>WCAA01000077.1:0-109727 GCA_010623925.1 Antarctomyces pellizariae
CCCAGAGCCGTACCGTCCCGTCATCTGAACCGGACACGACTAACGTGCCGTCCGGAGAGAAGGCGACTGAGTTCACGTATCCATAGTGGCCCTCGAGCGTCTGCAGGGCCGCGCCCGTCGCCGCGTCCCAGAGCCGCACCGTGCGGTCGTCCGACCCGGACACGACCGACCTGCCGTCCGGAGAGAAGGCGACCGACCTCACCAAGCCAGAGTGGCCCTCGAGCGTCTGCAGCGCTGCGTTCCAATGTGGCTGTACCTTCGGTTTAGTCTGAATCCAGTGTGGAATACTTTGGTCAAATGTTCTCCGAACAATGCTCTTTTCTGGGGTGAAGATGAGCGCCGAACAATAGAGTTGCAGGGGCGCCTCTTCAATGATACTTCGGTTATATACAGCAAAACGCTTTGCATCTCGGACCAATTCGTGTAGACTAGGACTCTTGTCGGCCTTCGTGATTGTTGGTTACCATTTATTGAAAAATGAAAATTATATACCAGGGACAACACTCACCTTTATTTGACCTTCTAAGGAGATAATTGCAAGGATTGCATCTGAAGTTCTTTCGAGCCAAGCAAGGGTCTCGAGCCAGTGGAGAAGATGCAGGCAAAGGAACTGATGGACTTTGTCGTCATCGTGGAGCACGATATCACTCTTCTGAAGATGCTGAATCCAGTAGAGACATGCATATTGAAGCTCCGGACGTATGCACTGTTCTACCTGACTTCTCGTGACGTGAGATAAAAGGCTACCAGGACGTTGTAAGCCGCAGATATCCCGCCTGAGTGACCTAGACATGACCCCTATGCAGTCATTTGTCACCGTCCGATGCGCATGCTTCTCGTTCACCCGTAGTTGTGGCTCATAACATCTTTCGTCCGCAAGTAGGAAGTCACGAAATGATGGATGAAGGAGGCGAATAGGATCAGCACTACTTGTGGGGACCTCCAGGACAGAATGAAGATCGAGTAAAACCCCCTTTACATCCTGTTTTGATATATTGAGCAGCGAAGCAAGGGCGTCTGCAGACAGGGGATTGAAGAGGATTACAATTGCCCCCACCACGTTTCTAAAGTCGCTGAACAGGACGTCCTTCTCGTATTCTTGATAGTCTCCACTAATCGAATCCGACAGTATCCTGGCATAGACCTGATCAAGCTCTTTTTCTGGGGTTGATGCAGTCATTCCTTTCTCGAGAATGATAGATAATCGCTTGCTAGCAAAGCGCTTGCCATTCTTAATAAATCGACAGGCTGTTGCCGCCCAAATGAAAAGCCCGCAAGCTTTCTCAACCAAGCACCTGATGATATGCCCGTCTTGTGAAGAGATAATGTCTTTTAATTCCTCCGAAAAGTAGATAGTAATGTCGTGATCGACAATTCCACGAGCAACTTCATTTAGCACGAGGTCTCGATGCCAAGTTCCAAGATTCTCGCGAAAGCCAAGATGGATTGATGTATCTGGTCTGCTAGTCACCAGAACCCGCAGTTGGATGGTGGGTATATGTGTGTTCGCAGACGCAAGCAGTTGAAGTATGAGCCGGACATCTCGTTCGTCCTCGCATTCATCCAAGGCATCGATGACAATAAGCAGCGGTGGTTGAGGCGATTCCTCCCGTGCAATCGCCAGAGGTTCCAGAATGAGCAGCCTCCACTGCTCGCTCAGAGCTCGCTTGGCGATGTCTCTGTTCTCATTCACAGCCTCGAGTATGCAGCGCTTCAGAGCGGCGGATGTCCGTGTCAGCTGAAAAGCGATGGTCGTGAAGACGCTGCGGGCATTACCAACGTCACCGCCACCTCTAGAGAAGAAAAAGCTCGCTCCTAGTCGTTTTTGAGTATGCTGCTCACGAGCTATTGTTCGCGCGACGGTAGACTTTCCCGTCCCGGCCATACCGCTCAGCCAGAAGACGCACCTCTCATCGCTTCCATCTTTCGACCATCTATTGATCCGCTTGAGAACATCAATTCGGGTGCCAGGGAGGCAAGAGGGTTCATGATCTTTATTCAGAGAGTCGAATCTGGCGTCCGTAGCGTAGGGCAACAGGCTCAGGAGATCTTCAGACGCTGTTGTTGGCAATTAGCATGAGGTCCTCAAACCTGACTTTGCTGGGAGAAATTACTGATATTGAAGATATCTCCATTAATGACTCTGGCGTTGCCGTTGTTCTGCTGGTCGCTTATAACATGACCAGATCTATGCGAAGGCTTGAATACATGCTCAGAGGGTGCCGCCATCATCACCTAGCGCAGCTATGCCTAAATTATTAATCGTAAGCATAAGAATAATGGTGGCATGTAATAACATCGCAGCCTTAGCTTTCGTGAGCGTCATGGCATTCTTGAAGATGTTAGTCTGTTGGTGTATGATGGTGTGTGTTGGTGTGTTGTCATGGCGTTGCAGAAGCAAGACTGTCTCTGGATTGCGATTTAGGATGGTGAGCTCAGTAACACTACTACTGCTTGGGGCGAGAGATGTGACGGTGGCAGGGGGGTGCAGCTCACTCCAAAAGTGGTAGCGCACGGGCCCCGTGGTGAGGCCGCTGATTCGTCATCAGCCCGTCAGTGCTTAGTGTGCTTCTAGTGTGCTGTGTGTGATGTGTGTGCGGGGGGATGGGCTCCAAATCCCTAAGAAGCGGCGACACGATATGAAACAAGATCAAAATAGGACAATGGCACGCCTGCCAAGCCTTAGTCTTAAACAAGGTATCACTGGATCAAACCCAGTGTGGAAAAGCTAGCTTTTTGACGTCTCAAACCCTAATTCATAATTTAAGAGCAGTATATGTGATATTGAACAGCAAATAAAGAATGCCCTGAGAGGTATTATGGGGGCGAGCCCCCAAACCCCCGGCCTCGTTGCGCTCGAAAAGGTTGTAGCAAAGTTGTCGGCTTCATTTTAAACTATAATAACTGCGTATTTCTATGAGCATAATCTAACTCGCGGTCTCCATGTATAGCCAAATTTGCACATGAAAATTGCCCAAAATCAAAGGGACCCGCAAACATTACACTATCTAAAGTCTTTACACGTGATATAATGTTGTGATAACTTTCTCCGTCAGCACTGGCATTGATCATCGAGTCGTACCAAAGTGGGGAAGTGTGATGAGGACGACGAGGTGCAGGTAGAAACTGCATACCAGGCCTCCGGTTGGAGGCTGTACGCTTGATGAGTTGTCAACCTGCTACCCCGCACGAAGATAAGGAAGAGCAAAAAGGTATAAAGTATCACAGTCACATTCGTAGCGTATTGAGGAGATGAGCGCAATCTAAAGGTCTTTTGTTCTCTATCATTGATTTTGTACAGTAAATTGCTTGTCTCTGACACGAACATATCAACATATAGCCACATAAGAGAGGCCAGGCACTTGCTCTTTCTGCTTCAGGCTTAGAATAACTTTCGGAAGAGTTAATCCTTGACTTTTATGAACTGTAACGGCATATGCTAGCCTTAAAGGAAGCTGTGTGCAAGAACATGCACTGCCTTTAAACTCGAACCGACATACAGAAGGAAAAACAGGCACCGTACCCCTAGGACAGCCAGGGAAATACGGTCCTGTATAAGCATCGAATGTGATTATTAATAGAGGAGGTAAAGAAGAAGGATCGTGACCTTGAGATCAAGTAATATCATAAATTGTGCCCATTGGCTCATTATCCAGACGATATTCGTAGTCAGCATAATGCAAGTCCCGACACACATATGAAGCTCTTCAAATAAATTGTCAGCCTCTTCATCAGTAGCCTTGACAGCATTATGGCGAGTATTCCGAGTCATAGTCGTTCTCACAGCTTTTGCAAAGGGTAGCCAAACTCTCATATTCCGTTCCTTGACCTCATTAGTATTAAAATACGATCGTAAAGCTGTGTCAAATGATGCAACCTCATCAGAAGAAAACTCATTAGCCACACGAGTACATAACAGCTTCTAACTATGAAACCTCAAGCGGGATGCTCATAGTTCAGTTAACATACGCTGGAACAAACTAGAGGTAATGTCGTTTCCATCCTGCCACATAACTTGAGTAAGTCTGATAGTGTTGTGGGGCTGGATCGTACCCATGTACGATCCTCCCACTACTAGCATGAAGACCAAGCATGGGTAGGCGAGGCTGAGCGAGGCGGAGAGGAGCGATCAGGACATGGAAGACGGAAACAGAAGGGACGATCAGGCAGGCGCAAACGACGAGGAGGAAACGGACGACGGGAGCGACGACGACGACGAGGAACGAACGGACGATCAGAGACGGGAGCGACGACAACGACGAGAAACAAACGGACGATCAGAAGCGATGCGCAGAACGAAGAGAAACAAGACGAGATGACCGGGAGTAAAATCAGATAGCTATCATACCCTATATTACAGGCCGATTGACTCTATCCAGCTCAGGTGCAAATGCTGCACCATCTCACCCTTCGACAATACTAGAAAAACACAGAAGGAGATACAATTACAGAACGAGGAATAAGAGAATTTCAATACTTATCTTGAGCAGACCTGTATCTCATAGCTGCCGTGCACATTGACGGCACTACACTCCCCATCTCACGACAATATCCTGTCGAGAACTGAGACAATGTCAAGGAGTGGTGGGTGTTTGCTTTTAGTGCATAAGCAAACATCATCATATGCATGAAGCAAATATTCATGAGGTCAATTCCGCTTATTGTTCTACTTTTTACTTCCTTTTGTCCGACGTCTCCAGGAGGAATATATTGCGTTGATTTGCAGTACGTAGGATCAATCAGAGTCATTTTTGAAAGTGATGACCAAATTCCTTGGGAAGACTCTCTCCCAATTAGGTGGCAACATTACCTTTCCAGACTCTCTGGTATCTTTTATATCGTTTGGCGCATGGGCTGGCTGTAAAGATGACTGTCCTCACAGCTTGGGTAGCAAACATTGATAGCCTCTAAAATCTCACCATCTTTTCATCCCTGTGTCCAGGCTTGTATGATATGAGTCGACTCAGGAGGAGGTTTCGCTGGTCAGCCAACCATTCTTTATCTCTTTGTAAGCGCCGCTTAAAACAGGATCGAAGTTCAGGCTTGCACAGAGAGCGGCCATTGGAACTATTGGAGCATATCATAGTTTAGGGCGGTGATGGTGCGTTAGATTAGAAGCAGTTTTTTGTAAGCCACGATCAAGAATCCGACTGTAATTATTCAATTTCGACGCTAGGCATCAAGATTCGGTAAACGGGCTATAGAAAATGGGACAAAAATGCAAAGTCATTATATTTTTTAACAATGTCTTGCTAACAAAAAAGTCTTTGATGGTCTAACGGTCATTTAGATCATCAAGGATGTCGGCCCATTCGCCTGCAGTTAGTTTCCTGCTTGCCGCTTTCCGCATCCTGTTTCCACGATTTCGACTCTCGTTTGCCAAAAAAAAAATGTATGCCTGATATTGACCTCTGAATTGGAACTCGAAAAACCGATCCACGTTGTCCTCACGCCAGCGTTCAAGTTTCAGTTTCTCATAAGACAACACATATTCTGATGCCGCTTCAGCAGTCACATGGAGGAAGCCCATCAAGCCCGCGGACGCCCCTACCGTCTGTTTTATGTGTTATCAGGTTGAACCCCAAAACTCGTGGATATTATTCATACATACATAGGGGCAGCACACAAAATCATTCGCGTTTCAGAGTGTCCACTAGATCTACTGCCGTTGTATCCGACTCGGCGTACTGATTGAAAAGGTAATAATTAAAGACATGAGAACACAACGTATGGTTCAGATTGTTTGACAAAATCCGATCTAGTAGACGTTGAAGTTCGCTTATGATGCACAGTTAGTCCATAATTCAGTCCACTTTGAATTCAGTCTCGTCGCTGATGTCGAATATGGGAATGCAGAATGTTGAATCACAATTGAAAAACAATTTGGACCAGAAACTCGTCGCGAGATAGCATGACACAAACCTTCAACAGAGAATAATGGATAGGTCTGGGCAAGTAGTATCGCTGACAACACCACCTCCCACAGATTCGCCCATACCAGCACAACCTACTACAGAGGTATTTGTGGCAAAAGTACCAAAAAGGCCCTTTGTGGTCAGGGTCAGCGGCATTCGACCGGATGATGGTGATGAACTCAGAGTCAAGTCCTTGGTGAAGGCCATAGCGGGGCTTTCGGGTAGTGAAAATAATTGCGTCGGCCAAACCACTGTTGTACCCTCATGTACCGACACTGACAGCCTTGTCGCTATCGTCGACTTCAAGGCGCTACCTGAGTTTTTCTCCTCCCTGAAGAAAGGATTCTCAAAGGTCTGCGCGGTGCCAGGACAAAATGGTTATTACCTCGACTTCAATGCCCTGTTTGTGGGCTTCACACAAATGTATTTCACAGAAACGAAGCCTACTGTCGAGTAAGATGCATTCCATCGCAAGTTAGAGCGTGCTGACTTATTAGCATTGTCTTCATCTCAGGCATTGGTAGCAATGCCTACGGCTCATGGGCCTCAAAATTAGAGCCTTGGCTGATGTGGCCGCGCCATTTTTTTCCCAAACACTTCCCTGACGCTAGAGTTATGATATATGGACACAAGGCGGACATTAATGGGACTAGCTTCGGAGACCTCTTGGATTATAGTCGTAGCTTAAGTCATGCTTTAAGGCAAACAAGAAAGGAGGTTAGTTGCCGTGCTACTTTCAGCTGGCCCATGGTCTCTTCTTCCTTTTGCTGATTGATATAGGACCCGAGCCGACCTATTGTCTTCGTCGCTCACAGCTTTGGTGGCAACATATTAAAGAGTGCATGTTCATCCCGTCTGTAGGAAAAACCCAGCTGACAACCTGACAGTTCCTAGTCAAGGATCAACAGCATGGCGGCCGAATCTTCAAAGCGACCCGCGGAATCTTGTTCTTTGCGGTGCCACATCGTGGGATGGATGTAAAAGACATGATCACAGCGATAAAGCACAGAAACACGGCTGAGAACAGGCTAGCCCAGATTAATGAGGATGAACCTTATTGGCGCCAGGAGCTTGACAACTTTGTAAATATTATCCAAACCTGTAAAGTGGCGCGCTTCTATGAAACAGCACTTACTAAGAGGTTGATAATGGCAAGTGTTCCTCTCCTTGCTAGAGAATTGCGTCTGACTGTTATAGAAACCTGACGGGTCCTTTGCACGCGATGGAGAGTTTACACCTGCCCGCGATACGCGTAGTGCTATTCTTGATCTGCCAACCGAGATGGAGTCCAAGCACCCTGTAGATGCCGATCATTCAGCTATTGTCAAATTCGAAAGTGATAGCTGCCAAGAGTTTTCTCAAACATTGTCCTGCCTCAAGGAATATTCCGCGGCCTCCAGGCACCCCATGCGTATTGATTTGCCCCCCTAGAATAATAATGAGAGCTGATATCGATAATTCCCAGCCAGACAAGCTTGATAAGGCGACAATAGAATTCCTCAGCAGTCTAAAGCTGACGGACCCAGACCTCGACATGGCGAGAATCGAATCTTCGAAGGACACCCTACTCAAGGACTGCTACGAATGGATCCTCAAAGACGAGCTGCTTCAGAAATGGCGGGGGAGCGATACTTGCCCGCTTCTATGGATCAATGGAGACCCTGGAAAGGGGAAGACTATGTTGTTGATTGCTCTAGCTCGAGAGCTTTCAAAGAAATTACCAGAGAATCCGCCTACTGTCATAGTCTTCTTCTGTCAAAACACCGATATTCGACTGAACAACGCTGTTGCTATTCTACGCGGTCTCATTTGGAAGCTTGCGATGAAGGAGCACCGACTTGCTAGAATCCTTCACCAGAAATACGAGGGCGACCAGAGTCTGCTCAATGGGCCGAACGCTGTATTCGCGCTCTTTTCGGCACTAACATTAATGCTGAATGAACAACCGGGAACAACCATTCTGATTGATGCCTTGGACGAATGTGATTCTGGACCGGGCCGGAGTCAGCTTCTCGATCTCATTACGAAGGATTAACTACCTATTGGATCTGATAGGCCGTTGCAGCTCGTTTGTTACGGTTCGACAAGGAAACATCTATTTTATCCATCAATCTGCCAAAGATTATTTAACTACCAGCGGGGCAGAGAAACTTTTTCCAAGTGGGATTCACGAAGAGCATGGTGTATTAATAGGCCGTTCATTAGCCATCATGTCCAGGACTCTCAAGCAAGACAAGTGCAACTTGAAGCACCCTGGCTCGCTGGCACATACGGCTGAAATTGGTAATCAACTCAAAGCTATACGCTATATGTGCTGCTTCTGGGTTGACCATCTTGTAAAGTACTTTGACGACAATCTGATCGACAATCTATTCCACAAAGACTATATTGAAGACGGAGGGCCCCTTCATCAGTTTCTTCTCGAACATCTTTTACATTGGCTCGAGGCCTTCAGTCTTTTTGGAGAATACAACAATGGAGTTCGAGCGATTTTGTCCCTCGAGTCCCTAATTCCGGTAAGCCTTCCTCGCGATATACTTGGCAATTCCGACTAATGCATATCAAGGCCGAAGAGAACCCCCATCTACACGCTTTCATCCATGATGCAAAGAGATCCATCTTTTATAGCCGATCAGGGATTGAAAAGGCACCCCTACAGCTATACTGTTCGGCCCTTATGTTCGCACCTGAGAACAGCATTGTTCGGAAACAATTTGAGAAACATATTCCATTCTGGATTCAAAAGAGGTCGAAGGTGCAGGCAAACTGGGACGCTGAGCTACAGACTCTCGAGGGACATTCGGACGGGGTCTGGTCCGTCGCCTTCTCGCCGGACGGCAAGGTGGTCGCGTCGGCCTCGCACGACAAGACAGTCAGGCTCTGGGACGCTGCCACGGGAGCGCCGCACCAGATTCTTGAGCTTGACCTATCAGGATCGTTATCCTTCTCAAGCTCAGGACAATGCTTGAGAAGTGATGAGGGTTTATTCAGTATAGGCCCATCCAGTACGTCCTTGAACTCGATGGATTCTTCTCCTTCGATGTCTGTGGGTAATGAGTGGATAATGGAAGATGGTAACTGTATTCTATGGCTTCCGCCTCACTATCGACCCACTTATTTGGCTGTCTCCGGGCCAATGGTTGTGTTAGGACACTCATCGGAGAAAGTGTCCTTTCTCATATTTGCACAAGGCTTGAAGACAGTTGATCAAAGGCCACCTTGCTGAAGTGCTCTTCATTTATATAGTCTCTTTTCCTTTTTCCCCCTACTTCATAGAGGGTCATAGGGGAGCAGGTGAATATATAGTAGAGCAGAGTTGCCACACGAGTTCTGGCATGTTCTATGAGAGCCGGAAATGCTAAGCATCAGAATTCGGATTGGTCCTGTAATTCAATCAAAAATAACGTGTATGAAAGTACTTGTTTCGGGAATATTCGCTGTGGCAATGATGTTGAAAAATGAGTCCTATACCCTGCGGACTCAAAATGGACGATATCGTCGTTATTATCCGCACTTGCTTCATAGTAAGTGACTGCATTTTTTCACACCGCTACGAGCAGCATCCAGGCGCTATGATAGCGGCTGGCGTCCCACTTGATCCAGCCAGAATGCCTACGAGCTCAGCGCCCAGGGGAGGTTTTAGTATGGCTGTGGAACAAATATTGGGAGCTGACGCTCCGAGTAGTGAACCAAGAGCGTTGATAGATAGTGGTTCGAAAAGAATTATAATCGATCCAACTACCCGTCTAAAAAGCTCAAATATGAACTCGTCCTCACCTACTCCATAGTCATCATTCTTTTCTTGTGTTTCCACTACTGATTCTGACAGAATTTGGTGTAGATTTGGTCAACCTCCTTCTCGGTATTCCTCTGGTCCGTCCCTCCTTCCAGGACGAGAGATAGTCGGTTGGGAGCATTGATAGTATAGTGCTTGCCATTCTTAATAAATTGGCAAGCTGTTGTGAAACCAGATGAAGTCGTGACATGCATCCGGTACATCCTGGAAGCATTGCTCCGCAAAAGTGGTTGGACTGTCGTTTTTGTGATAGTGCTTGAACCAAGTGGGCATGCGGGATACCAAATTCGCCTGTCTGAACAATCTTCTCAATGTAATGCCGTTCGTAAGCGAATAGATTCGAAAATTCGTATGGATGTCTGTAGAGGCATTTCCACAGCACAACGCTTAATATGTATAACTTTTGATCTGTGTTTGTGGTTTTAAGTGTAAGTAATTTATCTAAACTTATCACAGCTGTTCAAATTTGAGCCGTAAGGAAGTCGCTTGCTATATAGCTGAGTAATTATATACTCATGAAACTTCAAGCTTGAGTGCCATACTGACATTCATTGCATTTGGTTGTATCTAATCATATCAAGGCTTAGATGCACAACTTTCTTTTACTTCTTATTAGCTAAACATTTTAAGAAATGTTCTAAAAACTTTTACAGCCTTTTACAAGGCTTTAGTGCATTTTTGCCTTGCCAGGCAGCATTGGTAATACATAAAATCAAGTATAAGGTTTCAAGCCTAACTCTGGTTGATTTGTCATTTTGGGTTTCTAATCCATCACATTCCTTAATTTGTAATATTTTATTCATAATCTATGGCCAGCCCTAAACTTGCACTCTTTAGATATATATAAAGTTGTTCTTTTATTAGGATAAAGCAAGCAACAGACACATCATACATCATATCATTGTACATCTACTTGGAATACTATTCAGTATTCATACAACACATTTATCTTCTCTAAGTTTCTAAACTCAACAATAGTTTTATGTAATGCTGAGTGGTTGGGAGGTAGAGTGTAGGTCTCCCTAAGGGTGGGTTTATTAGGATAACACACTGTCCTAAGAAGCAGAGACAAGGGCTGTTGACTTGGAGTATTCCACAGCACAGCGCTCAAGGTTAATAGAGAGTGGCAGGTCTGAGACTAGTGTTGAGTCTAAAAACGCAGGAGGGACAAATGTATTCTATGAATACTGAAAGGTGTTCAAAGTGAATGTGAATATACAGTTGTGTAAATCTAATGTGTGTGAATAGTGTACAATGTTGCTTGCATGTCTTTTCCTTTAAAAAAAAGGACAGCTCTATATATATATAAAAAGTGTGGGTCTAAACCTAGCTGTAAATTACAAATATAACGTTATAAATCAAGGAACGTGGTAGATTAAGAATCTGAAATGACAAATCTAATCTGACAAATTAACTAGAGATGAGTCTAGGACTTTTTAGTTGATTCTATGTATTATCAATACTGCTTAGCAAGGTTAAAATAGACTAGAGCTTTGTAGAAGGCTGTAAAAGCTGGTAAAAGCTTGTAGAACAATTCTTAAAATGTCTGGCTAATAAGAAGTAAAAGGCAGTTATGCAACTAAGCCTTGATATGATTGGACACAACTGAATGTAATGAATGTCAGTATGACATCTTAAACCTGTCAAGCTCTATTACACATAAGCGTTGTTGCCATAAGTTGACGCTTTTATGTTCCTCAAGACTGTGCCTTACGCGTCTTGCCACTGCACAACCACTTTTAGTCACGTGACATTACACTGTC
Source organism: Antarctomyces pellizariae (assembly GCA_010623925.1). Lineage (NCBI taxonomy): Eukaryota > Fungi > Ascomycota > Leotiomycetes > Thelebolales > Thelebolaceae > Antarctomyces > Antarctomyces pellizariae. The sequence goes on from WCAA01000077.1 coordinate 11,475, forward strand.
CATGACTTACGTTGCCACTCACTTCTCATATCAAACTTACACTATCTGCATGTGCTAGGTTCAAAGTTCATTTCACATTACCAAGCTGCCTCAATTTACATTGTTGTCTATGACTCATGTAGTTCTGCATTACCATCCAGCAGCTTTTGTTACATCTTGCGTGTGGACTATATGTGGATCTTAACCAAAACACGTGCTACAGATTATATAAGCCAAGACTCTGTAAGACAAAGCACAAGCTACTACATATGAGATATAAAATAAAAAAACAGCGAATCCTTGTAGGCGTAGACTTCTTTTATTTTTTCTTTAGCTTTGATATAAACAGTATGTTAGCTTAGCTAGTTAAAATACAATTTGCTATTAGTCTTTTATAGCGCTACTAAATAAAAGATGTTAGAGATCAGCATTATTAATAAGGCCCCTATCTTGTACAGTTTTATTATTTAGTACCGCTAACCATTCAGGGATGCTTATTTGCCTCTAACCTAATGTGGTCTTAGGAAACTTGGCTTAGTAGAAAACCTGACAGCCTTAACAGCAAGTGTTGCTACAGTCAACTGAACCACAATACACTCCTTGATACTCTTCAAGTTATAATTTTAACCGCTGGCTTTGGTGTACCAGCTTGGTTTGTGGTGGGGCACAGGTTTCTAATAATTTCCGAGGTATCACCAAAAACCCACAACACGGTATGCTTGACAATTTTCATTATAATATTTAATAAATTTGGCCATAATATCAAAGCATCGGTGGTTTAGTGGTAAAATCCATCGTTGCCATCGATGGGCCCCGTGTTCGATTCACGGTCGATGCAAGCCTAGAGTCATCATCAACAGATGAAGTATTTTTATTTTAGTGGTTATGGGGTGGAAAGGAAAGGCGATGGAGATAGGCAGATGGCGACAGCAAGGAACTGTTAGGAAGGTGTTCTCATTTTGGATTAGATGGAATCAAGATAAGTCTGGTGTCGTTCGTGCTAGCACCCATAACGGTAGCCCCATTTGTTGTTTTGTACTTAAACACCATGTACTCCGTGGCGGCAATTATCGCCAACAGTAAAATGCTTCATGGTTCATAACCTTTTGTATATCTTTACAAACAATTTCACAAGCAGGAAGCACCAAGAAAACGATCCTCCGCAATGTTCCTCTCATCATCATTTTTTAATAACTTAGCATGAGCCACAAATGCTAGTCCTAATATTTGTTTTTACACAGTGGTAAACTTGCGGACTTTCGTAATCATCTGCCATTGACTGACTGGTCGGATAATTGGCAATGATATTTTGACCACAAGCTATGACAACTCCTTATCTGGAGGCAAAAAGCACTTGTATAGCGATTCCATAGATTGTCTATGACCAAAGCGTTGTAATAATGGAGTGCTTAACATCGATTGCGGGGCCCGCAGATTTGTACTTCCTAGTTACACGAAAGAAGAGTAGTTTGATTAATCTCTGTTCGTAATATTTCACATTTGTAATCAAATTCGTCAAACATAGAACGCTAAGGGGTTGATAGAAAGGGTGGTAGTGGGGAAGTGAGAGAGTAACGGTAATGAGCAAGGTGGGATGGTTTACAGCCAACTAGAACATGGAGGTGAAAGACGAAGGGGCGGAGGTTATTAAGGTTGATGGTTGCTTATAAAGTACATGTGGACGCGCAGTAAAGCGTGCAAGATGACGAGGATGCTGAAAATGGTATGCGAATACTCAAAATGGTGGGGGGTGAGCCGACGTTGATCTCGGAAGATGGGGTGAGTGAGGGGCCAAAGAGTACAGGCCTGGCATATAATCAGTCAACGCACAAAATGGCATCAAAATTACAACCAAACCAGTGATACAAAAGTTGCTTTTCATTCCCAATCATGAGTAGACAGAAACTCGCGTTAAAAGCCTGGCTCGCTCCCCTGCAAGTCCTCAGAGGGCGCTTCGTCAGGAAAGTGCAAGATCCTATAAATATATGGTCTCCAAAGCAGATATTGCGCATACTTGTACCTCGTCCTCAACGCCGCATCCAGAACAAGATCGAGGTTCTCAAATTAGCTGGTTACTTTCCGCACCTGGCTCACAGCACTTGCGCTCCAGACATCATTCAGCGCCTGCATCGCGTCAATATTGTTTTCTTCGCCCGGCTCCTCCAACATCTGACGAACGGCTGGCTACATGAGCAGCGTTCGCGCTTCAATGTCATTTTGGTATGGGATAAAGAACGATTGTTGCGTGGTCGTAGTTGTTGCTGATGACAAGGCCTCAGCTGCGAATCCTGGCGACAATGCTTGTTGGGTGGCCGTCTCGATGGAGGATTTCCTAGAGGATCTGTTTCGAGAATTGCTTTTAACGCCTTTGTATAATTGAATTGTTGTTCAGGAGTGCCGATCGCAGCGGCTCCTTAAATATTCGGCGCGTCGACTAGCATCAGATGATCAACTTTGGTCTTGAGAGCCTTGAGCGTATTCAGTACATAGACCAATGTCTTGTTTCCTTCCTGAGTCATGGCTCAATGCCATAAAATAAAAAATAGATACATAGCAAGAATGAAATGACTTTTCGTCTTTTGAACGAAAAAAGTAACAAGAAATGGCGCATTACTTTGTAGGTTTTGGCTCTCGATAACTACATTTGGCAGTTAACCGCCAACAGGCGCCACAGCGAGGTCGGCCCTCGTCGCATTTGACTTGTCTGGTTCGGTAGCCCTCACAGGCATTTTCTTTCATTAGTAAGAGCGAATCACTTCAGACGAAGGGGACGATATGCGAAAGACAGAAAACCCCCATATCTGAGGAGTGTATGTACCTGAGCGGTGGCTCCTGACGTGTGCTTGATTTCGATTCATCTTCACTTAATCCAAGTGAAAGAGGAACCCTTTCTTTTGTTCATCCCGAGATTTTATGACTTTCGATTGATCAAAGCTCGAATATGAGAACATGGCCGCTTCAAGAGGTTGCAGCCAAGGTCGGTGTCGTGCTCCTCGTAATTTTTTCCCAAGGGCAGAACAACTCAATCACCAAGCGATCGCCTTCTCCTTCGCGCGAGCGAGCTGCGAACATTGCTTGGGGCAAAACGAGAAGCATAACCGCCGATCCACCATTGCAGCTTTGATACGCTTGGTCCCGCGACCTGTCATCCTCGCCCATGGCCAATCCAACGTCTTTTGGCTTTTTAAATTAGCTCAACTGAAACCCTTCGATGATGTTCTCATCCTCCACCAGCCTCCTCATCATATCGTCATTCGTAAACGTATTCCAGAACCCCCCATCAGCCGCCAATTTATGAGAATGATACACCTCCCTCGCTACATCCTTAACTTGCGACTGAACCTTCCGCGCGGACGGCCATACAGTAGCTATAGTTTTCAGCGCGCCAGTTTGCAGACGAATTTGTTGCTTGAGAGCTTCATCTTGATTAGGTGGTAGCAATGCAGCCCACCGCGACAGATCCACGATTGAGGCGAGTGTGATAACACAGGTGAAGAAGTGTGTGTGCTTGACTAATGGCCCGGGAAGAGCGATAAGTTCTGAGATGTTGTGGGTAGCTTGGATGATCTTTGCGGCGTGGATGTTGTGAGTTTGTCCAGCGGGAATGGCGCGTTGAGGTGCGCAGGAGTTGATGGGGTAGACAGGAGAAGTATCTAATTGGGAATGCTGTTTGTGAAGGGTGATAGTGCTTCTGTGGAGTGTTCAGTATATATTCGAATCGTTGTCATCCGTGCAGTCACTTACGCATTGGTGATCATTTGAGCTTGAAACAACATCTCGTCTATCTTTCCGTCTTCAGTTGTAAGCCTCTTTTTTGTGGGGGGAAGGTGCAAATTCCAATTCACAAGGTAAGCATCTGTTCGAGCGATAACTGGGTCATCGTCGAAGAGAACTTGGGGGAGCTTGAGAATCCTGCCGAAATTCCTGATAGCGGCGATTCTATAGGTGAACGATGAGAATACGATATCATCTCCGGAAAGATCAGTATCCTCAAATTCTTTAAGCGAGCGACGAATAGGGATATTCTAATTTTCTTAGTTTAAAATCCCGGACATAAACAGATCACTTACCCCTGATATATATTCGTGTTCTTCGCACGGAAGCAAGACTGTCGACGCAACCTCAGATAATCTGAAAGAGCTTTGTTGGTGTACACCGGCAATCATTCCGTCTACCACAAAGAGCTCCCACCACGTCCTTCTCCAGCTTTCTTCAAGGATGGACGAGCCTTGGCCATTGAAGGCTGCGAACTGTTCTTGATTGAGTCCAATCTCTAACGCAATATCCTCCGCCTGGTGCAAGAAGACTAAGGCTTGCTTCAATTCTGCGCTGCCGTCAAGGCCGATAGCCACTAATAGATTCGCCTGAACTGCAAATCCATCCCGAGGACACAAGGGTCCCGACAGAAGCTTGATGGCTTCTTCGGCGAATAATGTTGGTATGGCCGACTGGACATAGAAAGACCCAATGAAGCGTATTGCGGCTTCAAGATGTGGCAAGTGGCGATTCTTCAATAAATTCAACTGGTGAGCTCTTGGCAGGAGAAAAGGGTGTGCTGATTGAGCATAGGTGAAGAATGCCTCGAAGCAACGGTCACCGATGTTGACCATAGATGTCGGCGAGGCCTCAAAGTCAATGGGAAAGGCAACATCAGTATTAGGGACAGGTGTACCGAGGTTAAGCGATACATCCGTTCCTGACAATAACTTTGGATCATACATGGCCCTTTTATTCTCTTCCGTAACACTGTTAGGAGAGGAATGGCTGAAAGGTAATTGCCGGGCCTGTCCAACTACATAAAGTCAGTATCCCAGATAAAGACTGTCTGACAAGGGCATACCAGGCAATTTTGATGTTACATAGGAAGCCTTATATCCACGACGCGATTGAACATAACTACACACTAGGTTTCGCGAAAGACATCTGGGGCAAGGTTTCTCTCCATTGCATTTAAGATGTTTTGCTCGGCAATTGACACATGCCGCAGGAACTACGGGCTTGCTTTCGTCTTCAATAGTCACCGGAATGATGGGACAGGTAGTGTTCATAATGTAGTGATGTTGCTGATACTCACGTTCATGTTAAGGGCGTGGAGTTCTCATATTGCTGGACAAATTGGCCATGATTGATAATGATGCTTGTCCACTGTGGCCCGTGTGTGGCAAGGGTCTATTGGCCTTAGGCTCAAATTGTGTTAGCAATCTCTGGTTACTATGGTCCCCGGATACGGATGTGCTAAGCGAGAGCCCTTGATGGTGATTGGCTAAAATGATCAGAAATCCTTCACTGAGTAAGCGCGCTACGCAAGTCCGGCTAGAGCGATTCAGTAGTCAGAATAGCGTCGCCGGGGTCTCCGATTCACTGGACAAGAGCATCAATAAGGAAATTCGATGCTTGTTTACCAATAGAACATACTACTGAACCACCCCAGACAGACTTAGAAACATAGAAAGCATTTATTCAAACACCGGAATGCCCTTTACCAACTAATATTATATTGATTAACGGTCCGAGCTGCACCGCGAAGCAAACTGTGGGCTCGGGGACCCCGGGGACCTCAAGCCCGACTGTTCATATCGGGGACCTCTCTGACCTGAAATCTTTTATCGAAATGACCGATGTTCTATGACGGAGTCAGATTACTCTTATTCTCTATAAAGTATGACAATCCCAACTTTAGTATCGATCTTTCTGGCAGAAGCTAAACATTGCAAGAGATCACATTCCGTGAAGACGCCAACTTCATTCCAAATTAGCAAAACCAAGTATGGCTCTGTCTCATTCCGTGTCCGATAGGCACACAGCTCAATCGGCGCAAGAAGACACGTTAAGTGTTGATCTCGAAAAAAGAGCTGCGGATGAGCATCTGAAAAATACCACAGTCCAGAATTTTGCATGGCGAAATGTTACGGTCACTGTGAAAGACCACAAAACAAAGCAACCAAAGGAACTTCTACGTAATGTGAGAGGAATCGTTCGGGCAGGTAAGACTTGATGGTATTCGCCGATACAACGAGCTCTACTAACGCATATCAGGCGAACTTTGTGCCTTTATGGGACCATCTGGATGCGGCAAAACAACGTTGTTGAATGTCCTTGCGCATCGCAACGCTGCGGCTGGAGCTAAAGTTGACGGCGATACACTGGTCAATGGCGTTCCTCAGTCTCGAGAGGCTTTCCGTCGAATCAGTTCGTATGTAGAGCAAGAAGATGCCCTCATCGGATCGTTGACAGTACGAGAGACTCTGAGCTTTGCAGCCAGATTATCTAACTCTTCGTAAGTTGCCGCATCGATGTATCCGTATCGTTCTAACTCATGTTGTGTATAGCGGGTTGTCTAAAGCGGATCGTATGAGCCGAATCGATGGCCTGCTCGATTCGTTCGGCCTTCGAAAGCAACAGCATACGCTTATCGGCACTCCCATTCGTAAAGGTATCAGCGGAGGTCAAAAGCGCCGCGTCAGTGTCGCAAGTCAATTGATTACTGGCCCGAAGCTGTTGTTCCTTGATGAACCCACCAGCGGGCTTGATTCTGCTGCAAGTCAGGAAGTGATTTCTTTCATCAAAGTCGTTGCTAAGCAAAACAATGTAAGATGACATTCATATAACGGAGTCTCCGATACTAATCAGACGACAGTTGATTGTGATTGCAAGTATTCATCAACCTTCGTCAACTACCTTTCAACTCTTCGACAAGGTACTATTGCTTTCAGCAGGGAGACCTCACTATTTCGGGTCTGTTTCGCAAATGGCGCCCTTTTTTGAGTCTATGGGCCATACAGTTCCCCTTCACATAGACCCAGCCGAGTTCGTGCTTGAGTTGATGAATGTCGACTTTGTTCAAAATCAAGACGTTGCGATAAAACGACTTGACAACATGCATAGTTCGTGGGAGTCCTCAGCAGTGTCACAGACGATAATCACGGATATCGACGATGCTGTCCATAGGTCCACTGCCAGCGCCACGCCTGCAGCCAATGCAGCACGAGCACAATTCATGGTTCTCCTAATGGCCATGATTCACCGCTCCTTCATCAAAAGCTACCGCGATGTTGTCGCATACGGTATCCGGATCGCGATGTACTTAGGACTGGCAATCATGATGGGCACAGTCTGGCTCAGACTCGGATCCGACCAAATCTATATCCAGCCATTCACCAACGCCATCTTCTTCGGCAGTGCTTTCATGAGCTTCATGGCAGTCGCCTACGTTCCAGCATTCTTAGAGGACCGCGCTATTTTGGTTAAAGAACGGGCAAATGGACTTTATGGCGCGGCACCTTTCGTCATCTCGAATTTCATTATCGGTCTCCCGTATCTGTTTATTATCACTACCGTATTTTCTGTTGTGGCGTATTGGTTGTCAGGGTTTCAGCCAACGGCAGAGGCGTTTTTCACGTGGATTATGTGGCTGTTTCTCGATTTGGTAGCCGCCGAGTCCTTGGTTGTTCTCGTTTCGTCACTATTTCCCAATTTCGTCGTTGCGCTCGCTCTCACAGCATTCGCCAACGGTTTGTGGATGTCTGTCGGGGGTTTTCTCGTACCACCGAAAATCCTCAACGTCTTCTGGTATTACGCCTTCTCCTTCATTGATTATCAGGTACGTTCAGCGTTCTACCATTCAATTAATCTCAACTAATTATCGCAGCGATGGGTCTTTCAGGGGATGATGGTAAATCAGTTTGAACACCAGACGTACTCATGCGGCTCGGGCTGCAACTGTATGTATCAAACTGAACTTGCTTCCCAGTGTCAGATTGCTGGAACTGGCATTTTAGATCAGTATGGTTATAACACTGGTCTCAAGGGCACGTGGGTTGGGATTCTGATTGGTATCATAGCGGGATACAGAATTCTTGGATGGGTCGCGCTTGTGGTCCGGAAGTAAAAGTTTACCACATGGGATAAGGAGTTTTTAATAAAGGCGGAATGGAAGGAGTATGAAGTGGGAGGAAACGTGTTACTTAATAGACTTAAATTGGCAGAAATTATTCAACATCAGGTTCTACTCCACCATTTTTGAGAACTTCTTCTAAAGTTGAGAAGTACATGATGTATGTCGCATCGATTTCCTGGCCGTGATATTGTTGGTCACTCGCCGTGGGATGATGTTGTTGCAAATTAACAATAGTGTAGTGAGATCATCCTACCTGCCTTCAGGGCACATAACGCAAAACGTCTGAACAGATCTTGAGAGGAAGAGACTTCGGAATTTTCCGCTGCTATAAACGAGCTGTCGTGTATACTTCTAATCCTGGAGATTCATGCTTGCCATGCCGTTCCATCATCCGGACAGGGCGATCTCTGTAATCGGCTATGGCCTGTTCGGCTTCAGGACACAACTGATACCCGTTCGGCGAAGGAGGAAAGTGCCGTTACGAACGGGTAACGAAGCTCCTTTACTTGAGATACGCAAAGCTGAGCTGGAGCTAGCGAGATTGATGGGCAAACAGCATACTGAAGCGTGTTTCTAGCCAACGGCCAAAACATGCTTGCGGTGAGATAATGTGGGTTCAAGGAATTCTCTCGCTCTGGCAGCTATATCCAAGCAGCAAATACATCGACCAAAAGTTGTTTAGGTCTAGGTCGTGCTTGGGATCTTTCCAACAACACAACACGAGCAAAAGAAAAGTCTGAGAACAAGGAATCAAAAGTGCAATCCCGTAACAAAAATGAAAGGGTATATCAAACTTAGATAAAAAGTGCAAAACTTCATCCCACCTTCGGATGGGATGATGAAACTGTGACCGACGCAGGGATCGAACCTGCAATCTCTTGATTCGTAGTCAAGCGCCTTGCCATTGGGCCAGCCGGCCTATTTGTTAGGAATTGCAAGTCTGACGCTCATTTTTTTTATTGTCATACCGGACTGTGCATTTCAGGTAAATAAAGGTTTGGCAAGCACTATACGATACTGAGGTGGCACTCTTAAAGAGTGGTGGACAGGCCACGGCGATGAACGACCTTGATTACACAGCTATGCTGCCGCACTACCGAAACTACACCATTCCAGATTCCAGAACGACAAATGAAAAATGAAAAATAAAAAATGAAAACGAAACGCTATGACATCCTTCAAGCATGTCTTCACAATCTCGTCCTCACCATGCCCTCATATATGCTTGTACTCCACGACCCTAACCCGGATATCCTGGTTCGTCGCATTTAGTTCGAGCTGGACTTGGCCTTGGCGAGACCAACGGCACCCTTCTCCAAGTCGTAGACGCTGTACCACCTTCTCAAGAAGGCATCACCGAGAATAGCGAGTGGTCCGGTTGGCTCTGGGAAATCCATTCCCATGAAAGTAGAAACACAGCTTCCCTGGATCTCGAGGATGTAGTCGTATGGAGTGATGGCGAAGTCCTTGCCGCCGATCTTAAAGGTGACATCTGGGAGAGAATCACGCTTGGCGCAGTCGACGGTGTACTGTCCGTTCCATCCCTTCTTAGCGCCCATCTCGGTGTTAAGGAGCTCGGCCATGGTGGATGGAAGAGCGATGAGCGAGGTGCCGGTATCCAAGATGACACCAGTGTTCTCAAGCTCGGCGGTGGCATCGCCGAACGAGAGACTGTCAAAGTCGACCTCCCAGTATGCCTTGCGGCGGAGGGGGAGATAGGTCAACTTGCCCTCGAAGTGGTTGTCGTTGATACCTCCGAAGATGGCCTCGGACTCATCGCCCTCGATGTTGGTGTCGCCAAGGTAGAAGCCGAAGACCTTCTCGTCGAGAAGACCTTGGTCGATCATGTTGTAGAATGGTGGCACGATCTTGTTGACAGAGATGGTGTCGAAGCCAAGTCCAAGGATTCCGTCGAAGCGGCCGAAGGCGAAGGCAAGACCTGGCTCCTCGGTGGCCTCAGCGAAGTCCTGGCCCTTGATCTTGAGATCGCCGATAACGAGATCGTCGTTAGAGACGAAACCCTTCATGCTGCCGGAGCCGTAGTGAATCTCGAAGTCCGACCCATTATTCTTGTATGTCTCAGAGGCGGAAGAGTCGTACTTGGCGTGGAGGTAGCAGGCGATGGAGCCGCACTTCTGGGACGGGACCCAGAGGTTGGAGCTTCCAGTATCAAGGACGACCTTGAAGCTTTGTGGTGGGTTGCCTAGGGTGATCTCGGAGAAGTCTGTGGTTGTCAGATTAGGTCGAGGCACAAAAGCAGGGTATACTAACACTGTGCGTTCAAGAAGTTGCTGATTGGGACGAGATGATCTCCCTTCTGGCCATGGACGGAGGTGTCCTGGAAGACGGCATCGGTGAAGGTCTGTGGACGGACGCCCATGTACTTCTGGCCGAGATGCTTGACCTGAGTATCGAAGTCGGCGAATTCCTAGAGAGGCGCATTAGAATCTTCTTGATGCTGAGATGGAGTCGCGGCCGTCGTAAGCTCAGACGGTTTGGATGACGTACAAGCTGGTCGGACAAAGGGACCTTGTTGAGCTTCATCTTGTGGACGCCGGCCGAGGCCGAGCCCAGCATCGCAGCTGCGGCAGTGAAGAGGGCACCCTTCATGATTGCGTTGGAATGTCCTTCTAGAGTTTCTTAACTCCACTATAAACTTCGATATATATTATCGACGTCGTTGACTGGTTGGTGACGTTGTGGTAGATGGTGGTTGAGGATGGTGAGGAGAAGTCCGGCCGTGTCGTTGTTACGAGGCAACCGCCGGAGACGGTACCTTGCTGAGTACGCCTGTCCAACCGAGACGATGACGCTCACTGGTGACACCTTGGGGAAGACTGCCGGAAATGGAGGTAGCGTGGCGGTTCCTGACAGATACGGTCGATGGCACGTGCCTTCTATGCAACATCGAACCAAATCCGGTTAAACACGGAAAACACCACTGAAAGATCTCTTAAAGCTTTTGCTTCCTTTATGTTTTCCATTCATTTATTACACTGAGGGATGCGAGCCCGTCAGTTTCGATGTTCTCACCGTATGCGCTCCTCTTACATTCGCTGGGCGTGCAACACCAAGTGGTGGCTGCGGAAGCACCGCATCGCGACTAACTCACCACCAAGTTGGCCTCACCACAAAACCTTTTGCAAACAAATATAAGACCACAATAATTATAGGCATTGGCATTGTGATGTGCTATAGTAAGCTCACCCAATACCAGAACTGCCGACCCTTGGAGCCTCACGAGTTAAAGAGATTCAAGGTTACATGGACGATTTGATTGGTTGGCTGTCGAGGTCTGGCAACTGGGCCATTTACCAGAGTCTAAAAGTGCTTAAGCTCGAGGATGAAGCCCTTCAACCGAGCAGAATTATTTTATTTTATCAAGCATTGCAGTCTATTCATTACGTTGTTGCGCAAAGACACAAGCAATTCAAGTCCTCCAGGTTCTCAAATTGCCCACTAGGAAATCTCAGTCAATATCGAATCTCTATAAGCTATCCGATTCAACATCCTAAGTCACAAAACCACAAATTAATGAACTCTTAACCCACTATGGATGGGACCAAAAACTACAAGCAACAACACCACGCTGCGCGCCAGCCGACTCCATTCGCAGGAGCAGGACTCAGCTATCCCTGCTTCTGAAACCGGCGCGTCTAGGATCGAGAAACGAGGGACCGCCATGCGGAGACAGACTGGAAGTCCACAGCTCGATGTCGTAAAAGATATGTCTGTTCTTATGGATTTAATACGCATTGTTGAAATGTCCAGTGACACCACTTGGATTCATAACCTTCCTTTCCCACGTACTGCGCTCCACGGTGCACTCTGATGCACATCCTGGTACCGTGCAGAAACCTCGGCCATGGGTTGTTCAGCAGCTGTAGGAGATCAGAGATCTTGTTGAATGCGTCCATGGCAGCATTTCCTACGATACCCGTTCTAGAGAGAAGTTGCTCACGGATAACCTTTCTCTTTTCCGTTTTATGCGCAAGCACTTGGGCAGCAGAAGGGTTGGCTATAGATGGACTCTTCGGAGTTCTAAAATTCGTAGGCGTACAAACTCCAACTCGGCGTGGGTGAGAAGCTGGCAAAATGTTGAAGGCATTCTTGAAGTCTCGCCGACAGGACGGAGGCGCTAAAGGAGCAACGACATGGTAGCAGCGGCGTCGTTATGGCCACGAACGCGGTAGCCAGCGCTCTTGATACACATGGTAACTACGTTTATCACACGCTCAAATCTCTCACTAGTCCGAACTCGACAAAAAAATTGGCGCCGGATTGGTGGACTGGTCAAGTAAGATTGCGTGGTGCTGCGATGGTGAGGGGTGGGGTAATATTGTGATTGTTACCACTACGGCTCGCTACCTGTCGCTATGTAAAGCTATCATTTACACTCGATTGCTACTCTCCGTCACATCGCCCTGTGTCATATGGTTCGCTATACTCAGACAACTCATCAATACGGCCGTTATCCTCTCTATGGGGGGTACTGCCACTCCTATCGCCATCAATCTGGAACACCACCAACTCCTGCTGAACCGCTAAATAAAACAAGAGAGATAGAACGCTATGCGAAACCGATCGCTCATGAAACGAAGATGAAAATGGAATCATAAACTTAAGAGCAAACGCTACCCACGTAACCAAACGCCATCAATCCTTCTAAGATGTTTTGTCTAACCCTCCGTGGTCGTGAAATTTTCTGATGCGCAAGATGTTGTGTTGTTGTTGTGTTGTTGTGTTGCTGTGATGTGTTGTAAGCCACTTGGCAGTGTCCGTGTGGACTCTCAATCCGTTCTCGTTCCCCTTCCATGGTCAGCTGTTAACAAAGGTTGGCCAACCACCTCAGTTGTTCTCAAGAAAGCGCAACCTCGCAAGTATCTCAACAAAGCGGACGTGCAATTGAAGAAAGAAGTCGGGCTGGCCAACAAGCTCAGCCAGACCTCTGCTTCTCACACCTCTGATGCCCATCCCAATGCCTCCTCTGTCACCGTCAAACCCTGCTTGTCTTCCTGATAGGAAGCTTGACCTTGGTGCGTCTCCTCTTCCGTCGTTGACACTATTTGCCCTCGCCTCCCTCAGCCCCGCAGAGTACCCACTCGATCCCCCCGCATAATTACTGTAATTTTCCTGCTCAAGTTTCTCAGATTCGGCTTCAGCGAGACTCCGTACCCAGGCTGCAAGTTCACCAAAAGCGCCTTTCAGCAGTCCGAATTGACGCACTGCCTTCGTCTCGCCACACCTCGAGAGACAGATAAACGCGTACTGTCTCCTCCGTCCCCGCGCACACGGATCCGGAATCCGAAAGATGAAGGCGGTTGTGTAGCCTGCTTGGGGGTCGCCGAATAACAATGGGCCGCCAGATGCCACGCCGTATCCTGCTCCTCCGCCTCCTATGCCGCTAGCTGAGGAGAAGGGAGCGGAGGATGGCGTGGTTGACAAACCCGAAGAGAAGCTTGGCAGAAAAGGCTTGCTCGAGCTGAACGGAGAGGCGGGAGAGTTGACGGTCGAAGGTGCAGGTGTGAATGCTGGCCGCGGAGGGGGCAAGGTCTCGCAGCTCAGTGTGCGTAGACAGGCGGCGCGAAGGAGGGAGAATGAGGTGCTGGATATTGGGTCGTGAGCCGATGTGTACTCTATGTAATGCGAATGGCTAGTCTCCGAGTGAAGACTTGACGTACTCGATGTCGCAGACCCAGTTATCGATCGCCTCAGACTCTTCCTTCTCGTTGACGCTCTGCTCGTGTTACTCGCTTGGCTCAACGGTGTCGGATCGGCATCTGTCTCACTGTCACTAGGACTAGAGACCGATCTCGGCGTACTCGTACTACTCCAAATAACAGCGTATGGTTGGCGGGTCTTGAATATCGGTTGATTGGTCTCGGTGTCTGGTTGTGAGGATTTTTGTTGCGCAGCTACTGCTTTCGGTAATGTCAAAGCACAGTTCTCACACGGGATCGCGCGCTTCTTATCCGCATCATCGTATGTCTTGCGGAAACTGCTATCCCTCCTACTTTTCGGCGCGAGGGCCTGTATCCGCGGACTCGCTGGGGGCGTATTTGGCGTATGTTTATGTGTCCCAAATCTATCCTGCGCCTGTGCCGACATGGAGGGTTGTTGTGGTTGTGAAGAAGTCTCGAAGGAAGTGTTTCTGGAAACAGCGGCGGAGGGCAAAGGTGTGTCAGGCAGTGTTGGCCCGGCGTATGTCTCGGAGTAGCAGGTTGAGCATGCGACAGGCGATTCCTCGGTCACCATTAGCGGGGTTGGGCCGTGGGTGTCGCAGTAGTGCGCGAGACAGAGCTGTGGATGTTAGTTGGCTGTGCATGGAGAGTTTTCATATCGGTCGTACAGGTTTCGGGTGACCATGACGCTGGTTTTTTCTATGTATATGCTTCAATAGATTATATGTTTACTGACTCTTCGTGGTGGCGTGAGGACATTTGTAGTATAATGAAGCACATTGCCGTCTTATCGAAGTAGTAAGAGAGGTAAACACTCACAATAGAAGTAGTCATCCTGTCTCATCCATGTACACCACCCCGTGTAACTCGCGTATTTTGGTTCGTGTGCGCACCTGTCTTAGTTCCCTCCCTCCCGTCAAGCAGGGTGGTAATGTTTGTGTTTGTGTTTGTGTTTGTGTTTGTGCTTATGTTTGTGCTTATGTTTATGTGTCTGGACGTCGTCTGTATATTAATGAACTCGACGGATGTCTAGTTTAATTGGCTTCTCGTGGACAGTGGACTCTGGTCCTCTCTAGTTCCAAAGCGGTTCTTGCGGATCAAGGCCTGGAACGAGACCTGGCGGGACTCTGGTGGGCAGCAGCTCCACTTTGCGGCGTCCCGACGATCTGACGACAGATGCGGCCGATTGCGAGCGAGCGAGCCTAAGTGATGAACTCAGCGTCGAGATTAACACGAGCAACTATATTTGATAATTCCTGCAAAAATCTAAGAAAGGCGAAAATAATTCAGGATAAATCCTCAGGGTGGGTAATCAGAGTGTTTAATAATACGATTTAACCTGCTGCTTCGCAGACGTGCGTAGCAAGGGACGGGCAAAGAACGTGTACCAGCACCAATGCGATGCACAAAAGCCGCACACGCACCATGCAGCCTAAGTTTGTAGGAAGTACTCCGTACTACAAAGTACTAACCTTGCGGTTTGGCGAAGTGGCTCGGCGACGTAGCATACCACCATGGTTCGGAGAGAATAGTGAAGCGATCCGATGCTTAGATCGCTCTTGGAACCAGCACTCGAAACTGTTTTGTGATATATCGCGCAAGCTAGGCTAGTCTAGGTCAGGTCAACAAGCGCGGTCTCGGCTGCTCTGTGCGAGGGGTGTTTAGCGCGTGAGGTGAGTTTGCGAGCTTGAGAGCTTGCGAAGCGGGTTCACTACGAGTTGCGAAGAACTTTAAATAGGAATAGTGGAGATGGCATGACGACGCACACGCTCAACCAGAGAGCCATGCTTGCTTGGAGGAACGATATCACAGACTTACATTTGAGATCAGGTGGAGGGTTAAGGCAAACGGTGCGGCGGCATTGGGCAGCAAAAGAAGTATATGTCCAAGGCGGAATTGGGCAGCAAAATGAGTATATATCCTGGACGGCAACCACGAGACTGATCTCCGTTGCCATCTCACTCATTGAAGCATTGAGAATGGGAGGAAGCCACCCAGAAGCGGAAGCAGCTATGCTGCCTTCCTCATCCTCCCGTCCGTCGGCTTCGACGTCACAGACAAATTGCATCTCGAAGCGGTGTGTGGAGACAGTGCAGACCACTACGGAGTAAAGACGAGTAAAGACGGAGTAAGGACGGAGCATGGACGGAGCAAGGACGGAGCAAGGACGGAGCAGGGACGGAGCAGAGACGGAGTAAGGATGGAGTAAGGATGGAGTAAGGATGGAGTAAGGATGGAGTAAGGATGGAGTACAGCAGACAAGCTTGAGCAGATGATGAGATTCGCGGAATGCGACAGCGACGTGTGGATGATGACATGGATAAAGTTTCCGAGTGCTTATATCAGCCTGTCAACTTCGTTTTGCCCCTCCATGGCCATCCAACCCTCCCTCCCTCCTTCCTTCTCTCTCAAGTAGGAACTACCCCGCTACACCCTCAAACCTCTAGAGCTTCTCAGAAGTGCCTCTTTCGGTACGGTCCGACTGCGCTGAAAACAAGTTTCAGACTCGCTAGCTTTTGAGCGATTGGAACCACCTACACCCTCGAGAAAGTCAAAGAGATGGACTTTATCCAACACCCATCCCTCTCCCGTGACCTTGGTGTCTTTCAATTCAGTTTTGACTACTTCAACCGGAGACACGCAAAGCGCAACCAACCATTCCATTCTGATCGCCGTCCTGCAAACTACCGAGCACGCCGGCGATTTGCGGGGACGCAGCATCCCAAGTCCCGGGCGTTGGAAGACTACCGTTAGCTCGTAATCTCGTAATCTCAAACACTCGTGCCGTAACACTCGTACTTATTTCGCGTAACTCCAACGTTGGCTGGAAACAGTTTAGCCGAAGATAAGTGGGAGAATGCCATGTTGCAATCTTGAATTTACACGTCAGCACTAAAGTCGCGAATGACCTCCGGCGAAATGACTAAATGGGCGAAAGAGAAGACTAAATGGGCGAAAGAGAAGAACACCGAGGTTCCGTGACCACGGAGAATTTACACCTCGTCCAGTTTTAGGAAAACCCGATGCCGTGTGCTAGTTTCCCAAACGATCGCTACAACGACCACAACCTCACTTGACAGGCAGGACAAAGCGCAAGGTAAGCACGGCGACTCGACCAGCTTCCACCACACAAGTACCGTGTTCTTTGCTCAATATCGTACGAGAGCGCCTTGAGTTTGTGACAAAGACTACGCATCATCAATGCGTCTACACCGTAGTATGCGAGTTAAGCTGCGAGCAGCAGGGCTGCATCCTGCAACATAACCCTTGCAACCAAAGACCACACACCACCATGCAGGTCACAAATCTTCACCGCTTAGCCTTGCCGTTAGAGGCCTTATCATCAACACTGCCTTACTGCTTCCCCTTGTGATTCGGGTATGCTGCCACATTGCTCGACATAGCACTGGATACACATGACGGATAGCAGCGGGAGTGGTTGCTGAGAGTGATTGCTGAGAATGATTACTGAGAGTAATTGCTGAGAATGATGGCGTTGTGTTACTCGTACACGACGGCAGCGTCAATTGCGAGTGGCAGATGCCATGGTGTGGATCCGTCACTCGTCAGGAGTAGCTAGGTACTCGTACGCCTCCCTTCTGCCTGGTTAATATGTAGCAGGGCTCGGCAACAGCGGCAACATTCAAGTTTGTCTTCGCGAATTCTTTGGAAGAAAGCTAAGCTAAGAGGTCAACGCGAAGAGGAAGGAGGGTAAAACACTCAACCTACAACAATAACAACAATAACAACAGCTTGCCTGGACCGCGACACATGACTGTACCCAGCTGCAGACTCGGCCAAGATCAAGCTTTAAATCCTTCGAAGATCTTAAGAGGATCTGTTACAGTGACCACTCATGCACTTCGGTGATCACGAGGCAGCAAGATTGATGATCTCATGCGCTTCGAGGATCGCAATCCGCTTCAAAAGCCGCGCCCGCGTGCCGTCCTTTCGACGGCCAATAACTCTTCGCTTCTACAACTCTGAGTTTACTTCTTAAAACAACGAGGAAAGTGGTAGGTACCGCAAAAGATGGCGACACCCGCGTACAATTCGCCAAGCGTGCCAAAGGGCTAGACCTAGAGCCTGCCCTCCTGTACTACCTACCAAGAAGCCTCGGAAATCGAAGTGGTTGCATGGAGCTTCTACGAGCGTCTACGGAACTGCCACATCCAGACGTCGGGCAGTAGTACGCAAGAAAATGATACGTAGACGGCCCCGTTGGATGTACTGGCCGCCCTACCATACACATTGCTGCCAAGTCCACCACCCCTGCCCGAACGCGAATACACCAGCAGCCTTGGAGAGGTAACTGGAATAACCCCAAACGCCGCAAATCGGCAGTTAAAGAGCCCAAAATGTAGAGCTTCTTTTGCAGATAAAATCGCGCACAAAAAGAAGCTTCAGTCTTGCGGTCGTTGTGGTGAATTTTGTGGTGAATTTTGTCTTCAAATATCATGTGCTTGGCGCAAGGCGAATACGCGGAGCATACATATTAGGCCGCTAAGCATGATACCTACCAAGTTTGTGGTACGACTTTTGGCCACATCGGACGTGGTGGCCAAATGTTTTGCGCATTTTTTTGGTATTTGTGACCCGCTTCCGTGCAAAACTTGTGACTCCGGGGGCGTCAGCGTATACAGATGTGCCGTTTCCGTATCATTATGCTCTGCACAGACAACGCGGCCGGGAGTCTTGTCTTGGGTGTTCCGCATTAGTACCGCATGGCAGACAGGGGTGTTTCGGCCATTAGGAACGATGATACCCAAGCAAAGCTATGGGGAGTCCAACCTAGCAGCCTGTTTCACCATCTCTAGCATGGAAGAAGTGGATGGTTGGTGGAAGGTTCGGCTCGGGTTTAATCTAGAGACGTTTAGGTTCACGGGGGAGACGTCAATGCGACCATGTGAAAGCCATGGTTGAAAGGGGACGTCCAGGATTATGAAGAGTGCTGCCAGTGCAACCATGTGGAAGGTGGAAGATGGTGTCCCGTCGCCGAGGCGGCGGGTAAACTCGAACCTACCTAGACGGTAAAGGAGCATGACGCGAGAGGACAAAGCAGATGTGGATGAGGAGGGTGATGGGGCCGGGACGAGGGCGAGTTAGAAAGGTGGAGCGGGGAATGATTTTGGCTGTTGATGCGATTGCGACCTCATGGAACAAAGCGCTGAGCTCGAGCTTGTGGCTTAGAATTCCCGTGGATGGCGACGCATAAAGGAGTGAAGCCGAGGCATCAAATGAGAGATGAAGACGGAGTGCGCGCCGTAAGAATTCGTGAATATCGAAATTGCCGAGAGGCCAGGCGTTGGTGGCAAGGCTTGGCGACGCTCGTTCATGGAACGCCATATCTGGAGATGAATTGTTTGTACGCTGAGAGTTCGTGGTAAGGAGTACAGCAGCATTCGAGTTCTGTCAGACGGAGACTTGGAGGACACTACATAGAAGCGTTCCGGGTGATGCGTTTAGAAGATCATGCTTCTGGTCCACGGGCATGAGAACTCGAACACTGCAGGAACGACAGTTTAACCATCAGCAAGTCAAAAAATCAGCGATAAATGCAGCAACTGCTTGTATGAGTTTTGGAGTTTCGCATTGGCGACACACAGCGTTCCGTGGAACCGAAGGCTTTCCGCATTTGCCCTAATGAAGACAAGAAGGTCCCGAGTTTGTCCGTAGTTAACGCCCTGTATAGACGCACGAAGCCACACAGTGCCAGCTCGAGCCCATGATCTGACGGCTGCATTCATCAATTCTAAACGTCTGGTTCCTGTCTCGCAATCAAGGCTTAGTGCGTTCTCGAGGTCCTCAAAGCTCGGGAGGCGACCAAATGCCTCTCTGGCAATGCTTTCCTGTGAGGTCGTCCTAACCGGTCACTTCCACGCGCGAGAGCGATCCTGCCAGTCATGACTCGCCGTGCAAGTCCTCAGCTGCCACAGAGCTCATCCTGGGACAACAGCTGTCAATATCTCGTCCATGCCGAGATCGCCCTTTTCTCTCCCTTTCGGGTCCCTCAAATCCATCAAGCTGTCTCTATTACCCAGTTAGAAGCTACACAATTTGAAGCTGCTGCGCAACACTCGTATTGAGCTTAGTCTCGTGCTCAAACGGATGCCTGTTGTCCCTCGCCCTGGGCCTGGGACTGCAGGTTCATGATCTACAGATTGTCAGTTACGAGTTCGTGGAGCAGTACACTGCTGCAGGTGCTCCTATAGCGTGGTACGGATGCTACGGGAAAGGAAGACGTACGTCGAGACGCTTCTTGTCGCAGGTAGCTTGGATGTCGGCGATTTGCTTCTCTGTACGCTTGCTGGTTGTTGTTAGCCTCTATCTTGACAGCGCCCCATTTACCCTGTCTTCCTTTCCCTCTTTCAAACACTCCAATTACGCCAATAGGGCGCAGTGAATCCTCCTTGTCTGTCTCCATCTCTTCCCGGCCAGTTGCGGCCGCCCTTTCCTTTCTCATCTTTTTCCTCTTCCTCCACCTAGGATTCGGGGCAACTCACATCTCATCACCAATAAACTCTAAGCGTCCATTAACAGCCATAACCGCCTCTTGCTTATCCTGCTTCAGCAGCACTGGTCCAACCTGTTTGTAAATGTTCGCTTCATCGGAGAGGGCATCGAACTCCTTCTTGACGCCGCGGTTTTCTTGTTGTTGGGATTCGAGCTTTTGGCGGGCTGCGATGATGGTTTGGAGCTCTAGAGGGATTTTAGAAACTGGTTGGCAAGCGAGGAGAGGAGAGGTAGAGCAAAGGATTGGTGAGGCATACCAGTCTGGAGGGTGTTGTAGTCGTCGGTCAAAACCTGTAGTTGTTGCTGAATGGCGGCCATCTTTGTTGTAATCTGTTTATCGGTGAGAGAAGATTGGTGAGATGGTAAAGAGTAGTTAGGTACAGCTTCAATCTATGCAAGCTTTGTTGATAAACCTCAATTGCTATCGCGTCTTCAGCAAATGATGTACCGCGTTAAGCTTCAGAGCCTCGCAGAATCCCTGACACAGCCGGGCCAAGCGCGGGGTCAAGCGAAGGCTAGCCTTGCTGCGTCACTTGCAGCCACAACGACGTCTCTTGATACAGCAAGATTCACGATAAACAAGATACTACGTTCTCCACTCTGTCTGACTCTCGCTTCATTGTAGCACCAGACTTGCTATATACGGCCAAGCTATTGAGCTACAATTGAGAAGACAGATAATCTCATCACCACGTACACTTGGGCCACGTCGTCTCGCCATCTCCCAAGGCTCAACAATACCACTGTCATCACCACATTCTACCAATCTGATTCACCTCAAAACTTAGCCCACCATGGCAAACAACACCGACTTTCTCGGTCGCGCGATCGAGACCGTCAAGAGAGCCATCACAGCGGACAAGGAAGGCGACTACAACACCGCCTACCAATTATACTGCCAATCGCTCGAACTCTTCATGCTCGCCCTAAAATGGGAAAAAAACCCCACATCCAAAGATACGATCCGCGCCAGCGCAACAGCGTACATCGAGCGCGCTGAGAAGCTGAAAGCCTACACGGACGAGCAGAAGAAGAAGCCGTCAGCAGTTGGAGCGGACGGGAATGCAAAGGGAGGAACACCAGGCAAGGAGGGGGAGGAGAATGATGCCGAGCGTAAGAGGCTGAGGAATGCCCTCGCGGGTGCGATTTTGCAGGATAAGCCGAATATCAAGTGGGAGGATGTTGCAGGTCTCGAAGGTGCGAAGGAAGCGTTGAAGGAAGCGGTTATCTTACCCATCAAGTTCCCCCATTTGTTTGTCGGGAAGAGACAGCCGTGGAAAGGGATCTTGTTGTATGGTCCTCCTGGAACGGGTAAATCTTTCTTGGCGAAAGCGGTTGCGACGGAAGCCAATTCTACGTTTTTCAGTGTTTCGAGTTCGGATTTGGTGAGTAAGTGGATGGGTGAGTCGGAGCGCTTAGTTAAGCAGTTGTTTGCTATGGCAAGAGAGAACAAGCCGTCAATCATCTTCATTGATGAGGTTGATGCGCTGTGTGGACCGCGTGGAGAGGGAGAGTCCGAAGCTTCCCGCCGTATCAAAACCGAGATGTTGGTGCAGATGGATGGTGTAGGCAAAGATTCGAAGGGTGTCTTGGTCTTAGGCGCAACAAACATCCCATGGCAGCTGGACGCAGCTATCAGAAGACGCTTCCAGAGGCGTGTGCACATTTCTCTTCCAGATTTACCAGCGAGGACGAAAATGTTTGAGCTGGCTGTGGGCACCACCCCATGTCAGCTTACGCCTGCAGACTTCAGGAAGCTGGGTGATCTCAGCGAGGGATACTCGGGAAGTGATATCAGTATTGCGGTGCAGGACGCTTTGATGCAGCCTGTCAGGATGATTCAGATGGCTACGCATTACAAGAAGGTAAGTCTGAACCTCGAAATAGTCGTTTAATGGTAGCTAACCAATTATCTAGATCACTGTTGATGGCGAAGAGAAGCTTACTCCATGCTCGCCAGGAGATCAGGGCGCAATGGAAATGACATGGTTGGAGGTGGATAGTGACAAGCTTCTGGAGCCGCCTTTGCTGCTCAAGGACTTCGTGAAGGCGGTCAAGGGCAGCAGACCAACAGTCAGTCAAGAGGATATTAAGAGGAGTGAAGAGTGGACGGCTGAGTTCGGTAGCGAGGGTGCCTGAGCGCTTGTTCCAGCAGGAGGCGATGATTACATGAGAGTTACTGCAGCATGGCGTCAAGGAGTCGGGAGCTGAGATTTTACTGGGTAGCATTTGTTTAGCAACGAGATGGAGGTTAAGATATAGACCTACATTGCCCCGTTAACCCCGGGTTTACTTGATAAGTATCCTTTTTTCAATGACGCCCGGCCCTGCCAACGATTTCCCCATCGACCGGGTGTGACGCGAAAAGGTACCGTATTGCAGGTTGTAGTGAAAACGAGGCTCCAGTGCTCTCCTGCTCCACAGGTTGGAGAGGAGTTAGCGCGCAGCGAACCCAACGAAAATCCGGGTGTCGGTAATGATTGATGATATTGTCCTTTTCGTCTTCATCTTTGAGATCATTCTGCTCCGTGTGGCTCCCTCATCTAACCTTTGAAGAAAACTGGTCGATCATCATCACCAGAAGCCCCCGATCTCTTAATCATTTCGTTTGTCCAATCTTTATACTCTATGAAGAGAAGTCCCTCTATGCTCACGTCTAGAAACCGTGTACGCCGATCATACCACTGTTCAATTGTTTTGTTCGGATCTCTTCACCGTAGTGGATGCTCCTCAGCAATCCCGTCCTTCCATTTATCGTCCATGTCGGCATATAATGCAAAGTCTATCTCTGGTGCCTCCGGGGCTGGGCTTCCTCCCTCCACCTTGTGGGCGGGTATCCTACCAAAGAAAAGCTCATCATAGGGTTCTTCAAAAAGTCTCGGATTCTAATTGTTCTTGTATTCTTAGTTCTGCTATTGTGTCAAATCGCATTGCATGGTTATTTGGTAGGTGAGAAACATGACTTCTTGTTCTCGCCGTGGCCGATCAGATGAAACCCTGTCTTTTATTCAGGTTATTAGTCAGTTGGTCGAGTTGAGGTTTGCAGCTTTTTTGAGGCAGATAAGTACATTGAGTGCGAGGTTCTTCAGCTGAGTCTCGATATTGTGCAAGGTTTGTACAACAATATTTTGGTACCTTGGTACCTCGGGCAGTTGCATACACATAGCCCAAGGAAGATTTGCGGATGCCATCTCGAGCAATGTACTCTTTGTTCCGGCAGAATAGATGAGCTAGGAATGGTTCATGCATCACTTAATATGCATTCAAAAGCGGGTGAAAATGTCGATGGTAGCAACGACTTCAATGCCAACATGAGCTGCGGCGGTAGCGGCAATAATGTGGACAGCAGCAACGTGGCAGACGGCGGCAATGACGGCAATGTCGACTGGTTTGTCTTTTGCGTTAGCAAAGAAGGCCTTATATTCTACGTTCATTCTCAACCAGTTAACTACTAAGGTCTCGACAGTAGCAAGCAATTTCCCCAAATTCCCCCAGCGTTCAAGCTCATCGAAATTTCAGATGGAGGCTCTGCTCGACTGCCAGTTGATTAGCATTGTGTATCAATCACGATCAAATTCCACGACAAACACAATGCTCCGTCTTCTTTTAATGGTGATTTTATTTTGCCGGCTTAAATCTCTTCTAAAGACTTCCGGTATTGCCATCCATATACACATACAGCCCTGTTCATCAAAACGCCGCTCAAAGCACAAAAGATCATCCCACCTCACGCCAGAACTATGGGTGTCAGTTTCAAAAATACAGCAGAAAGTCGCAACAGTCAGCTCCGCTAGCCATTCGATGCCTCGCGTTGCTCGGCATTTAAGCCTCAGACTTCTTGCTCTTCTTCTTCTTCTTCTCTGGAGATGCGACCTCTTCGTCGTGCTTGCGCTTCTCCTTCTTCTCCTTCTTTTCCTTCTTGTCCTTCTTGTCGCTCTTATCCTTCTTGGCGGACTTTGGCTCTGGGATGATGTCGGCCATGTCGGAGTCGATCTTAATGTCACCAAGGACGGCGTCCATGGCTCCCTTCTGTAAATCTGTTAGCACTGATTCCTGCTCAAGTTGGCATTTTCGCAGCTTACCATGACCTCCTCGTTTCTGGCTGGGGCCTTTCCGGTGGCGTAGAACTCCAATCTCTCCTCGACCTGCTTCCTCAAAGCCTCACCGAACTTATTCGATGGAGCCTCAGAAAAGTTATCGATTCTCGAAGCGATCGAGCACTTGTTAGCCAAGAATCTCGAGATTCTGCCCTTGTTCTTGGCACCGGCGCGGCCGATGAAGGAGGAGTGGTAGATAAGACCGTATTTTGGAGTGTTTCCCTTGGTCTTAAGGGCTCTGAAAAGGGCCTTCTCGGCACCGAGGATCTGGACGGTGGAGGCTGGGTACTTGGAAAGGTTGGTGAGAGATCCGGCGTGGGAGATGAGGCGGGCGGCAACGACCTCGCCGATCAGCTGGGCCAAGTTAGGCGCAACGATGGCCATCTTGTTGGTGAGGTACTGGAAGAGGGAGCGGCGGTAGTTGGCGAGCTTGACCACGCGGTTGGCGAAGGCGGAGACGTTCTTCATGTCCTCCTCGGACAGATCCTGACCCATGGAAACCTTGGCAGCATCGATGATGGCCTGTGCAATCTCGGCATCGTCGTTGACGAGAGCAGCGATCTCGTGGAGCTTCTCGTCGGAGAGGTTCTTCTTGTCACCAATGCAGAGGGCGAGCTTGGCGTAGGTGTGGTTGTCGGAAACAATCTTGATAAGCTCTGGGAAGTGCCACGAGTACCACTCACGGACACGCATGGAGAAGGTGTTGACGGCCTTGTCGAGGGCATCGAGAGTAGCGATGGCCTGGATGATGTGGTTGTCGTTCTTCTGGACGGAGAACTTTACCTTGGCACGAGAGTATGCGTGACCAAGACCGAGTTGGGCGCGCTCAACATCGCCCTCGTGAAGACCCTTCAACAACTTTCCGGCGTGGAGACGGAGACCTCTGAGAAGGTCACCGACGACCTCAGAGGTATCGGCAGTCTCGCACTCAACATTTGGGAAGTTGGCCTTGATGGATCCAGCCAAGTTCTTGTCCTGGACACCGAGAACGATCTTCTTCTTCTTGCTGACTTTTGGGAGGTTGAGCTCGAGGACGGAGCGGAGGTACTCGGAGAGGACACCCTCAGAGATCATGTTAATGTTCTCAAGGGCCTCAGCGGCGGCTCTATTAGTCGTTCGTTAGCCTTCCGTCTCTTCCATCATTAATCGGTTCCCAGTTGTATGTACCTGTAAGGCGCAAAGTTGACCAGCTTGACCATCTTTCCGAACTTGGCCAAATCCTGGCCAGCCTCCTGAACCTCCTTTAATCTGTTGCCAATGGTCTCTGGTTGGGAGACGACCTCGAAGATCGCATATCCGACGGAGCTCTCGTGGAGCAGGTAATCGACGGCGGAAGTCATGATGGCGCGATTTATTCGGCGCTTCTTCGAGTGGGTTTCTGTGACTGTGTCGAACTCACAAGATTGACCTGAGAGTGATGAACCGTCGTGTGGTTGTCGAAGTAAATTGGTCAGTAACAATCTCCAAATCCGCAGCGCGCACCACGAATCGAAACTTTTTTCGGCGAGTGCGTTTGCATTGCGCTAGTCTTATCGTGGATTAGCTCCACCCGCCCTGCAACCTCTACACCATAACTTTCATCGCGATATCGCCAAGAGCTGAGAGGATTGTCGAGCTAACATTCCACATTAATACCTGCTGCTTCTTATTTCCTTAATAGTCTTTTCCATGTTACTCAAGTTATCCAAGATCTTCAACCGCGATCATGCTGGTTGCCAGATACTTCGGAATATAGTTATTCCGGGCTATAATGCCATGAAATCGTGGATTATATGAATTTCGTTTTGCAATTGTATGAACGTCTGATTAAGGAAAGAAACCTCCTAATGCATTCTTCCTGCCTCGTTTGTAATTTAGGTTGTTTAATCTTGTGATGAGCAAACAAGTGGGCTGCGTTCATTGCCAGAAAAAGGGGTTCTATCAAAATGCACAAAACTGAGTTAACACACTTCATTCTCATCTTAGTCGCCCAACTGTGAAATTTGTTGCGCACCTTCTACACATACGCAAACACTGACCTCGAAGACATAGACGTTTAAGTAATGCTATAAAACAAGACACAAAAATCATGATCAAGACCAGACTGACAACAGCCACTTGTGGTTTACATGACACCTGGTGTTGAGTTTACCCTTGGGATTTCTTCTGAGGTGTGTGGAAACTTGACGTCTTCACGCAACCAAATACACTAGCCGTAGGAGACGCACCTTCACAAAAAGCCTATATTGAGCCAACAATAGTCATGTCCTCATTAGTCTTGTTATTCATCCATTCTAGAAACTGCGCTGAAGCCGCGTTGAAGCTAGCCGTGGTATCAATCCTCTATCAGGAAAATGCGATGAGCTTTCCCGACCATCACCACCTAGTTTTGCAATCCCTAAACACCAAAAAAGCACACGCTCACGCTAATAATAATCTCATCAATTTAGTCCATTCTCCATCCCTCAACTGGGAGTGGGAAAGAGGAAGCCCAAGCAGCAATGTCCTTGCGAATAGTGTTAATCTTCTCAACCTCACCACCAGCAACCTTAGCCTTGAAGTCCTTAAGCTTGTTATCCGGCTTCGGAAGAGCAGCCTGAACCTCCTTGCAAATCTTGATAGCGTCGTCAACGTAGTTGGCGACCTTCTTGAAGTCCTCGGCGCCAAAGCCACGGGAAGTCATGGCTGGGGTACCAATACGGATACCGTATGGGGTAAGCGCAGACTTGTCACCTGGGATCGCATTCTTGTTGCAAGCAATGTTGATCTGCTCAAGAACTGCCTCAACACGGGCACCATCAAGAGCCTGTGGACGGAGGTCAAGGAGAACCATGTGGGAGTCGGTTCCGTCAGAGACGAGCTTGTAGCCGAGCTTCTTGAACTCTTCCTCGAGGGCCTTGGCGTTCTTGACAACCTGCTCCTGGTACTGCTTGAACTCTGGAGTGGCAGCCTGCTTGAGGGCAACAGCCAAGGCAGTGATGGTGTGGTTGTGCGGTCCACCCTGGTGACCTGGGAAGACGGAGAAGTTGATCTTGTCCTCAAGGTCGTACATAATATCCTTGCCAGACTTGTCCTGGGAGCGGACACCCTTGCGGAAGAAGATCATGGCACCACGTGGACCACGGAGAGACTTGTGGGTGGTGGTGGTGACAATGTCGGCATACTCGAATGGGGATGGAATGACACCTGCGGCGATAAGGCCGGAGATGTGAGCCATGTCGACAACGAGGTAAGCACCGACCGAGTCGGCAATCTCGCGCATCTTCTTGTAATCAATCAGACGGCAGTAGGCGGAGGTACCGGCAACGAGGACCTTTGGCCTGTACATCTCGGCGTTGGTAGCGAGCTGCTCGTAGTCGATGATACCGGTGTCAATGTTGACACGGTATGGGAAAGTCTCGAAGTAGGTAGAGACGGCAGAGATCTTGCGGTTGGCGGTCTGGTAACCGTGGGACAAATGCCCTCCGTGTGGGAGATCAAGACCCATGAGCCTCTCATGTGGTCTCATGATGGCCTGGTAGACCTGAAGGTTGGCTGGGGAGCCGGAGAGACACTGGACGTTGACACCCCACTTGGCTGAATCCAAGTTGAATGCGTGAAGGGCACGAGCCTGGCAGGTCAACTCAATGGCATCAATGTGCTGATTGCCACCATAGTATCTAGCACCTGGGTAACCCTCAGAGTACTTGTTGGACATTGGGGATCCAAGGGCATCGAAGACGGCGCGGGAGGTGACATTCTCAGAGGCGATGAGGATGATGGACTCACGTTGCCTCTGGATCTCCTTCTCCTAGTGAAGCTGTTAGCACTGCTAGCTTACATGATGCTACAGCTCTCTACTTACCATGATAGCAGCGACCTCTGGGTCAGTCTCCAACAAGGACTTCTCGAGCATCTACACATTTCGTGAGTCAACTGTACAAAATCCGGGGTAGTTTGACAGTTCAGTTAAAAACTTACGTCCTTGTGGCCCTCAGAGAGAGCGTAAGTGCTTTGTGGAGCGGCCATTGTGATGATAGTTTCAGTAGACGATTGACTGTATACTGTGCGAGGATGTTTTGGACGATTGTTGAAGAAGAGAAAACAATCCAGGAAATATATGTACGGAGTGACTGGACCGAGTGAGCACAACATCCGCCAAAATTCCTGACCGCCCCAGCTTGGACCCTGTTGCCCCGCGGACATCGAGGCCGCTAACGGAGTAGCGGGGCGATTGGGGAACCACAACGAAGGCTAAAGGGCTGAATGGCATCACGATATTCCGGCTCCGATCCAAGGTTATTGGAGCATCTGGTTTTTGCCTTGTTCCTGATGCATAGACTAAGAATAAAAAGGTAAGACATAGCAATCTAGGCTTTCCTGTGTCAATGTTGTTGAAGAAAGAAGCCCTGTGGAGTTGCGTGAACTCAAACCCGGGGAGATACGGGTGATTACCGTGAGTAAAGTCGCAAAACTCCTTGACTGAAGTGACTGGTTGTTGGCAGATCCAGTCCCCACATAGAGCTGATCTAAGTCCACAATTGTGTCACCATTATTGAAGTTCTGAAATGTGATGTGTACGGGAAACCAGCTAAGCCATGACTCTGAACGCCACAGCTGAATATCAATTGCCTGCTCCCTACGATTACAAGGCCCAAAACGCTCACCAGTGCAAATGCATTCCGTGTACCTTCTCTTGATGCTTCCCTCTAGGTGTAGAAAGCAAACTTGTCCTTCTCGCCCGCCGTCTTGACCTGGCTCGAGTATGCATCCTCCAAATCCGACTGGATGATGTTGTATCTGTTCTTGCGGACTGCTCTCAATCCTGCCTCTTGCATGATAGCAGCAATGATTGCACCACTGAGTGGGTCGTTTCGGATAATCAAGCTGTCAAGATCAACCTCTGGAGACAAGCTCATCTTGCTAGCAATGGTCGTGAAAATCAAACGTCTCTCGCGTCTATCCTTCAAGTTCGGGAACTCAATTTTTCTGTCCAAGCGCCCCGGTCTCAGAAGTGCTGGGTCGAGGGTGTCGGCTCTGTTGGTGGCCATGATGACCTTGACGTTGGAGGTCTGATCGAAACCATCCATCTGGTTGAGAAGCTCGAGCAAGATACGCTGAACTTCTCTGTCGGCTCCGGTCTGTGCATCGAAGCGCTTAGTGGCGATAGCATCGATCTCATCAATGAAGATAATTGCTGGAGAGTTCTCACGGGCCATGCGGAACACGTCGCGGACCATACGTGGACCCTCTCCAAGGTACTTCTGCACGAACTCGGATCCGACAACACGAATGAAATTGGCGGTGGTCGAGTTGGCGACAGCCTTGACCAACATAGTCTTTCCAGTTCCTGGTGGTCCGTACAGGAGGACGCCGCGTGGTGGGTCGATACCGATCTGCCTGTAGAGGTCGAAATGGGTCAATGGAAGTTCGACAGCCTCCCTAATCTCCTGCTTCTGCATATCCAATCCTCCGACATCCGCATATGTTACATCTGGCTTCTCGTTTGCTCCCAACATCGCGATGGAGGAGTCAGCTTCTGGCGGAAGGATGTCGACAAGCGCGTTGGAGTGACGGTGAAGAGCGACGGAGGATGATGGCTTAAGCTTCTCGCGATCGAGGGTGGAAAGAATGCGAACGACATAGTTGGAACCGGTGGATGACTGAACGATACCAGTGCTATCGCTGTTAGCATGGGAGTACAGATTGGGAAACTTGAAACCTTACTTCTGATCTATCGCCTCCATGAACTGTCCAATAACCAAAGGCACACTTTGGATGCGCTTGATCTCCTCCTGTGCTCTAACAAGCTCTCTCTTCAGACTCCTGTCTTGTGTTAGCTTTGAGAACCATGGTCGCGAATGCGCCTTGCCGTACCTCTGCTCATCCTTGATGTACTCTTCTTGAAGCTGAATATACCTGCTTTCGTTAGCACTGTGCCTAAAGCTCAACGGAGCTTAACCTCATGCCAGAACATACTCCAAGTGTCTTTGAAGCTTCTTCAAGGTCGAATATTCATCGTTCGAATCGGTGGCTAAACCTTCAAGGGAATCGATGTTTGGAATCGAAGATGGAAGCTGCTTTCTAAGAGGCAGCACCATCGTCGCAGGGCTCTGGACCGCAGTGTCCGCCATTATTCCTCCTCCTGTACCGACAACAGATCAAGCTGCAGAGTATAGTTGATGATATAAAGCGCGTCTGCTTCCGAAGTGGAAATAAAGTCGTGGTTGTGGTTGATTCGCTAGAGTTGTGGTAGATGAGGCGCGTTTGTTCTTGTGCAAGGCGTCGAAGCTTCTTGGTGTGCCTTACGTCTGCCAGAGGTCGAAATCGGGAAACTCCATGATTGGCAGGGGTGGACGGCGCTAGGCTGTGCTTCACCCAGGCCATCTTTCGGCCGCCGTAAAGTTGCGGTGCAGCCTTGGTGGTAGGCAGCTGAGGGACCGCCAGCCTGATCCCGGGAGACGTAGTGGTAGCCTTCCGCCAACAACCGTATTATCACTGCAGTTCCGTGCCTGGGGTCCCACGCCACAAGCACAACTTGACTCAATTGTGCCTTTCCATATAAGGACCCTCTTCTCTCTTCTTTTTACTCGTTTTCTAATTACTAAACATATTGCTTTGCTACCAAGTCAATACGGCTTCACATCTTGTTCTGTCTCCCATTCTCATGCTCTCTTGCGTTTGACCCACCAACCGGTTGATTGTAATCGCAATGTCGTTCTCGATCTCCATCCCCTCTCGCGGCTACGAGATCATTAATGAGGGCACCGGCTCTAGCTCATCTTCCTCTTACTCTGCCTCTCCGAGAACCCCTCAGAATAAGGGAAAGGGACCAGCAACTGCTACGCCGGCGTCAACCGGTCACAGCAGGAAACCGAGCTTCCTGAGTAGGTCTCCCTCTTCATAGGCAGTCTTCTCCTTTAGCCAAGCGGCATCGATGCTTTGCCTTTGGAGAGCAGCTACTCGGAGACCATTCATCAGGCCCTAAAGCGATCGATCTAACATAGAGTTCAAGGCCCGTCCTTCACTGAGGCCGAGCACACTGTCATCAACATGTCAGAGGAAGGCGAACCACCGAGACTGGTAAGTGTCGCAACACATAGCCCCAGCCAGGGAAGTGTCAGAAGTTGACAGGTGCTACCACAGATAACCTGTGTCCGCTGTTCTCAAGGATACGAATGGAATCCAGGTATGACAACTCTAATCTATCTAGTGACTCTAGCTAAGCGCCCACAACAGAGATCTTCCTTCCGTCCTACATGGAGACAGACTTTGAGTCGCTCGACCGCAAACGAGAGCCAGTTCATGAGATCACTATCACTGATGAGGAAGCCAAGAACTTCTTCCCGCAATAGACACATGTCGCGCCACCGCGGTCGTGCTAGTTTCATCTTGACAGCGGTGAAGCACAACACGAGCATGAGATATTGGGATCACTGCATCTTAGTGCGGCCAAGGAAACCCGACACGCGCATGGAGTGGGCAGTTTGGAGTATATTTTAAGTTAGCTTGGGACAGACGTCGGCGAGCTGCAGATTGATTCTGCTTGCTTTTGGAGCCGTGGTTTTGATTTATGGGCACAGCTCGCGTTGGTATAGTGGCGTTGACACCTTTGAGGTTAGGAGGTAATAACGAGTACATGATGGACAAACATGGTTTGCATACGGTTTGAGTTTTGCTTCTCGTCGGTCGTGCAAAGTAGAAGATCATATATAGCTTCAGAGCAATTACATAGCCATTGCATTCTGATTCATGGCAATCACCGGGAGTAAGGCATCCATCAAGGTCTCAGTTGGGCCGACACATGATACGCTAATGAAGTAGCCAAGACGTCACCCCCTAGTACGTGCGATAAGGCGGGCGCTAATCTTTATCGCGACGCTATGCAGTATTGGGCGTGGAGGGCCGAAAGTAAACAAAGATTACCATCGCCATCATTGAAGTTTAGACAACCAGTAAGTGTCAACGACACAATTTAAACGCATGTTCTGCCAACATCGAGTCAATCAATATTGAGAATAAAACGTCAGATAGACAGACATAAAAATCAATCACCTAATTACAACACACACGAAAGCGTAGTCGAGAACGAACGAGCCTACAACCGCAACCCAAATCACAACACGACCAGCCGAGCGCATTTCCACCACCCAAGCCTCTAACCTCGACCTCGTTACAATCTTGCTACCAAAATCGTACACAACAACGATGGCAGAGAACCACCGCCGCGTCGAGCTCCAAGAAGCCTTCGACCTCCGCTACCTAATCGACAACGTACGTCGCAGCGCAAACGCGAAGATCGACCTTGCGCTTCCGCCGATAGAAGGAGAGGATGCTTTGAGGAGTACTGTTGAGGAATTGGTGCATGGTGTAAGCTTTCTTTTTATCACAGTACTTTGTTTTTGAGCCGGGCCCGTGTCCGCTGTGCTCGATTTGCAGATGGCGACCTGGCCATTGTGTGCAATTGCGACTCACCGCCGTCCGGACTGGAGGAGGAAGAACTGGCATGGGATTCGTAGGATAAATGAAGGGAATAAAAGCTAATACAAGGTAGTATATCAACGCTACTTTCTCTTTAGCGGCGCCAAATATCTCCATCAACGGACACACCCTCTCCCCATCCTCCCTCCTCCTTACCAACCCCTCTCCTGCAGGAGCACCCTCCTCAGAACCTGAAGAAATAGAAGAATACGAGCCCTTCTCCGACAAGCTCCGTGACCGCGCTGCAAAGCTACTACAGCAGGAAGAAGAGCTGCTCTTGGAGCTGGCGCAAGTGAGGAGGGAGGCGCCTGTTAAAGCTAAGGAGATGTGGCAGAAGGAGTTAGCTTGGGTTGACGAGCTGAGTGGCAGTGAGCTCGCGAAAGATGAGGGGCTGAACAAGGAGGTTGGGGATGAGGATGTGAAGATGGAGGGTACAGACGATGTTGTGGGCATAAGGGTTGATAGACTTGAGAGGCAACAAGAGGTTGAGGCGTCCTGGAAGAGAGGCACAGAGGGGCTGGTGAGGTTGAAAGGAGAATTGCCACAGGTTGCGGCGAAGATGGAGAGGGCGAGGAGAGTGGGGGACTATGTTTTGAGGGATAGCTAGGCGAGGGACTAGGTGAGTGATTGGTGATGGCGGTTGTGGGAGTTGCGAGTGGAGTTTTTTGGAATGGTATCATATGGGGGAAGAGGAAGAGGCGTTTGGGAATATACCCGTTTGCATTTTTTAACCAGTTCGTTATACCAATTCTGTTTGCAAACATTTACTTCAGGTCATTTCGCTGGTTTACCAGTTGACACACTGTCACATCATGACGTTTGCAGCCACGGCAGGACGTAAGATCAGACACCGATTGACGATACACGCCGTCACACATATCTCTTACACGTATCTCACACTTCACCATGCTGCGAACACAACCATAGAACAACTTGTTATCCAACAGCAACTTCAGAGAATATCGTTGCAAATCGATAAGCAGCAAAAGTAACGATCAGAAATCAATTAGCAACCATGCCCTCCCACCCACCTCCACCCTATTCAGCACCAGATGCCGACCCCGTCCCTCCATACATCGAGGTCGACAACTCGCCGAAACCACTCAGAACGCCGTCGAGGGGATCGTGGAGACCAAGGTTGGCTTTCAACCGGCTGTGTTGGTTTGTAACATTAATCTCTGTGTTTCATGGGATTGCGACACAGGGATTTGTGGGGTATGGGGGGAGTTTGAGGGGGTCTAGGTAAGTCAACGAGATTAGGTGGGATGGGATGGGATGGGGTACCTGGTTGATTTGTTGAGACGTGGGGAGGATGCACTGTTTTGAGGGGTATTACGTAGACGATAGGAGGAGGTGTTCGAGAAAGATGCTAACAAATACAGCCTTGAAGGTTATCAATTAGTAGCAGGGCAAGGAACTGTCCGACTTCCTGACATCTTGGGATTGTGTCGGATCTCCCAGCTTACGAAAGAGAACAAGGAGCTTAAGGAAGAGGGTTTGGCGAAGGATAACGAGATAAGAAAGCTTACAAAATCCTGGTGGGACGAGATTGTTCAGGAGGAGAAGTTCCTGAAGAGGGCGGAGGCTAGAGAGAAAGAGAACGAGGTGCTGATAAAAGAGATTGAGAAGCTTAAAGAGGAGGCTGTGGCGAAGGAAAAGGAGCTAATTGAGTACGCGAATTTGGGTTTTAGACAGAGGTGCGAGCTGAGTTGCCGGACAATGTGAGCGTGATGGAGAAGGAAAAAGAGGAGCTGGTGAAAGAGAATAAGAATGTTAGAGAAACGCTTCTGACAAAGGAAGAGGAGACGAGAATCTGGAAAGCGCTGACTTTTGAAGGTCTGATGCTGGTGCGGTTGGGGAAGGAGAGTGATGAGAAGGAGAGGTTGGCGTGAGAGAATGATGAGCTTCAAGACCAGTTAGTGGGAAAGGGGAAAGAGATCGCAGAGCATGGGATATTGCTTTCCAAAGATCTGATTGAGGTGGTGGAGCTGCGGGTCAATGTGGGGTAGGAAGAATGAGGGAGGGTTGGGCTTGTGGGGGAGAACGATAAGCTCAAGGAGCAGGTTGTGACCATGGGCAAAGAGAGAGCTGGGTCTTCGGCAAGCCTCTATCAACATATGCGTGGGGCGGTTAAGCTGCGGGACAAGGTAGAGGTGGAGTAAAGGAAAAAGGGTTCTCGGTGAAGGAGAATGGGGTGCTTAGGGAGCAGCTGGGGGAGAAGGGGAAACCTGTTAGTACCGAGTCTGAAGCCTTAAAGCACAAGGGCGCCGACGAGAATGGCAGAAATGAGGAAACGCCAAATGAGAGGCTTAGCAGAGAAATATCCGCAGACATGCGTGCCATGATAGCAGATATGTGGGAGGAGAGGAGGGGAAGGACACAGTGTATCGATGAGTGTGGTGTACCAAGGGCTACTTGTATGAGCCGATGAACAGTGGCGTCTATTATGATACTGCGGACGAAGTATGAATCCCTTGATGTAGAAAACGAAACACTCGTAATAATAATATTCGCTAAAAGCCAGTGATGCTCTAGAAATGTCTGTGTATATTCCTAGTCGCCTGCCAATACAAGTCTACCTCCCATCCTTTTCCTTGGCACGAATACTCTTTTGTGAGCATGCTACCTCGACGATAAACATCCGCCGACTCCTCTTTCACCGAATTAGAAGCCTCAAACTTGTCAGTGAATAACCCTCTCTGCAGGAGAAATTAAGCATTTACTGCTGAGCTGGAGCTGGGTTGATGCCCATATCAGTATAATCCTTAGCCGGGATCTCCTTTGGTGGCTCAGCACTAGTAGCAGCACTTGGCGCCGGGACAGCAGCCTGTTCCGGCGCATTCGCAGCCGGCGCAGCAATAGCCTCCGCCTTAATTTCCTCAGCCTTCTTAGCCCATTTTGGCTCGCGGTGGAATTCAGCCTCCCTCCATGGTCCAGCATCGCTCAACTGGCAGCCCCCAGCGCAGTCACACGAGCCGCCGAACGCCTTTGGCAGGTTCTCAGCTGGCACCTGGGACAACAACTCCTTCTGGTATCCGGAGCCGAGGACGTGGATCTTCTCAACCGTCACTGGGTCGAGGTAACCCTTGATGATGCCGAAAATGGTGGAGAAACCCCATGGGGCGTTGATGATGTAAAGCTTGCCGAGGCGCTCTGGGTAGTAGTTCTGGGAGATAGCAGATGCCGACTTAATGTAACCATAGACAGAAGGGGCCTTGGTGATTCCCACCCCCTTGAGATCCAAAATGGAACAGCAGGTCTCGAGAAGGTGGCCAGACTTACGCGAGCAAGCTGGCAAACGTGGGTCAGCAAGTTTCTCGTACTCGACGGCGAGGTTCTGCAGCATGCGCTCGGCGGAGGTAATCTTGTACATGGCTGTGAGGTCGATGTTGCCCAGCTGCTCGATGTAGAGTGGGCGCCCGTCCTTGTCGGTCTTGTGGTAGTACTGTGGGTAGTACTTGAAGACCTCTGCCTTCTCCGTGTAGTCGAAGCTCAGGACGAGGTCGTCGAGCTTGAAGTCCTTTCTCCATGCCTCGCAGTCGAGGAACCTGGGCGCGTTAGTATGTGGCCCGCGGTAAGGTGGAAATTATGCGTACATCTTCTCAGCCAAGTTGACATCGAACTTCCTAGCGCGGAGGAATCTGAGCTGGTGGCTGTTAGCTATTGCGCTGCTGATGTTTGAGGATGCGCACATGCCAAAGTCAAAGTATCGAGTCTCTCGGTGCATCCCTTCTGCTCGAGCATCATGCGAAGCTGGGCAACCTGGGCCTCCTGCTGTGGAGAAACGTGGCCAGGGTGGCCGCTCAGTTTCGACTGGGAGATAGTTGGGAAGTCATATTGGTCGTACTTTGGGTCGAGCTTGAGGGGGGTAATATCCGCCATTTTGATGTTGTTTGTGACAGCGTAAATATGTGTGAAGGTTGTGTTAAGAGAAAGGAGTTTCGTGTTCTGAGCAGAGGTCCAACGTTAACTTTGGCGGATAAGCTAAGGAGTGCCCCCCAGATTACTGTACCAGCGCAAGTAGTGACGCAGCGTGCGGGCCACTGCCAATCATGAAAGGGGACAAGGCTTCAGGGGTCAATAAGCGCGTTCAGAGGAAATGAGGCGTACTTTAAAATTAGGTTGACAGCTTTAAAATCACAAACATTTAGGCAAGATTTAATTGATAAGTAGTAAAAAACTGTTTGCTCATCTGGTTTCATTATTGCACATGTCCTCTAATTACATGGCAATGCGAGCTTCACATCACGAGTGCTCTCTTGCCGTTGCGCAGAAACATGTTGGTGGGGTATATTTTTGACTTTGTCTTTCTTAGGTCCTTTCAGCCTTTGGACGAACCCGCCTTCTCAGTTGCTTCTTGGTCGGTCTTCTCCTTTCTCTTCATCGTGACATCCCAGTTGTAGACTCTCGCGGTAGCAACCTCCATAGTCTTCAAAACTTGTTAGCATTCCAATATGGCCAACAAAGGACAGGTATGACCTACGGTGATCTGCTCCCTCAAAAAGTCCAAGTCCTCCTCACAGTTCGACAAGCTGAGCTTCGCCGAAGCCAGTTTCGACGCCAGCAACTCCTCAGCCTCAGCAATTGGGTATGACAACATAACATTCGCCTGCAACACGTAAGCGACAGCACTTCTCTCAGACATACGAGTATCCTTACCCCGAGCCACAAATAAACCTCCTGAGTCGGTGGAACTTGCGCCTTTGCGAAAAGTGTATCGTTAAGCTCGAACATAGCCTCTATTGGCTCGGCATCAGGCTGCGCATAGTGTCAGCATTTCGCTCCTGCTCATAGTGTCGCTAGTATCGCGCACCTCTCTTGTCTTCAAAAAGCGCACAGTGTCGAGTGTCTTCTGAATATCTGGCATCTTGTCCTTCAAGCCGGCAGCTCTCCTTTGCTGGTTGGCCTCCATAAACTGGTACTTTCTATCGGCGCATTAGTCTACGTCGGAGGGCGCTAATTACGGTTCGCATACGCAATCATCTCCTGGAAGCTCTTCAAAGTCGCCTCCACATCTGCTCTTGTGGTTACATAGTCCTCGACCTTATCGACGAACGGCGCATATGGGATGCCTCTTGGGTTTGTTGCCGCAACATCTGTTCTGCAGGGTATACTGATTAGCAAGAGCCCGAGGTCAAGAAGAGGCGACGGCCTTACTTTGAAGCTTGGGCGGCCATTATGAATTGTTTATGTGGTTGGCAAACTAGTTGTCTGGAGCTCACCAATACCTTGTAGACCGCGAGGCTAGCATTTGGTGTTGCGGTCAGCCTTAGCCACTACTGAGCCACTACTGAGCCATTATTAAGCCACCTCACGGCCTCTGCCATCGTCCCAGCCACATCACTCTTCACTTCAACCATACACCTTCAAACCTGAATTCCAATGCAACGACAGAAACAAGCAACCATATATTATCATGGACTTACGACCATTTCTGTTTCGTTCCACTTAAACACCTCGCCTTTTGTGGTCAGGTGAGTTAGGTCTCCTTCGCCGTTGAAAGCCGTACTGCAATAAGTCTCATTTTCCACAACTGCCTCAAAAAAACCAATACTCAGGCCAGGAAAAGACTGCAAAACACACTGGATATATCACCACAGCAAGCTCCACCAAATTAATCATCCTGAACAACTCCATGAGAGAAAAGACCTTTCCATGCATAGCATCTAAGCACGACAAAGTATCGGCGTTATCAGATCATCTGTGCACCTTTTATCCAATCTTATCAATCCAATCTTATCAATCGCTCCACCAACATGCTTGCTCATACATTGACTTATCCCCATCCAGCCTGGTTCCGTCACTTCCCGCTTCGACTGCTTGACAGTGGAAACCTCGCTCCTCAAGAGCGCGACATATTGCCGACCGCGGCATCCAATTCTTTTCTTTGAGTTATGGCTTTCTCTCGTGCTGTCTATTTACTTCATCTCTCTTCTTTTAAATCTTTATGATCTTGGTGAGATTGTTGCCGCCGTGCTTTTGAGAGATGTACGGACGGTTTGCTCGGGCGTATGCCCAGATCCAAGAACTGAAGGCGGCGAGAGATGGTGCAAGAGCTACAGCAACAGCAGGTGGAGATGATTCTCGTCTGAACGAAGGGAATGATCGATGGCCTGATCTCACAAATGGAGGGAATTTCAGTGCTCGGCTTCTGCCAACTTACAACTTGTTAATCCTCACCATTGTCGTCATTGTTGGAATGGCCCACTGGCATGATCAGATGAGAAAATGGAGAAGGAGAAGGACGGCGAGATTGATAGAGAAAGCCAATACCGCTTATGACAAAGATGCCCTCGTGCGACCTGTGAGCCAGGGATCTGCCATCGAGCTTGCGTACCCCGAGTCCGGATCGTCGTCCTCGAGCAGCACCCTAGACGTCGGTCTAGTCTCAGAGACAGTCGATTCAGTTATTGACGAAGAAGATAGTCTCACCTCCTTCTGCTCTACCAGGAAATTCCCCTACTCCGCCATCGACCGCTGGCGAAGCTGGCTCGCCTACCAACCACACCCAATCCCCATCCTCAACAAGACATTGCCCTCGAACGGAGCAACGCTGGCGGGCACCTTTTTCATCCTCCTCAACATCACCTACCTCACGTTGGGCATGCACTTCCGCATCCTCTACATCATCGTCTTCGGCGACCGCTGCGCCCTAGTCTTTATCCACAACCTACCCCTTCTCTACATATTCGCTG
The DNA here is from genome assembly GCA_010623925.1 of Antarctomyces pellizariae. Lineage (NCBI taxonomy): Eukaryota > Fungi > Ascomycota > Leotiomycetes > Thelebolales > Thelebolaceae > Antarctomyces > Antarctomyces pellizariae. Next base: position 50,776 of record WCAA01000077.1, read on the forward strand.
CCAAAACCCAACCCCTGTCCTTCATCACAGGCTACTCTTACGAGTCGCTAAACATCATCCATCGCCGGCTTGGGGAGTTGCTGTGTTTCTGCGGCCTCGTGCACTCCATCTTCATGTTCCTCGGCTACTTCACCTTCCTCTCCAAAGTCGGCTTCACGCTCTACACATTCGCCTTCAACCAAACGGTGCTCACCGGCATCGCAGTCTTGGTCTGTTATGAGACGATTTATTTCACGAGCCTGGCGAGCTTTCGGCAGAGGTGGTACGAGGTTTTCTTAGCTGTGCATGTTGTGGTGCAGGCTGGCGCGCTGGCACTACTGTATTTCCATCACAGGAATAATAAGAACCTCGTACTCATCGCCCTGCTCATCTTCACGGTGGACAGGGTCATTTACCGACTTTGGCGAAAGAGCACTACGGTTTTGGCGGCAGTATCTGTGGCCCAAGACGAATCTACCGTCATTTTAAAGGCCTCGATACCCTACCGTACGCCCGGCCTCTTCGCGGCTGTGATGGGACATGAGATCAGCCATGGTTGGGCACCAACAGATCATGTGTTCATCACAGCACCTTCATTGGGACGGAGCCACACGCTGCAAGCTCATCCATTTACTATCTTCTCATCTTCTCCTCGGTCGGTAAAGCCGAGTTTGGCGGAGGGTGATGTGATGCAGTTGGATTTGTTGGTTAGGGCGTACGACGGCTTCACCTCCGACCTCCTAAAGCATTCTTTCATGAATCGGAGTCTGAGGGTAAGGATAGACGGTCCATACGGAGGATGCCATGCTAGAGATGTGGTGGAGGGGACTGAGCAAGCTATCCTTATTGCGGGAGGGAGTGGGATAGCTGTCATCTGGCCCATCGTTCACTTCCTGATCTCCCGCTCTTCCCGGCCGTACGACACCGAATCTGGCAGTTGTGGCAGCGAGAATGGGAGTGAAAGTAGAGGGAAAGAGAGTATATTGTTTATCTGGGTCGTCCAGCGCCGCTCCCAGCTATCCTGGCTCTCAGACGAAGAAATTCAAGAGGTTAGAAAAAGAGGCGTGGAGGTCATCATCCCCGCTCCGACGCAAGAAGCTGGACGACCGAACCTGAGAGAAGTTATTAGGAAGAGGGTGGAAATGTGTGGGGGTAGGACAGGCGTGGTGGTTTCCGGGCCAGATAGTATGGGGAGGGATGTGAGGAATTGCTGCTCGGAACTTATTCGGGACGGGAGGGGAGTGGGGATTATGGTTGAGAAATTTGGTTGGTAGATGGAATCTGGGAATTTAGAGACGTATATAGGAAGCATGCACAGCTAGCCGGCTTCTCGTTATGGTTAAATCTATTGACCATCTGCTTATTTTGTATTTTGTCCAGCGTGCATACCGATTCTACGTTAGATTGCCGAGGCGGAAAGATCGAGACATAAGGAATATATGAAGTTGAAAAGATATTTGTTCTGTGAGTACGAATATTGACAAATATCCAAGGATGGAAACGTGCCTATTCGATAACAACGAGTCCCAGTGGAAGACAAACCTCCAAGTCGACATTGGCCAATTCCTATCTGCCGACCGGAATGGATTAGATCCTACTGTGATCTTGTGTTCCCCCTGGGAAGTGCCCGCCGGCGGCGATGACAGCGTCGGCCACAATAGCCTCTAGATTCGACAATTGTGCGTCATTCCTTCGGTCATGAATACCCTTATTCAGCCTACTGGTGATGATCGCGGCAAATTTCGAGCTTCCAACAGTCCAAGGTCAGCTTATGAATCCTTAGGAATTCCCCCAGGCGCTGCTGGATAAGGTTGTCAAGCATTCAAGCCAGGTCTACGAACGGCGTAGGGCCTGCGAGGATGATTTGCTTGTACTTTGCCCAAGGGCCGGCCCTCTTGGTCGGTAATTTGCCTCGGGCGCTGGTATATGTTGGCAATAGGATCAAAGGATATTTGAAGAGGGTCCCTTACTCAAATGTGTGTCGTGGCAATCCTAATAGACTTCAGTGTGGGTCCAGCGATTTGCTTCCTTGATATCGTTCCCAAGGTACTCGGCCTGATGTCTAGAGTCCGGCCTGGACGCCGACCGCATATCATTCATTCATGAGATGCTTAACGCGAACGGCTCCGGTTCATTCACTTGAATAGAAGTAAGAAGTCTCAAATAAGCTGCCATAATGATCGAGTGTGGGTGATTTGGTATGTTTTCAATATTCAGATATATCGCCAGATGTTCGTATGATCTCAACAGGAGGCATGAACACTGTTTAGATGGGTCGTATGCCAAATTGACATGAGGGCCATATCTACCAGAGAAAATATTTAGTCGAATGAAAATCACGAGAGTGCCGTAAACGGACTTGTTCTCTTTATCCTCTGCGGCCAAGCTATTAGGTACCTATACCACAAAGAGAGCACCCGGTTTCTGATGCAGTGCGTTGGTAGCTTTCTCAAGCTCTAGCCTGTCGCACATACGCAGGGCAAACACTTCTGCTAAACTCGGCAGCTTCTTTGGGTGGACGCATAGCTTTACAACAACCTGGGTAAACCAGGTGTATCTACAAAGACTCGTCTCTGACACCTCACTTGTTTCTAGAAGTTCAGAGGCAATAAACCAACCAGTTGACGTCGAAACATGCCTGTCCTAAGCCGTTTGCCCTTTTATAACATCGCGATAGTGCTAATTTGGTATTGTACCCTTGGATCAACTGTCGCTGAGCTTGACTGTGAAACCGATCACTCACACCATGGTAGAACTAAGACCAGCCACCAACCGGTTGAGAGCCCCACCGATTCTTCCGTCTGAACGAACACTCCGAACGAACCTAACTCTACCACGACGAGGCTAACGGTAACGGTGCTCCCTCCTACTCGAACCTGTGCCTTGGTTCTTTTTCTTCTCCTTCACTGGCATTCAGGGCTGCGCCGAATTGAATGCAAATCTGGGAACAAGAAGAGTGTCCTCTTTATCTGCGTTCGGTGTTCGGCGCGAACTATTCGCTTATTCCGGAATACCGGTGAGCTGCATCGAAATTAGCGCTAAACCTTTAATAAACGACAAAGATGTGTTCCACGCTGAACAAAGAGCAACGACCCGTCTTTCATGTCTCTGCCACTCAAATCCCTGACCGAGATACCCAAAGCGCACAGCGGCACTCAGCCGCTGTGGAAGTGATATATCATCACACTTACTCCGCCGCCTTCCAGCACAACCGTGCCGTGGATTTGACAAATATAGCCAAACACCTTTGTCCCAATCATCAACGCTTAGTTGGAAATAACAACAGCAATGAAGGCTTTCAACCATTATATTGAGATGCCCTCGCCATTTAGCAGAGGCAATATCGCCAAACCTCTTCGGCTTTGCATCTCCCTCGCCACCATTTTTATCGAGTCCAATCAACACCGTCGCCTCTCGTATTAAACATACTCATCCACATCATCAACCATGGCAGCCAGTAATAACGGCCTGTCCGCCTGCGCAAACACATGCCTAAGCAAACAGCCTTTTCCCATCTGCGCAAAAGGCGATAAACAATGTCGATGCAATAATGGTCTCTCGATTCGGGATCCCATGGTGCAATGTGTGCGAGCGACGTGTGACGCGGTGGACCAGAAGGCGTTTAGAAATGGGGATGTGATGAGGGAGATGTATTGTGAGGAGAAGACTGCCACGGGTACGAGCTCGGTGTCGGAGACTATTTTCGTGACCACGACAACTGGGAAGGAGAGGGGGACTACGAGTGTGACTAGCGAAGTTATGCCGACAAGCGCTGAAGAAAAGAAGGTAGAAGAATCAACGACAATGATTACATCGTCAAGCAGCTCCCAGGCAACTGAGCCAGTCGGTATAGCCACCAACACTTCTACAGCAATACCATCATTGACACCCGCAACATCATCCACTGGGCTCCCCAAGGGAACATTGATTGGCATCAGCGTCGCTGCACCCCTCATCCTCGCTCTCATCGCCTTTCTCTTTTTCTTCTTCCTCCGTCGCCGTCGTCAACAACAAAACCGACGCTCAAAGTCAACCTACTACGGGTCAACAACCACGGGCTCAAACAGCTATCCATCCAAACCCTCCACCATCCCTCCCACCACCACCGCTCGTCCCGTCATATCCAGCAAAGTCGGCCAAGCATTAAACCTCAAGCTCTCCCTTCCAGAGCTCATAACTCAGGAAGAACATTTTAAGGCAGAAGTAAGACGTTCTACGCCTAGTCTGGGGACCCTTCCCCATACCACAAATCCTGGGACACCTGTTGCGGAATTGGATTGTTCTCTTCCACCCATTACCACAACTCGAGCTCCTGACGTCGCTCTTCGCAACAACCAGTCTGTTTATTATTTCAGGCCGGAGTTGACATTGAGCACTCAGTCGAGGCCGGAATCAGAGCAGAGGGGCAACGTTAACGGGCAAGTGACGCCGCCGCAGACGAATGGCATGTGGGATGAAGGGTTGAGGGAAAGAGAGATGCATGAGAGGAGTGGGAGTGAGACCCTCAGACCGTCAATGACTGGACCGTTGGTGGGCCCGTGGGAGATGTTTCCTAGTATCAGATGGAAGGGCCTGGAGGGAATGATCTAGGCTGTAGATACTAGTTAAGAAATGAGACGAAGGAGTTAGGAATCGTAAGCGATGATACCATGTAGATCGGGTTATAGAGGTCCATACAGCATGGTATAATAGAAGCGGAGTCTTGAATGACGGCAATAGAGCAATATATTGATCTAGCAAATGTGTGTAAATAATGAAACGCCTCCTGCGAACTCCAAATCGGCATCCTGCCTCCTGTCCAATACCGATACGCAGCTAATGTACACTACCTCCATGCTCACACTTAACCCTCATAACTCATTCATCCCCTAGTCGCGAAAGACATCCTCAACGTCACTCAGCCTCAACACCCTCGCCCCCCCAAAACTCCCCTGCCTACTGCTCCCCGGCCTACTACCCCCCTGCATCCTAACTGGGACTTTCATCCCATATTGCTCCTCCCACGCCTCCTTCAGCATCTCATACAAGAAAACGTACTGCCACACCGTCTGCACACTCAGTCGTCTCTGCATCCTCAACGAGTTCACAGCGTCAAAAATCGGATCCTCCTCTTCCATCCTCCTTTCTCTCAGTCCCCTCCCTGAGCCCGGTGCTGTAGGCCGACCCGTACCCGAGCTTGAGCCTTCTGCGCTCAGGAAATTGGAGGATGTGGGTGTGTTCGGCGTAGAGGTTTTAAAGCCGCCGCCAAGGAGGTCGGAGAGCAGGAAGTCAAGGGCGATGAATGTTCCTGAGCGGCCGACGCCGGCGCGGCAGTGCACGATGCGTGGATTCTTTGGGTCCTTGTTGAGCTTGCGGGAGAGGGCGATGAGGTTTAAGAGGGAGGCTTTGGATGCTGCGATGGGGATGCCGTGGTCTGGCCATTTGGTGTAGAGGAGGTGGTAGAAGATTTTCTCCTCTTCTTCGCCTTTGACCTTCATCACAAGCTTGCGGACTTCAGTTGCACCGTCATCTGACGTCTCGAAGGATTCGCAGGTTAAGACGCCGTGGAAGCCGTCCTCGAATTCATCCCCCTCGTTAACTTGCATAGTTTCGCATGGGTTTTCCGGGTAATAAGGAAAATGGTCATCCTGGCTCAACATCACCAACAACCCTGGCGTCTCAACCTCTGACCAGACCATGCGCCACACATGACCAACCGTCTCCCGCTTCGGTGCCTGCATAGCAATGTATTTTGAAGTTTTACCGGTGCGGTGGCTAGACATGGTGATAGGCGAGGCGTTAATGTAGTCGCTGTGCCCTTCTGGGACGACGAGGGGAACGCGGTTCGAGGCCCATACGAAGATATCGTTGAAGCGGTCGCGGCCTTTAGTCTGGGAGGGCTGCATGCGTGCCCAGGGGTTGGAGGCACCTTCGAGTGGGGAGGAAGAGAGTGGAGCCTGGCGGGAGGAAGAAGGTTGGGAAGCGGAGATGCGCGCGCTCTCAAGGGAGGTTAGGTCGGCGTATTTGGCTACCAGTTCTGCAGGTTGTCAACATGGGGATGCGAAACGAAAGAGGAGAGAGGAGCAAACCTTCAGGCGTCTGATTCAAGAACGCCGGCATTTCTGCGATCTTCTCCAACTCTCCTGACGCTTGCGACTCACGTGAGGGAGCGGAACTGTGATCACGAGATACTGGTGCTGAAGCGTGGAGTCTGAAATCGGCCTGTAACTCCTGGCGTTTGAATGGTGAAGCCAGCTCGGCCGGCGGAGATTCGGTGGTCTTTCTGACCCGCTTGCTGGCGCTCTCGGATCTCCGCATCTTTTTCAGCCAGCTGGGCGAGTTGTCACGGTCCGTTAATGTCTTCCTCGTTTCAGGACCTGAGCTGTGGCTTCTTGGTTGGCCCCTTTGCCCACGAAAGGCGCGAATGCGATCCAGTGTAACGAGTGAGGATGGGATTGAGAAATGATTGACGTGGAAGAAATTAGGTGTTAGGCGAGTGACGCGTCAATGTTGTGTTTGCCAAGAATAGATATAATGGTGCTTGCCGTGCTGTGAAAGGATGAGTAATCGATATTGGTTGTATGCAGGTGGAAGGAGACACAAATAAAGATCGCCGTTTTGGGAAGTGATGAAGCTGGATATATGGAGCGGCGTACGATTAAATAGGGAGTGGCTAATCGCCGAGGTGGACTTATATAAAGCTCCCGAGGTAAACACCCTTATATCAGAGGTGCAAAGTAACGAGTTGAAGATGTTTAACCGGTTTGTAGGAGTGACAGAAGACAGAAGCTAGTCGTTGACACTGTCAGGTGCTGGAATCACCGCAAAGAGCTTGAAAGCGGATGCTTAGTTATAATAGCAGGCACAGGAGTGGGCCTCGGCAGATATTTCAACGGTAACATTATGAAGGTTGGCCATGATGTGGGCTCAGTATAATCTCGAACATAAACCAGTTTCTCTAGTAAGTAGCCTTGAAATCTGCCTTGCCGCTGCCAGAACGTCAGCGATACCACCACTCTAAGTTGGTTGTCAGCAGCTGGAAACGTGATGCGGTGCTTTTGCGGCTGCTGTAAAGAGGGTGTTGTGATTTGTCAGGCGCGACAGGGATGTCACTCTTACCGAGAACCCCACGTTTGCCGCCTCGACTAGACCCACTCGTCGCCTCCGCCGCTACGATCTCAAGCGCCTTGAATCGCCGCTACTCAATCTTATCTTCTATTAACCTCATCTAACAATTCGGGCGTATGAGCTAATATCAAGATGTCTGGAATCTGGTTTCGTGTTTTGGAGGAGCAGCTCACTGAGGCTGTACGTTTTCTTCCTTCCTCTGCGCGTTGAGGTGGAGCCAGAAGCTAACAACCTCAGTTACTCAAGAGCCCAGCATGGCATCGCGGCGTTCAACAAGTCCATAAGAAGGTCCACGAGATCCGCCATGGGAAGAGTGAGCAGGATATGGTTGAGCGAACGAAAATTACCGATCCGAATGCCAGGGGCTTTATTGAGCATTTTATTGAAGAGTTGAAGAGTGGGCACAAGAAGGAGGGGAAGTGAGAGGTCGGAGGATTGGACGAAGGAGACACCTGTGCACGATGGACACACTCTGAACCATATTTCGATGAAATCAACACCTGCCGAGAGCTTCAGCAAGCTGGGACGCTGCTGAAGCTTTGTTGAGCAACCGCGGCGCCAAGTGATTGACGCCTCCCCCACCATCGGCATGCCATTGTCGGAAACGACGCCTCTCAACCACACGATTGCGTTATCGCCAGCGACTACTAGGGGGGAACGCAGATGACAGAAAACCATCAAACGTTTGATAGCGGGTGAGCATACCACAGAGGGCTTTACCACGCTTCACTTTATAATCAAAAGAGGACCCAATGTAATCTCTCCTGCAAGTTCTCTACAACAAAGATGTTGGTCGATGAATATGTGACCTCTTTCCTTGGTGCAATGTTTCTTCTGCACTTTACGACTCTATGATCGCTTTCTTTGGTGTGATGTCTCTTATACAATTCCAAACTCTCTTTTCGTGGCTCTCCAAGGACTGAGAGACGTCTATTTCCTTCTTCCTCAAGAACAGTCACGCATCTATCGGTGGAAATGACACAAGGGACTGGAATAAAGCAATTGCCGCCCTAGCGCATGTCTGCACGCTTCACCAAGTTCACCGCTGCCTCAGAGACAACCAACGGATTTTCACTACCCTCCCAACCAGACTACTTTTCTCCTCTCCCGTTACAGCCATCCTAGATACAGTATTCTTGCTGCCATGTCTGTACTGCTTGTAACACGAGGAACAAAGTAGATCAGTTGAATGCCCACCATCCGTCTCATATGCATGTCTCCTTATATTCACTACCTTGTAAACTCTATCATCTTAAGGATCTGGCCCTCGAGACGCTGAGGATGGAGATCTTTCTATGAAAGACTTGCTCACCCACCCCTCATTCTCGTCAAGGAATGCGAAGTATGATTATAATGATCGTGGGACGTGTAGGGTTAGGTAAGTGGTGAATTCGTGGACCAGGTGAAGGAGGTATACCGCTCTTCCGTTGCCCAGAGCAGAGATCCGTCAATCTGAGAGGACGGAGGTGAGAGAGAGAGGTGTGCGTAAATATGGTCTCGGCAATTGAAGGGGGCGTGAGACTAGCTGAGCGGGGTGAGGGCCCAAGCGAGGGACTGTTTTCCACGTTTTTGTTGCTTTGTGTCTCGTACATGCAGCGGAGAGGAAGTGGGAAGGAGAAGTGAGAATGCACAACCGCAGGTATAGACAGGGCACCCATTCCATAATCATGGCACGCCTTCACAATACACCCAATTAATGATCTTGAGAATAGCTTCATTTAATCGGCACTACTCGAATGGTGGGTACGTGCCCGCCTCGCAAGCTTACAGTACTTCTATAGTCCTTAGATATGCTTCAATAACACCTACAACCATGAGAAGTTGAGAGATAAGGCTTGTATACTCATATCCCCTCCCTTGACCACCATGTAAACAGTGCCATGATCAACCTGTCAAACACCTAGACATCGCCTTTTCTCGATATGAAATACTTCAATCTGATCCACTGTCATCCAGCCATTTTTAAGACAGTAAATTCAAGCCCTCTTTCACATCACAATTCATCAGTCATATCACAACACAGCATAGAAGATGGTGGTTGTGCCAATACGTTCAATTCTGTCGCCAGACGACCGAGGGAAATCCGAGTCTATGAATGGAACTATATCCACACTATTGAGGGAGATGTTCAAAGACACGCATTTAAGCGGCAATGGTGACCTCAACCTCGACACCGGCCTCGATGTTGATGATGATCTGCTTGACGACCTCAGTTGGGGCGTTAAGGCTGTTGGTTCGTTAGTACTACTTCTTCTCGTCTCGTGGAAACGCCTCGCATAGCTTGACTGGGACATCGCCAAGTTCGGATTGAAGTCCTCGCTGTGCTCGGTCGGTCTAGCTGCGTTCGCCAGGATGAAAACGTACTCAATGAGGCGCTTGTGGATTCTCATCTCAAAGGTATCCCAGGTCTTGGAACCCTCTCCGCAGGGGGTCTTGCGGGTGGTGACCTTGAGGGTCTTGGTTGGGAGGCGGACTGGGCCCTTGACGCGAAGCTCCTTGCCCTTGGCGCGGTCGATGAGCTCGGTGCAGACCTTCTCAAGGGACTTGACGTCCTTGGAGGTAAGGGTGATGCGGATCTTGTGGGTTTTCTGTGTCTGTTGTTAGGACATGTTGCGACAGTGGAGTTTGGGAAAGCCAATCGCCGGTGAGCTGGAAGACAGCGACGACGAGCTACCACATCTGTGCACACATACTGGGCCCTCGCCGAACTCCTTCTCTGGCTTAGTGTAAGACATCTTGAACGTTTGATGAGATAGTATCCTTCACGACTCGATCGATCTGATGCGGCAAAGTGATGAAGGTGATTCAGAAATAGTAGAATCGCGGCGCGGAGAAAACCGCATAGCGAGAAATCGACAGTTGGTGGGGAACGAACTCTTGGCGCTGGTCGGCTAGGGCAATTGATGCGGTTGGCGTCCTGGATTTCAGGCACGAACTATACAGTTGACAGGCCAGCCGCCTGGACGTGGGGTCGAGCGCGGTTAGAGGTACAAAGTGACATAACCACATTCAGCCAAGCAACCACCCGCATTACTCAAGCGGCCAATATAAAAAGTGATATTTAACGAGGCGCGCGCTTATTCATAACGTCAATAACGTATCTCACACGATACGTCTCTTCCGGATCAACCACATACAACAAAAGAGAACATGGCCGCCAACGAGCCAGCATTACTTCCGCCCTTTGCGCCGTTCCCAGAATCATCATGGAGGAATAACCTTCAGCCTCAAGAATGGGAAGCATGTTTAGACGCATGGGTAGCTCTCACGGAAGCTCATCTCACATTACGCGACAATCCCACTGGGAAATGGTCATTAAACCACGAATCTCTTGGCAATTTTCTTCACACATACATCTCAGAGTTAGCAAAAGCATCACCTGATATACCGACCTTCGATTCGCCAGCTAAGGCGCAAAGATTACGAAAAGATGTTTATTTATTGGTACGGAAGTTATCACAACATAGCATTGAGTTCGTTATGGATGTAAGGTTCATCTTAGATCTCTGTAAAGCATACGGAAAGAAAGCAGCACCAATTCTCCAAACACTATGGGCGAAGCCAGAACCAGCATGGGAGATATCAATAAGCCAATACAAAGCAACCTTAACACCTCAACTCGAATCCGGAATAAAAGGCGACCCCGAAAAGACACGCCGAATGTTAATCAGCCTAAACCACCTCTTCGACATCTCACCTCAAACCGCAGCATTCTTCATGAGCGGCTCCGACTTCCTAGACGCTTTAATATCATGTTACAAGCTCATGAACCCACCTTTACGTAAAGCCATCATAGCCACCACCTATCTCTGTCTTATTGGCCTTACCAAGGGCGAAACACCAAATTACTCACTCCTCATCGACACTCTATATGCGCTGAAAGATGCGGCGGAAACGCATAAATCCGGTCCTTTGAATGAGAGAGAATCCTTAGTACCGGAACTCATATCCATAACCCCCATGCTCTCTCAACTCCGCGACCGTATAGTCACAAACGGTACTTTTGGAGGCAGAGCAAAACCTATCCTCGCCTCGCTAGAAGCCTTCAAGAAGTCCGTCTCCGGCCGTCCCAAGCATCTCATAAAACGTGAAATCGGCAAGGGCAAAGGTAAGGCACCAGCCGTACAAACGGCGCCGACAGAAATGCATATGCACCGCATGTCCCTTGTCTCGCAAATCCAAGACCTCTTTCCAGATTTGGGTGATGGGTTTATACTGAGACTATTGGATGAGTATAACGATAACGTGGAAGAGATTATCTCCCACCTCCTCGAGGACAACCTGCCTCCGCACCTCGCTTGTCTTGATAGGAGCGCAAAGTTACCGCCTACCTCTGCGGAGGCCACGAGCCACGATCTTGCGCCTGATCTGAGCCCGAGACCAACTCCTATAGCCTCCCCGACGCTGCCGGCGAGGAGGAATATTTATGATGATGATGAGTTTGACCAACTCGCTATTAACACTTCCAAGCTCCATTTCGGCAGGAAGGACGCAGAAAAGACTGCAGATGATGTGTTGAAGGACAGACAACAAGCACCAGACAAAGCTAGAATCATGGCTGCCCTAGCAGCATTCGACTCCGATGACGACGAGCGGGATGACACGTACGACACTGCCGATATTGGCGGCACAGTCGAGGTCTCTGGTCCAGACGGTATCAACCTGGGCGACCCGAAGAACAATAGTAATTTTGGGCAGGCTGAGTCTGCGCAGGATGCCAAGGATGAGATGTTGTTCAAGATGTGGAAGCAGAGTGCGGAGGCGTTTGGCCGTGATATGGCGACGCGGAGAAGTCAGCCGAGGGAAGTGTTGAAGAGGGAGACGGGGATGACAGATGAGGCGCTTGAGGGCTGGGCGTTGATGCTTGCAAGGGATCCAAGGCGGATGCGTAAACTTGAGGCGAGGTTTAGCGGGTTCAGTGGACAGCAACAGGATATTGGCTCCTCGAGGTGGCAGGCGGACTCCGGGACTGAGGGGAGTGATGGGAGGGACTTCAGGAACGATAGAGGGAGGGGTGGCAGACTACGTGGACAAGGCAGGGGGAGAGGAGGAGGTGGTGGTGGCAGAGGTGGAAGGGAAGCCAGTGTAGCTGGTCCAACGGGAGAGAAAGGCACAGAAGTCGCACGCGAGCGCAAAACAGAGAACAAGGGGCGTGGAGCAAACCATAACCGTCGTGACGCTCGTGCGAAGAAGGTTGCGAGGGCAGGATTCGGAGTATAGACAAAATTCTTAGCGACAATCGCCGCAAGAAAGATTACTCCACCATGAGTATTTGAGCTGTGGCTGTTTGACGATATGATGGACTGACATTTTGATATGCTTGTGACACTTTGACACCTTGACAGTTTCCAACCAGTTAAGGTGTAAGCGTAATCAACTACCTCACCACTCTCCTCTCCCACATACCCCTGTTTTCCCCATAAACAAGCAACCTATTTACCACCGCCACCACAACCAAGTCTTCAGAAGCTTCAAAGCTGCTATTAGTATGGCCTCGCCACCGATCCGTCCTATCGTCTCAGGCGACATGTCTCCGCAGCAACTGAATTTCTGCTGTGCGAACATGTTCCTGCTTTACGGTAAGTTTACTTTGGCCCTCCTCCTTCTACGATGCGGTGTGCTAACCGGGTTATAGAATCCACGGCTCCTTCTCGCGCCAAACTCGAGTCAATGCAGCTCCAACCCCGCTACGCAGCCAACCTTGTAACCCGGGAGGAGTTCAATACCGCCATGGAACCGTTTATGGTTAAGTCAAGGAAATACATGAAGGAAGTCGACAAGCACCGCTGTGACGGAAAAAGAGTGTGTGGTAGGGCGGAGGAGTATAGAAGTCCACCGATGTACGCCAACCAGTTTTATCAGAACCCAAACCCGATACCGTGCTCGCCGGTGATGGGTGAATCTACCGGCATGTCGCCCATCTCAGACCGCTGCCTCTCTCGCGGCGATATGAGCCCTATGAGCCCGATCGCGAGTTACGGTATGGGTATGTCTCAATCTCCAGCGATGGACAATATCTCGAAAAAGAAAAATCGGGAGGGCACGGGCATGATGGGCCGCTTCAGACGTGGAACAAGATCGGGCTCTCCTCTGGGCTCGCCTCCGAGATTGGCTGGCGGAAGGATGCGCACTACGATGCGTGCACATAATCTGAGGACTAGCCTGAGAGAGGATGGAGGGGGGTTGGGGAAGAGGGTTACTTTTGATGATTAGATCGCACTCCCAATGTCGATCGGTTGACCGAGCAGATATCACCTGGGTAGACAATGCACGTTATCGGTCAATTTCATCGAGTCGTTTGTAGTCGACAATTTACAGAACGTAAATGCTTCATTTGTTAAAGTCCCCTCCCACTTCTTCGCTGTGATAGTGTCCCATGAGACGCTTAAACTCCTTTCGTACAAATTCTATGCTATGCACTTACAAGACTCAAGTCCGATCAACCACCAACTCTTGCAATGCAACAAAGGTTCTCCATTTGCCTCTCGCAAGCCAACTCATCTAGTACTCCAGAGTATCTGATGTCCTCTCCCCTCCACTTCTGTTATAAACTCATTCTCAGATTCTCAACACAAGTCTTTGGTGACAGAGCTTCAATACACCACATCTGCACATACTCGTTTTACACTCTCATCCCCTGTCCACACCCTTTCAACTTTCTTCCCTCTCTAGCCATCCTACAGATCCCACCGTACCCAATCCAGCCGAGGCGGATTCCTCGGACATTTGCCCCCCGGAAACCTCCCCGTAGCTTCCGCAATAGCATAGGCGTTCTCGTCTTCAATCGAATAATCAATAAGTTTCCCATCCGGTCCCAGCTCATTATCCACATTATACGGCGGCGGCCCATTCGGGAACCAAACCTTCTCCTCCCTGCCCCCGGGCTCTGTGGCGCTCGGCGGGTGCCTCACATATGGCTCGTTGCCTTTGTAGATAACTGGGTGCCCCTTCCAGCTCGTAAGAAGGTTGGTGTTAGGGTCGCGGGTACTGTAGGTACTAACGTGGGGATGCTGCACCTTACTCCCTGGTTTATATGGTGAGGGATCGGCCCAGGGACCGGGGAAAGGCTGTTTCGTGAATATACTTATGAACGTCCCCTCTGGCAACTCCCCGTTGAACGGTTGTGGAGCTTGCGACACATATATTTGTTGTTGCACCTGTGCTTGTTGTGGGGTTTGCGAGAGCGAGAATAATGGGTTTTGGCCTCCCAACGGATTTGGTTGTTGAGGCTGACCCCAAGATGAAGGAACAGTGCCATTGGTTGGTGGTTGTAATTGGGGCTGACCGAAGGGACTTGCTTGTTGCTGTTGCTGAGGCTGTCCAAATGCACCCTGTGCTTGGGCTGGTTGACCGAACACAGGAGGGCCCATGCCATTACTATGAAGCATCCCCAACGCCCGTTGGGACTGTCCAAAAGGAGTCGCTGTATGCTGTTGTTGCAGCTGCAGCTGACCAGAAGAACCCTGTTGCATAAACGGACTCGATTGTGGTGGAGTAGGCATCGAATTGGCCAGGGGGTTCGGTTGCTGTTGCGGTTGTCCGAAGGCATTTTGTTGTTGGAAAGGGCTTTGTTGTTGTTGAGCTGGCTGCACGAAGGGGGTTGGTGCCAGGGAATTGGTAGCATTTGGCGGAGGCTGGCCAAAGGCATTTTGTTGTTGAAAGGGGCTTGGTTGTTGTTGAGGAGCTCCGAATGGGGAGGATTGTGGTTGGACGGGCTGTCCAAAAGGCGTTGGTGCCAGGGAGTTGGTAGCGTGGAGTTGCTGAGGTTGGGCAAAGGCATTTATCTGTCCTCCGAAGGGGTTCGTCGGGGCTTCTTGTTGCTCAATAGGACGACTGAAGGCGTCGACTTGTGGCGGAGGAGGTTGGGGGATGACTGTGCTTGGGAGAGCTCCACGGATGATGGCTTGTAGTGCATCCGGGAGTGGTTGTGACACGTCGATCTCACACTTGTTGTACATCTCCACGATATCGATGCGGTTTGGATGCTCGTCTTTGCCTTTCATGATATAGTTATATGCAGCCTCGAGGTTCTGCTTCGCGTTCTCGTTTTGTTGTAAAACCTTATTGATAAGCTCGTCTTGTTGGTGCGCCTGGTCGAATTAGTATCGTTTGTTCCAAAACAGCTACGCGAGCACTTACAGCCAAAGCCTCCTGGCCTTGTTCTCTCAGCATATAATGGTTCAAGCGCATCTCCTCGAAACTCTTCTCTCTCTCCTCTCCGCCAAAGAGCTGCATAGGCGCCTTCACACCAGGACAGAACGAGGACAGAACCCATATCGGCAAGTCCTCACCTGCAGTCAGGTCTTTCAACAGAGTGTCCTTGCTGAAAGTGTACTCGTTCAACTGCGACACAGGAGTGGGCGGCGCCGCACGACCATGCTGTCCGCCTCCTCTGCCTCCGCGATCATTCTGGTATCCTCCTCGCTGGTTTCCGTATCCGCTTCTCGAATTGTATCCGTTCACATCCTGCCGGCTGGTATCCTGGAAGCCTCCCTTCCCTCTGTATCCGCCCTGGCCTCTGCCTCCACCATAATCGCCTTGAGGCGCATAGCTGTTGTTCCGAGGTTCGTAGTGGTCCGTCTCGTAGGTGCGCGCCGGTGGTCGTTCATCGTAGTTATTGTAACCTCCACGGCCTCGTCCTCGGCCGCCTCCCCGAGGCGCAGATACCTGGCCACCTACTTCAGCTCCTGGGTGAAGAAATCTACAGTTCTCTGAGCACGTTAGAAGTTTGCTTCAGGATGCGCCTAAAAAGTGCTACTCACCACCGTTTCTGCAGTTCCCTTGCTGCCAGAACTTGCAGACACCGACCATGGTTGCCTTTGTGTCCGCTCAGATTAGGGATTCTCTCTATTCACTGCTAATATATGTATCAGGTAAAGATTCGTGCAATATAGTGGTGAGGTTAACGGAATGAATCGTTCTGTGGTTGGAGTGTGAATGCGACAACTGAATGTTGTTCCTTTGGCAACCTGAAAGGCAGTATCGGCTTATCGATAAGCAGCTGTACCATGACGCTACTTCCACACCCATGTCGCTCACAAATGCGGATGGCTTGGCATCTTCACAGGTTCCAGTGTGCAACTCGACTGGGGCCGGGCTTCGCTTTGTCGCCACCGACTACAAGCCAAGAGATCAAGCCCATCAACGCCATGGACACAGTGCTGGAAAGGCCCATGGATATAGCCGCAAAAGCCAGACAGAATGCGCCACAAGTCATCGAAGAGAAAGGGCCAAAGCCCCGAATTGTCATCGCATATCTCATCCTCACAAACTTCAAGTCCTACGCCGGGCGCCAGGAGGTCGGACCATTCCACGCCTCTTTCTCCTCTGTCGTTGGCCCCAATGGGTCCGGAAAATCCAATGTCATCGACTCCCTGCTCTTCGTCTTCGGATTCAGAGCTAGCAAGATGAGACAGGGCAAGATCTCGGCTCTTATCCACAACTCAGCCGCCTTCCCAAATCTGGATCATTGCGAGGTCGCGGTACATTTTCAGGAGGTGATGGATCTGCCGCAGGGTGGGAGTGAGGTGATACCGAATTCGGATCTTGTGATCTCGAGAAAGGCGTTTAAGAATAATGCGAGCAAATACTATATCAACGGGAAAGAGTCGAGTTTCACAATTGTCACTACGCTCTTGCGGGATAGGGGTGTGGATTTGGATCATAAACGCTTTCTAATTTTGCAGGGAGAGGTCGAGTCGATTGCGCAGATGAAGGCGAAGGCTGCTAATGAGCATGATGATGGATTGTTGGAGTATTTGGAGGACATTATTGGGACATCGAAGTATAAGACTCCGATTGAAGAGTCGGCGGTGGAGGTGGAGACGCTAAATGAGGTGTGTATGGAGAAGAGTGGGCGTGTGCAGCATGTGGAGAAGGAGAAGAATAGCTTGGAGGATAAGAAGAATAAGGCGCTTGCTTTTATTAGGGATGAGAATGAGCTGGCTATGAAGCAATCGGCGCTCTATCAGATTTATATCAACGGCTGTGGAGATAATATCAAGGTTACAGAGGAGGCGATTCAGCAGATGCAGACACAGCTTGACGCGGAGATGGAGAAGCACAAGGGCAATGAGGACGGCATTAATCAGCTCCAGAAACAGTATAAGAAGGGCCAGAAGGAATACGAGTCTTTAGATGCTCAAACCCAGGCTATTCTAAAGGAGATTGCGGCTTTCGACCAGAACCATGTCAAGTTTGAGGAGAGGCGGAAGTTCTTGACCAACAAGCAGAAGAAGAACGAGAAGACTATCGCTTCTTGTGAGACTTCTGGCCAAGAGACCATCGTCACTATCGAGAATCGCACGAATGAGATTGAGAGCTCGGCTGCTGAGACTGCAAGTCTGGAGCAGCGTATGCAGGCTGAGGAGGAAGAGCTTGCTTCGATTCGTGAGAATTTGAAGGGCAAGACGCAAGTCTACTCTGACCAGATCGCTGCTCATCAGAAATCTCTGGAGCCATGGAACGAGAAGATTAACCACAAGTTGTCCGCAATTGCTGTGGCTGAGTCCGAGCTGGCTATCCTCCATGAGAAAGCAAATGCTGGTGCCGTGGCTCTCGAGGAGACACAGGCGAAGATTTTTGCTATCCAGGAGGCGCAGCAATCCAAGCTTGCCGGCCTCGAAGATTGCAAAGCCCAGCACGCGAACTTGCACAAACAAGTCGCCAGGACACAGCATGAACTCGAGACCATGGCACAGAAAGAGCCACAATACCGCGCTAAGCTTTCCGGCTCAAGACAGAAGGCCGATGAAGCCCGCGCCAGTCTCTCAAACCATCAAACTCAAGGCAGTGTCCTGTCCGGTTTGATGAGACTCAAGGAATCCGGCCGCATCGACGGGTTTCATGGCCGTCTCGGTAACCTCGGAACCATCGACAAGATCTACGACGTCGCAATCTCCACCGCCTGCGGAGCCCTCGACAACTTCGTCACCGACAGTGTCGAGGCAGGCCAGCAATGCATCGAGTATCTTCGTAAGAACAACCTTGGGCGTGGTAACTTTATGTGTCTGGATAAGCTTGGACGTCGCGATTTGTCGCCTATCCAAACACCTGAGAATGTTCCGAGACTGTTTGATTTGATTAAGCCGAAGGATGAGAGATATTTGCCGGCTTTCTACCATTCGCTTCAGGATACTTTGGTGGCGAAGGACCTCCAGCAAGCCAACAGAATTGCGTACGGTGCTCGTAGATGGCGCGTCGTAACGCTTGACGGCCAGCTCATTGATAAGTCCGGAACCATGTCCGGCGGCGGGAACAGTGTCAAGAAGGGTCTTATGTCCTCTAAGCTCGTCTCCTCTGTTTCGAAAGAGGTTGTGGCTAAGCTTGAAGTCGATCGTGACGCCATGGAGCAAGAGTTTGCCGCTTTCCAAGAACGCTACCGAGAACTCGAATCAACCCTGCGCGACCTCAACGAGCAAATCCCGCGCCTGGAGACAAAGATGCAGAAAATTGGCTTGGAAGTGGAAAGCTCTGAACGCAACCTGGCAGATGCTAAACGCCGTATCAAGGAGCTAAGCAAGGAGCACCAACCATCTTCCACCGACGACGGACGCGCTGCAGCGATCCAGAAGGAGATAGCCAAAGCCAACAAAGAAGTCGAAAAACTCCGCAGCGAGACCTCGAGTGTCGAGGAAGAAATTAAGCGCCTCCAAGACAAAATCATGGCCGTAGGCGGCGAAAAGCTGCGCGCCC
Organism: Antarctomyces pellizariae; assembly: GCA_010623925.1. Classification (NCBI taxonomy): domain Eukaryota; kingdom Fungi; phylum Ascomycota; class Leotiomycetes; order Thelebolales; family Thelebolaceae; genus Antarctomyces; species Antarctomyces pellizariae. Next base: position 69,556 of record WCAA01000077.1, read on the forward strand.
AAAAAGTCGTCGTCGATAGCCTAAAAGAGCAAATCGATAAGCTCAACGAAGCCGTCTCCAACGCCGAAGTCAGCAAAGCGAAAGCGGAGAAGCAGGTCACGAAGCTGCAGAAAGACCATGCGAAGGCTACTAAAGAGCTCGAGGGCGTGATCGCGGATTTGGAAGTTCTCGATACCGAGATTGGCAGAGAAGCTGAGCACGCCGAGGAGTTCCAAGCCAGAGCTGAGGAGGCCAATGCCGCCTTAAGTGCAAAGAGGGAGGAGCTTGCGAAGGTCAAAGAAGAGCTTGACGATAAGACCGCCGAGCTGAACGAGACCCGCGCGGTGGAAATTGAGATGCGGAATAAGCTGGAGGAGAACCAGAAGGTGCTTGTTGAGAACCAAAAGAGATTCAAATACTGGTCGGAGAAATTAGAGAAACTGGAGTTGCAGAACATTGGCGACCTTGGTGGTGAACCTCAACCACAAGTCGAAGGAGAGGGCGAAGGTGAGGGGCAGGTCAAGATGGAGCTACAAATTTACACCAAGGACGAACTGGAAGGCATGTCAAAGGAGGAACTCAAAGCCGAAATAGCATCCCTAGAAGAGAAGACGCAGAACGTCAACGTCGAGCTGGGCGTCCTTACCGAGTACCGGAGACGTGCTGAGGAATTTACTGCGCGCTCTCAAGACCTGGCGGTTTCAGTTGAGGCGAGGGATATGGCAAAGAAATGGTGCGACAATTTGAGGAGGTTAAGGTTGGAAGGTTTTATGGAGGGTTTCTCGGCGATTAGTTTGAGGTTGAAGGAGATGTATCAGATGATTACTATGGGCGGTAATGCGGAGCTGGAGCTAGTGGATTCCCTGGACCCTTTCAGTGAAGGTATTCTTTTCTCTGTTATGCCGCCGAAGAAGAGTTGGAAGAACATTTCCAATCTTTCTGGTGGAGAGAAGACGCTTTCCTCCTTGGCTTTGGTCTTCGCACTTCATCACTACAAACCTACGCCACTTTATGTCATGGACGAAATCGATGCCGCTTTGGATTTCCGCAATGTAAGTTACCTCCCCTCACGTCACCTTATCCACAATCCTCCGTCCTTATGAGCACGAGCTAACAAACTCCTAGGTATCCATCGTAGCCTCCTACATCAAAGAGCGCACCAAAAACGCGCAATTCATCGTCATTTCGTTGCGCAACAACATGTTTGAGCTTGCCGCGAGACTGGTAGGTGTGTATAAGGTGAACCACATGACGAAGAGTGTTACAATTGAGAATCGGGATTATATCCGTGACAAGGCTGGCGTGGAGGCGGGGGGGAGTCAGAGTCAGATTATGCCGGTGAGGTAGGCGAGATAGAGAGTGGTTGAGAAGAGAATAGTGTTGGGCGGGAAAGAGTTGGGACTGTGACGAGTGAGGTGTTAAGGGGCTATTGGCATATATGGGCGGTGGGTGGAGGAGATTATACTGGGCGTTAGGATGGATATAATGACGCTATGACAAGATGTTACATTCACAGAGGCCTGTTCCAGGCAACAGATTGGAGGCCTCATTATGAAGTAAGGTATAAAAACCGGGAGCGAAAAGCACCTGGTGGCGCCGAGTTAGGAGAAAGAAGCATGCGAGGGTTTGAAATGTCACGAAGGTGAACCACCAAGCGAGTTCCTTCATCAGTTCATGGGCGAGAAAAAGATAATGCTCACCATTGATCTCAGGCTACTGAACTGCTTACCATGTTCCGAAGGTCAACTGTCGATCCCATTATTCTTTTTTGCAATAACAACCACTTCCCTAGGATGAATTTGGTCCGGATAATACTGAATAGTTCGCTCCACCCATGAATTGTAGACGTCCAAGGAAGCAAGAAAAGCTCTCGTTGGAATACGCTGTGCATCGATTCCTGCCCTGATAGCAACGAATATCGAGCGATCGTGGTGCTGGGGTGACGACTGGAGGTGGAGTTGTGAATGTTGGCCTTGGAGTCGCGGTGGACTTGGGTGTTGTGGGGGACTTCGAGGTAGCCTTTGGCTTGGTCTAGCCATGGGCTTCAATTCCAACTGTGAGTGCAGCTGGGAAGAACGAAACAGTACCTGTGCGTGTGGCCATGGGGCTGGTGTACGACACACACAATTCGAGGCCCTGAGAGCAGGTTGGGAACGATAGGCAGTATATCGCTTTCCCCAAAAGCCCTCTGCCGCATGATACACTGCCGTTCGATAAGGTTCTGCAAGTTGCGGCGTCAGAGCAGCAAGTGTTCACAACAGTTGGCTGTTGTGATTTTGGGGCAACTACTGCCGGTGGTGTGATCGACGTGGATGCGGCATTTTTAGTAGAGGAAGTTGTCTTTGGCTTGGTCCGGCTGCGGGCTTCGAACTCTTCCTTCAAAGCCATCTTGACGAATGTGGTTGGGGCAGCTGCGAGCTGTTGATGTTTCTGGGCAAGCCAAACCCGGAACACAGAACAGAGGTTCTGCATTTCTATCTTATAATCAGTCATTGGTGTTACCAGAGTCTTACGAAGGCTACTAACGGGCCAGTAACGGCTTCAGCATTGGCAACAGGCTCTGCAACAGCTGCCGCTGCTAGCTTGTTAATGTACTTGAGCCAGTGTAAAGCTGTCGCCTCCATTGCCCAAGCCTTGAGTTTGAACATAACCTGGACTCCTTTGCTGTAGCTGGTTCCTTCATTCTTGCGGTGAGTTGTCTGTATGACTTCGGCCCCGTGAAAGATGATCAAAGGCTTGCATCTCTGGATTCCTTCGACCAAAATACACACTTGTCAAGTGACTTGGCGGCGAACCCATTCTGAGCGAGTCTCTTTGAACCAAGCCGGGTCGCCAACAGGAACGGAGAAAAGCGCTCTGCTTGGTGACGGGTTTGGTGGCTGGCGGAGCGTGCAAACAACGCCTCCAAAGGCGAGATGTGACTGGCCTCTCCTAGGCTGAGAAAGGACGGTGGTGAGCGGTGATAGATGCTAACGGGTTGTAGGCGTCATAGACTTGTGGCACGTCTGAGCAATATAGACCTTGATTGAGGGCAAACTGGCTGCTAAAGTGTTCACTCGGTTACAAGACTCCTATGATACAAGACCCCCCACGAAACTCCGATCTGATAGCCCTCTCGGCTATACTACCTGATTCGATAAACCAGTAAATGAGGTAGCTCCGGTTCGACTGTTTCTTCAGTACATATATACTTAGATAAATAGCGAGTGACTCCTTGACGAGCCAATTCCTAACACTTCTGTTAGCTTCTTGGTGACTGGCGGTTCCAAAATGGTGACTGCAGGGTGCTTAACATATGAGAATAGTAACTCTGACCAAAGTTTGACGGTGTTTGAAGACCAAACGAAAAGGAATCTCTTTGATCTCATGGTGGAAGAACTCAAACAGAAGCACAACCCATTCAGATGCGAGCATCACAATGCTGTCTTTGGATATACAAGCTACCACCGGTTTGCTGTGCTGGAACAGCGTTGAGAGCCTTTAAGAGCACACAAAATTCGTTAAGTAGGTGCTACGTTCCCCGTCTCCTTAGACTCGTTTACTATTGGGTCCATGTGCCGTGGAGCATTCTGCAGTCGTTCGCATTGGGTGATTAAGTAGCGTGCTCACTGCTTAACAGCAACCTTAAACAGCCATGGCAAAGTCCTGACGACACTGGAATGGGGAATCATTGATCAACATCTGCAAGCATGACGCCAAAGAGCAGGTAGAGGCGGGCTTCTGGTTGTTCGACAAACTATTGCAAATTGGGGGAGCAAGGTGTCCTTTTACCAAGTAATTCGAATCTCGACAACCCTCACCCTATAGCTTCAAGTCATATCCTCGAGCTGTTTCTACTCTACGTTCTGACCATTGCAAGACTCAAACTCCACCTTCTTCTCCTCCACGAGCCTATAAATTGCCTTTCTAGCCTCCACGGCATCACACTTGCCCTCTCCTTCCTTCATCATCTTACCCACCCAATACATAGTCTTCCCTTCCGCCTTCTTCTTATTCGGTCCCAGAATATCGTTCCAGAGCCTGTCCTCTAAAGTCTCCATAGCCAGATTCTTATACTCCTCCTCCGTCATGGGCTTATACCACAACCCCTCATCCCGAATCATGTTCTCCACACAAAGCTTCTCAGCCTCAACTTCCGTCCCATTAAACCCCTTCTCCTCATACAGCCTAACCAGCAACTGTTTCGCCGTCGCACCAGTAATCTCCTTGCGTTCCAAATGCCAAATAATAAGCGCCATCTCCTCAGTAGGGATCACACAGTCTCCTTCCTTCTGCTGCCGCCCTAAGAACTCTTTCTCTGGAAACAGCGGCAGCTCACTAATTTCCGACTCTTCCCAACCGTCGTGTTGACGCTCTATTTGACGACCGGCAAGCCCACCAAGCTCATGCAGAACCCAGTTCCCTGCCACCGGGCCCCAGCGCGCTTTCTGTTCGGGCAGGGCTTCGCGATTAGAGTTCCCTACACCACTCCCTCTCACCTGTCCTGGGGAGGCGAAAAGATCCTCGATTTCGAAGTCCGCAGCGTCCAGATTATCCCTTGCGTTCACGGTGGAGACATCGAGTTTGCCTCCATCCGATAAACGTTCCATGTATGCTAGGAAGTCGACGACTTCGTAGAAATATTCGACGCGCAGCCCGTCGTCGAGGGCGACGAGAGAGAGTGCGTCTTTCATAGATAGGCTATAGGAGGTAGTGAGGGAGTTTAACTCGGTATCCGGCAAGACCCCAAGAAGTGACGAGAGGTAATCAATCAGGTCCTGACTAATAACCAATGGCGGGAGGTCAGGGTCAGGCATATAACGATAGTCCACCTCGCCTTCTTTACCACGAAGACGGGTCGTCTTGTCGTCTCCAATATTGTAACCGCGAGTTTCGCCGAGTACGATGCCGCCAGATTCGATGACGGAGATTTGGCGATCGCGCTCGACTATGATGGCATCGCGGATGGATTTGAAACTCGACAAGTTCTTGATTTCGGTTCTTGTTCCCAGCCCAGAAACTCCGTTGTATTCCGGTGCATCTCCCGTTGTCCCGCGTTGACGAACAGACACATTTACATCTGCTCTCAGTCCTCCCTGTTCCATACCGAGGACGCACGCATCCACACTCCCCAACGCAATCTGCAATTTCTTCACCAACGCTGCGGCGGTGGAAGGGTGATGCATCTCGGGGCCGGTAATGATTTCTATCAACGGAACACCTACACGATTAAAATCCAAAAAATGTTTTCCGCCTTGGGAGATCGTCTTGGCCGTGTCTTGCTCCATCTGGATCTGCTTAATCTTCACCGTGACGCCTGCGCCATCGTTGTAGTCTTGCGGCGCTATCCCGTCGTGCGGGAAAAGCGTAATCGATCCATTCTTAGCAAACGGACTATAATACTGTGTAATCTGATACCCAGAAGGTTGATCCCAATGAAAATAATGCTTTCTGTCCCAGCTACTCTCTTTCTGGATCTCACACCCGAGCGCAAGTGCTGCTCTCAACGCCGGCAGCAGGGTCGCTGGCTGAAACTGCGGCTGTGAACCCGGCAACGCAAGATCAAAGAAGGACAACGCTGTATTTGGAGCAGCTTGCGAGACAGAAGGCGAGGAGGAAAAGAGTTTGGCGGCGGTGTTGAGCTGGGCGTGGACTTCTATGCCCACTGTGAGCTCCCAGTCGTCTAAGCTCTCCCGATCGGCTGGTTTAGGTTGGGTTTTCTTGTTGGATTTTCGCCGTTTGATTTCGTCTTTTATTTGTTTCCTCAGCGGTATCAGTTCGGCTGCGGCGGGCGGTGGGGGGATAGCAGCTTCATCGTGGACCGTCCGGCGTATGGAGGTCGTTGCGAGCTGTCGGTATCGGGAGGCTGAGGGAATTGGCGCGCTTCTAGCTGGTGATGCGAAGAGACAGTTTCGGGCGCTTATTCTGCCGCCGAATATATACGCGTTGACCAGCCGAGGTGAAATTCTTGACATCTTGCCGGGTTGCGGTTGCGAGGTTGTGGTTAACCAGTTGCGGGCTGCAGCTGCCAAATGTTAAGAGAGCCTCAGCCTCGCGAGATATTATGTGGTGTTGTCGGGTCCTAGCGTTCGTCTTGGCGCGACGAGCGATACCCCATTGTGCTTGGTTTACATTCCAACCACCCGAATTGCTGCATGTTTACTTCATTTGAAGCTTCATGTCCAATTACAAGACGTCTTTGGAGGGAGAAATGTGGTGCTACTGTACGCCAGCGGGGAGGTGATGCAGCAAACAATTACTTGCGTGCAAAGGACAGATGACGATGTGTTTGCGGCGCATTGGTTTGCACGCTTAGGAGTCGCACGAACCAGTTTGTGGAAGCAAGGAAAACGATGTGGAGATTAAGGTGCCCGGAAGCCCTAAGTTCGCATTTCTTCCTTTCTGTGCCTGTTCTAGCTGTTCTTTTATCTGTGCTAAGCCCTATATTCCACACCGTCTCGCTGTGCTGTTGTCGTTTATTCGTGCAGGTTCTCGCCACCGTAGTTCTTGAAGCACGTCACGTTGCACCTTAGGATTACAGCCTGCATTAAGTATCTTTGTTGAGCTTCAGGGTTGCAGGACTGGACTGCGGGAGCACCCGTGGAAAACAAGGAGATCTGCTGAGCGACACGAATAAGACAGAGGTTGGTCTCGTGGTAGGTTGTACCTGAAACACGTTTCGGACGTCACGACACCACCTTGAGCTGGAAGTATTGAGACTTGAGGTTAGGGTTGTTTGAAGAAGGAGACGAGGTTACAAGTACGAGTGAGATTTCCAAATCCGGGATTGGGGAGGTACTGAGGGGCATTATCCCATCCTTGACTGTCTTATATCGAGGGGCATTTCTCGGATTTATTTTCGACAATATGCGCATATGATAGAAGCTCAGTATCTGAACGTATTTCGAATTTCGATATCCTCATAAGTACAGAGTTAAGCTTTGTTTAAACTTTAGGTTGCTATCCATTCTGACGACACCGTCACCACCATGCCATCACGATTTCTTCAAGCCATCGGCGTCGAGTCAGTCACCTCCGACTCTGATCGCGAGCCACGAGGAAGAGCCGGTAGAGAACGAAGGCGCACCACTCACTCATCGTCTACACGACTGCTGTCAGCAAAAGAGCGAGCGAGAGATGGCAGAAAGTCTACCAGATCGTATCGTTCAGCACCAAGCAGCGGCACAGAAAGTAGATCAAGGAAGCACTCCTCAGTAAGGAGTAACTCAGGCAAGAAAAGGGTCTCGAAGTCAGTGAGCGAGAAGAAGCATCGACCGTCCAAGCTGAGACATGAAGACTCGTCGGCTTATTCATCGGCAACTGAGGGCGAGGGAAAGGAGGGCCTAAAGCTATTGACGAACGACGATCCTGGATGCTGGATGGAACCTTTGCCAAGCAGTGCCATTGCTTCATCACCACTGAAGCAGCAAGTGGACGTCTTCGCTTTTCAGGACGACTGGAGTGATGATGAGGCGGATAAGAGGACTATCCGGGCAGAACCAATTCTTCAAGAACTACCGATTAGTGGCGAAGACACGGTTGAGGTTCCGTCAGAGAAGGCTATCCAAACAACTAAAGAGGAACCCGCGGCCGATGCTGTAGAGGAACCACCAAGAGATATTGAATTTGAGCCATCGTGGCTTCCAGCAACTGCAGAAGTAACAGAGGAAACAGACGACGCCCCAACACCCATGCCTAGAGACTTCCTTCCGTCCCGCACAATCAGTGCCGGATCAGCCTTTACCACAAACTCGGATCCTTTCTCAGAACAACCTACCGATGGAGAAACGGTCAGGAGTACCAGCCCGGATATGAGCATGAAACCTCTAGCATCACCAGAAGCTTCTGCAAAAGGGTTGAGCAATCAACAAATCACCAATTCGACCCATAACGAGCCATCTGTACCCGGGACTCCCGCCGCTGCGAAGGTAGTGGCTCAAATACTTTCGTCCGAGCAACGACAAAGACAGGCAAGACGGAGGTCCAGCCATCACCAAGGGCGACCAGAGCTGAGACGTAGAACTCCACAAGAACTCAGCTACCAACCTCAACCCGCTTACCCTCTCTATCTGCCGCCCCAGCAAATTCGAACTTATCCACCACTACCGCAAATCTACCCTCCGCAACCCCAAGCTCTCGTACCTCAACTCCCTCTCGACGTACAAGGCCACCCACCGCCCGTCACAGGCTATGCAGCCGTGGCTTCCGCTCTATCCAACTCATCACTCTCCCACTCAAATCCAGCTTCAACAGTATTTAAACCCTCAAAAACTCTCCCACCGCTATACCGCCGCTTTTCGACACTAAATCACCGCCTGATGCTACACCTCCAAGATGAACTAAGTCAACTAGAAGAAGAACTAGAATACTTAGATGCATGCGATACTGCCATCCGTACCCATCCGTCGAGTGTGCCTGGACGGTTAGTTATACGGCCAGCCAGCCGCCGTGAAGGCGCTTTAGCAAGTACTGGTAGTCTAGGCCCGCAAGCTGCCGATCTTGAATGGGGGAGAACGGAACTGATGAGTCGACTCGCCTCCAAACTTAAGACTTACAACGAAACGCTTGCGTCTTTCCAGTCCAGCGCTGCTTTACCAAAGCCAAGCGAAGACGACATCACCACTTACGAAGACTACCTAACACAAAAGAGGCCCATTGTGGGCGAGGAAGCCGCATTTCTAGAACATACCGAAGACCTTGTCTGCTTAGAACAACCGAGGAAGACGACAATCAGTAGTAGGCATTCGAGTGCCGAATACCGCATTGAGCATCGCCAGCAACGCCGCCTTACTGCAACAGCTCACGAGGAGTCACCCAGGCACAGATCATCGTCGTCTATTCGGCACCCTTGTAGGCAGAGCCACCACGAAGCACTTCTACTCGCAGCGCTCATTGCCGTAATATTGCCGATGTTGGGATTTAGATTTGTCCCAAACTTCACTGGGAGGATGTTTGCCACTGCAATTATTGCGCTGGGACTGTATGGTACGCTGGCACAAGGTGGCGCAGTGGGAGCTGTACGAGTGACAGCAAAAGAGAAGATGGCGATAGGTGGTGCTTGGCTAGGTGGTATGGCACTACTGGCGTTGGTATCATGAGATCATGGGATAGATGACATGGAAAACCTGCTGCAATACCATTATTAAGGCTGTTATGATATGAGCGGATGATAGTAATATTGAAGTCAGAACGTAGTATTCCAAGATCGACACTGTCAGATGGTCAATCAAATATAAATTATCATGGTCCTAAGAGAGGCAAGCCTGCCAGCTTGCCCACTTGTGTAAAATAGCCTCAAACTGGAAAACTGTTGAATTATGGAAAGAGCGCGAATGTGGTATGCGACATATGGAAAAGTGTGGCTGTTGCCACTCCTTTGTTCGTTACCTGCCTGTTCGACTGCGACGAGCTTTTGTGATCAGAACCAGCCGGAAGCTGTTTTTTGCACTCTTTGTTCATGTAGTCCGTATATCCAGACCTTCGTAGTTAGACTTTTAAAACAACAACTCTCCCAGGCGCCAACCGTTCGCCCATTTTAACGAAAGCCATGAAGTCAATCAATACTGACACAAAACACATATCGCCGCCACCAACAAAACTTATGACTTGCCAAGCCCCGGGCCCCACCAAGGAAGAACAAGGAGGCCACCGGTAGCTATGTGTGGTTAGTTGCCGGTGAGCAGTTCTTTAGCTAGAGAAGCAAGAGCGACGGAGAAAAGCGCGAATGTTCAGTATGGTCAACTTCTATTGTTATATGTAGATGTCTTTGCTCAAGTCAAGTATGCGACAAACACAATTCGACGCCCAAACACTTTGTGTGAGCTGTGAAAAAAGGGGGTGGTTATACATAAATCTAATTCATTCGCTGTGATATACTACAGTAGCAGGACATCTATCAAGACGTAAAAATATAGTCTATACGTTCAGTTGTTCGTTCCAACTTCAGTGAAGTATCCATCCATCGGGAATTCATCATCGTCAAAACTACCAAGACTCGAGCAAACATGTGGCTCAGTTCAGCGATTCAGCTTCCCAGAGGCCCAGCCGTGCTAACGACTGTAAGCAAGAATGAGAGCAGCTGAATCCTACCAGGCTCAAAAACGTGCTTAAGCCATAAGAGAGGTTGAACACAGGCGACTTACACCTCAAGCGCCTCCAACTCAATCAACACACTCGCCTTCGTCCCAATCTTCTTCATCTGCGTATCCTCCAGCTTCTCCCCGCCCGCAAGCCTCATCTCCAAATCCTCAATCGCGCGAATCTTCTTCTGCAAGCCCCTCAGCTTCTTAGCGGCAGGAGAACTCGTATCCGGCTCAGCTGCCTTAACCTCAGCCACCGGGGCAGGAACAGGAGAAGCTGGCGCCTTCTTGCCCTCCAAGCGCACATCCTGAACCATGCCGCGACGGCCTTGGGCAGGCGACCCATTTCTGTGCTCATTCCCGCCCTGGACGCGGCGCTGCTGCTGACCCTGGCCCTGGTTCTGTGGGGGGTTGGAGTCAGAGCCATTACCGGCTGCCTTGGCCTCGGCGTCCTTGGCCTTCTTCGCCTCACGCTTCTTCTTGTTCTTGAGAGCAGCCTTCGACAAGTTGGCGTCGTCATCCTCCGCCTTGGTCTCAGCAACTGGCTCAGCGCCCGGGACAACACGGCGGCCATTGCGATTGCCAAACGAGGAGGCGTTGACGAGAGAGGTGCCGTTGCTAACAACATGAGCAGCGCCACCCTCATCCTCACGCTTGAAGTGGAGTGGTGTGGAAGTTCCACGTGCTCCTGGTGGTCTGTAAGCACCAGCTGGCTTAGATGGGGCCTTGACGGTACCGAGGTACGCAAGCGCAGACTTATGTGGGACTGGGACCGGGTTCAAGACGTCTCCAGCCGGGAACTGATCCAAAGACTGTGGACGCCAGGTAACGTTGTACAGCTCAATCATGTCCTCGTTATACATGATGCCGCCTCCAACGTGCCATATACGAATACCGTTATCGACACGCAGGCGTGGGGAGGTGGTGGCAGTCAAGATGTAACGACAGTCTGGGGACCACTCGCAGACGGATGGGTTGCCGCCTTCGATGGTGCAGATCTTCTTGTAGTCCTTCTCCAGGTCATAGATATCCATCTGGCCGGCCAAGTTACCAAAACCGGCGACCAAGACGAAACGTCCATTTGGAGAGAAGAGGATGGTGTTGCGTGGGCCGAGCGGAAAGTTGTGCACTGGGACAGCGCGCTGGTTGAAGATGGTCGTCTTGGATGGCATGTATCCATAGATGACGCCAAACTCCTTGCCGTTTGGAGACCAGGTCACGTCGTGGATTGGGCCCTCCTTGTCGAGGGTGATGCGGGAGTCGAAGCCGCCGTTGGCGGAGAGGACGTAAAGGGTCGTGTCGCCGTAGTAAGACTTGTTGGTCTTGTCGACGTCAGTCTGTGCGAGGACGATGACGGTGGTGCCAATGGCATTCCACTTCATCTCGACCTTGTCGCCCTTAAAGAAGGTCTTTTGAGAGACTGGGGAGGTGAACTCTGGGACGCGGAAGACCTTGACGGAGGCCGGCATTCCCTGGTTTGCAAGTTAGTTCAATTCGGGCGCAACTGATTGGGCGCAATTGCTTACCTTCTTCTCCGGAGTGAAGATGGCGACGGAGTTGTTGTTGCCAGGGCTGAGCTGGAAGTCGGAAACACCCTCTGCGCGCAACTTGTTCCAGACAGTTCTCAAATCGTGCGACTCGTAAAACTGCACCTCGTTCGTAACTGTTCTGGCGCAGTACTTCTCATCCGGAGTATACTGCAAGTTCCAGCCGGTCTGGTTGCGCTGCACGAATTGTCCAACAACTTTCTTCTCCTCGCCCTCTGCATCAACCGTCCTCCAAATCTTCAGGTTCTTAACTGCGTCTCCATTCTCATCCTTGCTCGGTCTCTCCCAAGTGATCAAGTACGATCCCTTGGTCGAGAAGCCAAGCTCATACACGTTTGGAATATTGAGCTTTCCAACCACGTATCCGGTGCTAGTCTCGACGGTCGTCACACTCTCAACGGTCGCGTACGCAAAGTAGCGTCCACAAGGGCTGTAAGTGCAACATCTCGAGCTGCCGTTCAGTTTCTCGAAACCTGGCAGTGGCTCGTAGACGGGCGCGGCATCCGTGATGCCAATCTCCTTCAGGGTGCGGTAGGCAAACTGCGTTGGGACAGCCATGGCTAGTGAAAGTCACAGGTGCTGGTTTCGAACGAGTTTGTAGGCGGGCTGTTTCTTCGTGGAAGGTCGCGGTGAGGAATGTTCGAGTGATGAAGCTCGAATAGAGTAGTAGTGGGTTTTGTCGGTCGATGGTCGAGAGCTGTTGCGTCTCGGTTTCGGGGCGAACAAAGGTTCTTGTCTTGCTTGTTCGGTGACGTTGAGGATCGACCTGAGTCAATGTCTGTGATTGAATAGTCAATTGACGGCGGTATTGTGATAGAAGTAATTACTGAGAAGCAAATCCCAATAAAGCAGATAGTAGTAGAAGAAAGAGAAGCCTTGTTGTCTCTGACACCGGAGGGTGAAATTGGCGTGCGTGTGTGGGGAGGGAAGAGAGGTAGAGAGGGAGGAAGTCGTCAGACGTGTCAATGAGAAAATGTGTGGGGCGCATGCTTGAATTCCCTTCCATACCAACAAGCTTTCCATCGTGGCGAGGCTGAGTCGGAGGAACAATCTTGGGATATTATTAGCACAGCAAAGCGCGATAAAGTCGTACTCTCATAGGAGATGGATTAGCTGTGTTATCTGCTTAATAGTATACTAGGGCGTCGCTTAAAATTCTCATAATCAAGCTAAAAATGGCAGTTTAAAGAAGTTCAAGGTCCCCACGTGATGTTAAATAGGTACGTCCGTGCATAGGCGCTCTAGGTGCAGCGCAAGCACGGAAGCGCCATTTTGGCGGGGTTTGGGGTCTCAAGTCGCGTCGTCGCGTCTCCCTAGCAAGCAATGAGAATGGTTGAAGTACAACTTCCGAGCACATCTAAGTTCAGATCACCAGCATATAAGATATCAAGTAGTTACAGTTTCCAATTCATAAATTATCATCAATATAAGTACAAAGAAGGTCGTCCAAGCTTTGGCGCTCCAAGCTTTCTCTTTCCCCTTCCCACTTCCCACTTCCCACTTACCTGGCAAGCAGCAAAGCAAACTGTTCCCAAGAGCGGGTGGACACGGTATCAAAATCGAGGCTCCACCTCGAACAAGTTCTCCAAGCTTTGACACCTGCAATGCCACGCACTGAATGCCAGTTCATAAGCCTCGCTTTTTCTTGACCTTCCCATGCTTGCCATCCTGTCTTTCTACCCAATCTTGTCGCTAGAATGCAAGGCAAGATAAGACACACTCCCGGTATCTACAGTCTTCCAGTAGAGTTACTGTGCTCTACTATGCATCATCTATTATTTATTGCTACTGTGGATCTTCACTTATTGACCGCCAACCGGCTGCTGAAGCAGTCCTTGGCCTTGCGCCGACTTCTCTGACTGCGCCTTCGTAAACTGCTCAAACTTGAATGTAACCTTGGCACAGAACGGATCAACATGGTTGGTCCAGAAGTGCGCAAGCGTGTAGGTCAATACGAAGAACGGTGGCACAACCCACACCAAGTTGATGAGTGGGAGTGCGGTGAGACTTGGGTCGCCAACCATCACGATCTTGCCATCTTTCTCCTCCTCATGGAAGCCTGGAGTCCTCATACCGTACATGACCCAGGCCATGACGGAGCGGATAAGAGTACCGTGAATGAGGTAAACGGCGAAAGAGTGCTTTCCGAGCCAGAGCAAGTATTTGGAAGACAACCAGTCCTTGAGCTGCGGAGAGACGAAAATGGCGAGGCAAATAAAGTCCATACCGAGTCCGGTGAAAAGACGAGAGCGCGACTGCTCCATCCAGCACAGGTAATCTCCAAGCGCATCGAGTTGCGCAGACCACCCGGTCCAGCTAGCATTCGACTCTGGGTACGAACACAACCACAATCCGGTGACCATGAAAATCGTTGGCATGAGGCGACGAATCCATTGGCGCTGGTTAATCCAGTCAAGGGATGGCTGGTGATTCGAGAGATCTGACAAGAACATTCCGAAGAAGAATTGCATGTTAAAGGTAACTAAGAGGTTGTCAGTTGCTGTCGAAATGTGCCACTGTCGTGTCGCGTTTCAAAGTTCTTGCGTGGTGCAAAAAGTTCGTAAACCACCAAATGGTACGTACCTTCTCCGGAGTAATAGAAGAACGCGTAAAATGCGAACGATATCATCATGCGAAACTTTTGCTGACAATACATCGTGCCAACTAAAACAATATATATCATCATGCTACCCTTCAATAGAGGTTGCAGTGTCCATTGGTTCGCATCGAAAGAGTTTTGGTGGTTCGTCCACGTCTTCATCGTCTCTCTGAAAAGAGCTCTGACAGCCTGTATCCAAGTCTCGTCGAGCTTTGGTCCAGTATAGCTGAGCCATTGAGACTCGGAGCCGCACGCAACGTTGAAAAAGTGCATTTGTGTCATAACCCAGATTAAGAACGTAGCGAGGGTTGTTGGGAGAAAGAGGCGAGGAATACGGCGGAAGGCGGATTTGGCGACACTGGTGAGAGCGCCCTCAATGTTTCCTGCCTTAGATTGGCGGATGGGCTTCAAGGCGCACACATAGCCGGTGACGAGGGCGAAGATTGCAATACCCAGACGTCCCTGAATGAAGACGCGGATGATTGGCCATTGCAGCACCATCGGTGATATGATCTTGTCGACATTCTCAGGCGCTGCTGGGTCGGCGATGTTTGGATTAAAGACCTCAGGGCAGAATGCTCTTGCAATATGTGTAATGACGACCGAAACCGATGCCAGGCCGCGAAGGCCCTGTTCGCGATAGTTAGCTCTTTATTTCTCCGCATAATACGAGGTGTGAGGCAGTGCTGTCTTCCGTCCCAGCCCTGACAGCACAAGGCTGAACCAGGAGCTGAAAACTTCAGGGGGGAAATGTCAAACTTACGTCCACCCATTTGACGTTCTCTGACTTTGCTACCATGATCTCGACTATAGTTGCAGCATGGAATGATGCCACCGACGGAGATATATCAACAACAATGCAGAGTGAGTATCCAAAGGGAAGGTCGACGTCGAGAGGTGTCCTCTGACCGCGCCCTTGGGGACTGCGAGGGACTGTGGAGTTGGTTCCTGGGCAAAAAAGCGCTTGGCTTCCACTGTGGAGCAGGGACGAGTATCGGGCAAGGCTGGATTGTCCGAATAAAGAAGGCAAAGGATGAAAGTGCCACGCGTTCGGTTACTTGGCGGCTCTGATGGTCTTAAAAAGAGCGGCTAACAGTTAAGTATTATGCGTTAACAATAAGATAAGGAGCATGGTAAGAAGACGGCGGTGGTGCTGGAGGGACGTTTTGTTGAAGATGGCTGGCTATTCAGATCACCAAGGATCCCCAATTTCAGCTCGGTATTGAGAATCACAGTGTCTTTCCATAAACGGCTTTTGTGGCGCCAGAAATGCGGGGGGGAGGGACGGGCTAGAAAGGGTTCTTATTTACTTTTATCCCAGCACCATGTTTCGGGTGCAGGCGTAAAATTGTGTACGATTCGAATATCTTGTGTGCACCCGGCATGCCAAGCAATGCGGTTTACAGAGGTGGGCTTCAGTCAGCGGCTTCTGACCAACCATTGGCAGCGCTCAGAAACGCCGAGCTTTTGGCAAGACGTGAAAGCTGGAATGGAACCGAAACTGGTGCAGGGAGGCGGCATCGCGATGCCAAGACGTAGTTTTTCTTTAAAGTGGTTCTGAAGGGCTCTGCGTCCACTGTTCAAACTGCTCATGACAAAACATGTATCCATATTAGCAAACAGATCTATGCCTCTATAAGATGTCAATCCTCAGTGGCGAACATCCTATCCTCTTGTTTCGACCCTTCCACTTTCACGGGCACGAGGAGGTCCCCAAAAGTGTGGAAGTGACAGTGCTAAGCGGTCGGCGCATCCACACCAGGCCATTTCTTGGCACCTTACGTCAGCTTCCCAACCTGCTGACCCTGCGGATACAACCGACCCTACCGCCATAAATGCGGTTCTGAAAAGCAACAGTGAATCCGGCAAAGTAGTAAGAGGCGCTGATACTGGTGGCACTCGCCATTTGTCTCACAGATCTCCCGAGAACAATAAAAAAAGGGTTTCGGACCCCACTCACGCTGATCAACATTATCATCAGCTTGGTCAAAGAGCGAGCCAGAGTATCAAACGGCTAGTGGTGACTATCAACCTCGAAAGGTATCATATGCTGCAGCTCTCGCTTAGCTTCTGCGGGAACTTCGAAGCACTTAATTGCAGCTTTAATTGCCTCTTTCTGTAAGCCGAGCACTCCCCAAGCCGGAGGATAACAGACTTGCAATCCTTCACAACCCTCATTCAGCACCAAGCCTCACATCCGTTGCCACTGTACCACCTACGTCATTAAGACGCTAGAAACGCGAGAGCCACTCAATTGTGTCACTATCGGAAATTGGCGAGTCTTGGCGAGTCTTGGCGCGAAGTGTGGATTTGCGCCTATGCGCAAATCCTCGGATTCTCGTATACTCCGTACTCCGTACGGCACCCCCCACGCCCAACTGAGCGCCAGTAAGAAAGCCAAGAAAACAACTTGAACCCTTCGCGTTTTATACATATCTTCACGGCGAAGAGCTGCTATGTTGGAAGTTTAGTTAGTGAGTAGCACGAGATACTTGGATAAATGGTAGTACTGTGTACGCGTGGCCTATGGGGCGCCCAGTTGTGGCTGCATGAGTGGCATTTCGGCAAGATTAAGAGGTCTTGGCATATCTGCCAGTGAATACTCTCCAGCCTTCTTGTTTTCATTTCAACTAGTTCAGCCTCGTCTAAACACTGAGGTTAGTTCCTCGGATCTTACTCGGATGCTTCCATTTCTCTCCACCTCCCGTCTCCGCTCACTCTTCCCCATCTTCAACCGTCGCCTGTTACTCCAACGTGAGCTTCAAAAGTTGAACAGTGGAGAACTGCACAACCTCGAGCTCAGCGGGTTCCATCGTCGTACAGAATCATGGAGTCCATGATTAGATTAAGCGCATGATACGGATATAGCAGTCGTCCGGCAATGGGCGTCAGAACCCTAACGCGGGCACGTCGCCAACAAACGTCCGCCGCACCCAGGTGCCAATGTTAAGATTGTACACGAGAATGATGGTTATCAAATACTCTCTCGAGCGAAGAGCGAAGAGCAAACGAACATCCAGGTGCCCAATTTTATTGATTCGGAGGTCATCCTGTGAACAATCTGGATCAGGCAATTCTGGAACTCGAGTTAAATGAGTATTCCTTAGTCCTTCCGCTGACTGTGTTTCACTCTGACCTCCAAGCTTTAATACTTCCCTTTCGCATGTCTCGTCGTCTTCTTTCATCTCTCCATGTTACAGCCTGCATTTCCGCCTCTTCCCTTCCTCACTTCTGCGCAAAAATGGACCATCGGTTCCCTCGGAGACCTCAATTGAGAGCGCCGTGTTTAAGCTTTAAAAGGACATTGGGCCCCAAACTAGTTGAACGCAGGGTACTGTTTTCTCGTTGAATCCTTGACACTCAACCTCGCCGAAGCTTTACCATATCAAAACATCCTCAATGCCGCCGTAATGGCTCAGCTCTGTGCGCGATTACTGCAGGGAAGCATGACTGCAGTAAGTGCCGCAGCCATGCGTCTTCTCCAAAGAGTTGCCAACGAAGTGGAATTCATGGCGTCGGACTGCTAGCAAGCTCATTCTTGATTCTCTTCCCTCGTCAGTGTGTTAGGCCTTCTCATCCATACTTTGATACGCGCACTGTGGTTCTCGTATGTCTTGCTCCTGGCCTTCGGTTGCTTCCCTGACGGCGTATTGAGTACTTTGCGAAGACGGCTTTGGCGTCTTATTAGGGTCTTTGTGAACTTTGTCAAGGAAGACACTGATTGGATCTATCTTGCGACAAGGCCTTGTAACTCATGAAAGTTGAGCATTGATGGCAGTAATGGCGCGGACTTTATGTTTGTAGACTTGACAGCAGTCGAAGACTCACGGCCCTATATTACAGCAGGATAAAGCGCACAGGGCTAGATCATATAAACAGCAACATTCCCTGGTTCGGTGCAGACATCTGGCGGCGACAATAAGAATGGTGTGATGACTACATGGCGGACGGATGGCGTAAAAACTTGATACAGTCAGTAAGCTATCGTTGCGTTGGCATCATGAATCACATCTGAATGAGAGAGGGCTGCAAGACAACGGTTTTCGTGTTTATACGCTGGTCTGGCATCTACCGTTGCATGTTCAGTAACAAGATATCCCGCCCCATCCCTATCTTCACTAGCTCTAGGGAGGCCTTTACGTTGCCTTCGTTTAGGCTAAGATCCATGAGTGCGCCCAATCCATTTAAACCCGCGGCGCCTCCTCCTAGGCCGGTACCTGCTGCAACGCCGCCGCGGAGCCACACCTCCCTGACCTTGTAGTCGAAGCCCCTATCCGCATACAGCTGATCCATCTTATTGTGTGATGCGCCGCGGAGGGTGTATTTGATTGCTTGTTCGATGTCCGCAACTAACTGCGGAAGTGTGTCTACGACACGAAGCCTAGGTGGCTCCTGTCAGCACCACTCAACAACGTCAAGTTCAGCGTTCTCTCTTCCCGCTCCCTCTCTTCAGGTAAACCTTTGTTGCGCCTCCCTTCGGTGTTCTTCGCTTTCTACCCTAACCACTTATACCCGCCGCAGTGAGAAGACGACGGACTATCTCAAGTCAAAGGTACAGATACAAAAGAGAACAAGTAAGGGGCATTAGGGAAAGAGCCAACGCACTTGATGACCTCGAAATGGTCCTTGTATGCACGCCACTCGATCTCGTTTGTTAGGTCGCCAGGTGGTTTGGAGACGGTGTGCTCGACGAGGCCGGACATTTGGATTCGGACTGGGAAGTATTCTTGGGTTGGTGACATTTTGGTGGTTTGTTATTCGATTGATTGTAGATGGGGAACTTTGAGGGTTAATTTGAAGGGGTCCTCGAGGACGAAGGGTAATCAAAGTGACGTAAGAGGGAAGGTTGCTTAGTGAGTAGCCGACGTAGTTGACTTGCTTATGGCATGATGAGTGATGATTGACAGATGGAAGAGGGGCGACAGCTGTCATTCATCGAATCTGGGTGCTATCGAACACGACTGCAGCCCTTGACAACAGGAGAGAAGTTGATGCAACCCCGGAGAGAAGACATGAGAAGGGTAAAAGTTCGTTTAAGTTCCATTTCAACACTTTGCGAATTGATTATCCACGATTCCATTACCTTTTGTATGTTAACCACTCTTTACCCCGATCTCAACTCATTTCGTCAGTCCTTCAGCTCAAGCACCGCCCATCTCCTCATCCTCATTCGGCTTCTACACCTCCCTCTCCATCTTCCTAACCATGACCGTTCCAGAGACCACACAGCCTCATTCGGCCCTTCCTGCCTCACCTCCCCCACCTTCCCACCAGCAACCCCCATCCATCACCTCTGAAATCTCTCGAAGCCATGCCTCCCATAGAATCTCTGCGCCTAGACAATATCACTTCCACACACGAGATGCACACCATTCAGCCTTGACCTGTCGGAGAGAGGTCCCTCCAACTTGTCGAGGAACGTATTGATGAGGCGGAACCGTGGCCTTTGCCTTGGAAGGAGGAGTGGATGTTGCTGTGTAGGCGGGCGGGGTAGTCTTTTAGCAGGTGTAGGTTTGCTTCGTGGAGGAGGTTTTCATGCCAGTGGATGAGTCTCAGGAACTAAGCTTGTGCGAGGTCGTGGCCCTTCCTATTCTTATCATCCTCCTTAGACACCTTGTGGCCCCACTTGGACGGGTGTAACCAGGGCTGTGGATCAGGTTGACCTATATTGTAGGCGATATACCTGCTCTTCTAGATGCGGACAAAGGCTTTTGTATCGTCCGCCCCGACGATGTACCCTCATATGCTTCTCCGACACCCTAAACCGGTTTCTTATAGCGCTCGATGAGGACGAAACAGGTCTTTGGCGAAAGCTGAAGATATGGATTTGTCCAAATCATCGGCACCAAGGGCTCCGAATCGGAGGAAAAATTATTGTCTGCTTTGATTTTAGGTGACGAGTACACATCTCTGATGGATGGGTCAGCAGTGAGACAACACTATGGGCGTTAGCAATTCTGTAGAAGGACGGATTTTGAGAAGAGGCTCGATTTAGGAATAGGAGCGTGAGCTCGTCTGGTTCCCTCTGGCTTGAAAGTAATGATGGATTAGGGGGTAGGCGAGGACGCACGATCTGGGCTATGTGAGCCGTTTGGTAGCTGTCTCGCTCATAGGGGCGGATGAAGAGGGTGAGATCTTGATCCATCTCGTCTGATTCCAAACCCATCTGATATGAAATTTCGCATTCCTCCTTCAGGCCTTCTCCTCTCTTCTCAGTGTTCTCTTTTGCGACTGTGAATGAGCCAAGCGACGAGCTCGAAGAACCAGACCAAGGATCGGGGTTATATCTCGACTTTCCCGTTCCCGCCGCAAACAATATTTCTGGAGCATGAAACCGCTTGGCCATCCACAATTCCCCATGAAAAAGGCTGAAACACTGTCGCTTGGAGTGTAGTGAGGTTGGAAAAAATTGAGCTCCGAGTAATGTGGAGATTGGTATGCAGCTTTCCCCGCTCCAGATCGAGGCAAACGGCTGTATCCCATGCATATCTATTCGGAACCCCCAACACCATGACCTTCCATACTTCAAATGATCTGCAACGGAGGCTTACCCGCAGGCGGGAACGTATAAGACATAAAAGGCATCACAATAACCTGAACCAATTTGTGAGCCTTTCCTATATTTGTTGTCCTTTGTCTCCTTACTTCAAACCATAAGATGGAAACCTCACCACAGGACGACATTTTTTCCATCAAAATCGCCACGCATAAATCCAAGGACGGAAACCGCTTCCCCCGCTTTGGGCAGTCCACCGAGCTCATTGCCCGCTCCATCTTCAACAGCCTCGAGGAACTACATCGGATTGTTCTGAAGGAGTGCGTAGGCACTTTTCGGCCACCGATTGACGAGCGCCAAACCCCGAATCTTTGGGTATACGATGAGGGCGAATGCCGCCATATCGCTGCTAAGATTGACCATCTTTAGGTTTTTTTTTTGGATATGGCGGCACGTTACCCTAGGGCGGAATCTACGCTTATACACCAGCACAATATCAAAACTGTGTTGAAGCGGCTTAACAAGAGGGAGGCATGTTCGGATACCGTGGTTTTGGTTAAAGAAGCTGATAGTAGCTGTAAGCACGAAGGTACGCATTGATGTTTGAAGACCGACGAGCAAAATCTATGCTGGTTAGTAGAACAGCCGGGACGGAGCAGGAACCACAAGACTGGGACGACGTCCCTGAGCATCAGCGTCCCTGAGCACCAGCCTAGCTATGACTTTGACAAGATCTGAGAAGTGCATGGCGACATGCAAACCGGTTTGAAGGCTTCAGGTACTAGAAGATTGTGGAGTGAACAGTATTGAGTCGGGATCAATCAATCGATTGGCATCATAAAGCCACATGAAGTGTCTGTGTGCATCGATGACAACGCTGACAAGGAAAGAAGTCTGGAAACTATGCAGGCGGGATGTAAAGATGACCAAAGTGGAAATGATACAGGTATAAAGCTCTCGTCGCCTAGCTTCATCCCTCCCTTTTATCGGCCTTTGTTAGGACAATAACACAAACTCTTATAATCGTGAACCTGGACTCTCTTTATTAACCGTCAGCCCCTTATGCCTTCCTCGCCTCCGAAGAAGCTAGCCGCCCAAGAAGCAGCTGCGCACATGCAAGATGTAGGGTATGGAAGAATAACTCTGAATGAAATCGGATCCAGGGGTTCTGGAGCAGCTACGTCGAGTGCGTGAACGGGAGAAGCAGAATCTTGAGTGCAGTATGACTGTTACGGGAGACATGGTAGAGCAGTTAAAAAGGGGAGAAACGGTGGTTTCCTTCGGGGAAAAGACGACGGGCAGGAGAGGAAGGATGAGGAAGAAGAAGCCAAGAGAGAAATGATGAGGAAGAGGAGAAAGAAACGAATAGGGACTACAAGGAGAGTGGCTGTGGGAAGGTTGAGAAGAGTGGTTAGAAGAGCAGGAAATAAACTTAGGCGGGACACCTAGGTACATTATCACATGATAGTCGCTTTTCCTATAACCTCATCCCCAGGAGCTAACTGTTAAGGGCTAGCAAGCGCGGCGAGCTGCTTACCATAAGGCCGGCAAATCGGCACAACTAGCGCGAAGGCGCAAACTTAACCTCCATTGCGCGAAATTATTTGAGGTTTATCGCGATTTTCTGCGGTCGAGATTGAAGCGGAGCGCGAGTGCGGGGACCTGTCAAATGACAGCTATGGGGTTATCAACTGCCGCGAAAGTTGCAAGACGTCAACTGAAGTCTGGGCCTACTGTGCCTATCATCCTCAGTATGCAAACTCCCTTAACTCCAGCTCTCCGAAGCACGTTTCATGGATGAATAACCTTGATACTACTGCTTGTTGTAGTGCACCTTTCGCAGTTATCTTTTCCCGCGCAATCATGCAGAGCCGGAGATTTGAAGATAAGTCCTAAACGCCATGGCCTCTAGACCAACGACCAACCCTAAAGCATTCCTCACCGAGCATGTCATTTTCAAGCCGTTTCCTATCACGACATAGTGCAGAACAGTACCCGCGCTAGAAGCCTACAAACGAATATCCAAGCTTACTCATTGGACGCCACATCTCCAATCACCAACAAGCTATGCAGAATGGGAATAGTGACGGTAAGGATGGAGGCGAGCACTGCATGGCCAACTGCAGATGAGGCGATGGCATGGGTGGATCGATCGGCACATTGAGAAGCCAAGAATTAATAAAGATGGATGTTCCCCGCGAATAGTAATCGTAGACCGCGGCTGTTACTGAGCCGATCTGACGAACGTAAGAGCTTTCAGTTGAGCTTACTGTCTTTCATTTGGCTTCCATTCATTTATTGCGTGGTAAAAGGACATTGACATCATACATCATTTGTAACATAGCGCCCTTTGGAACCTGAGGGAGATTACGAGCACCGAGTCGACATAGAGTTTTGCCGGCGACCGAATAAGAAGGCCGAAGGAGAGCTAGAAGACGTCAACTTTCACTCCATCACGACTAGCATTTTAGCAGATAGAACATTTCTTTGGGTCGTGGATCGAACGGAGACCAAGTTACAGAGCCGAAAAAGGAAGCTTTGCAAGCATTACTCGTCTTGCCGAGCATATACAGGAGTTTCTCTACACCAACCAGTTGGTCGCCGCATGCGCACCACTTAGGAACTTCGTCATTCCACACCTCGTACATCACCATGGCACCCCAAGCCCACGAAAACAGGCAGCATACCATGACCGAAGAAAAGCCAACAAACTCCCATGCCTCCACCGCAAACACTACGAGCTCTCTTGAGAAAGAAGATTCAATTCAAAACTCCCGCCCATCAACATCTTCTTCTACGGACTCTGATCCCCTGTCACCGCTCGAACATGCACTCTCCCGTGCTTCTCAAGACTCGGATCGTCGACGAGCACATAGAACGACCACAAATGCATCCATAGCCACGTCCGTAGCTTCCGCTTCCAGATTACCAGCTTTTGAGGTCGACTTTGAACCCAACGATCCAAGGAATCCCAGACACTGGTCAGTCTATAAACGAGGCCTGATACTCGCATCAGTATCCTACGCCACATGGGTAATAGTTCTCTACTCAACATCCTACACCTCCGGCCTCCCCCTTATGATGGCCGAATTCAACGAAACCAACCAACCAGCCGGTGCCCTAGGCATAACAACCTACCTCTTCGGTCTGGCCGTAGGCTCGGTCATCCTCGCACCTCTCTCTGAGCTCTACGGTCGGCGTCCCATCTACGTCGGCGCCATGGGTCTCTTCTGTCTCCTGTGCCTTCCTTGCGCGCTCGCAAAATCCATGTGGTCGGTTATCTTAGTCCGGTTCTTCGGAGCATTGGCAGGCAGCGCCATGATTGCGAATGCCCCTGGCACAGTTATGGATATCACGCCTCCGTATCAGAGGGCGCTGGCTTTTGCGATTTGGTCCGTGGGGCCGATGAATGGCCCTGTGACTGGCCCACTTATCGGTGGGTTTACGGCGCAATACCTAGGCTGGCGATGGACGAACTGGCTAGTCATGATTCTGGGCGGCGTAGCCTGGCTCACTGCATCTTTGATCCCTGAGACTTACGGGCCAAAGATCCTGCAACAGATGGCGGAGGAGAAGAGGAAGGAGACGGGTGAGCCATACTGGTGCCGCTACGACGTCAAACAGAGCGTCTCGGAAAGTCTGAAGGTCAACCTCTCTAGGCCGTTCGTGTTGATCTGGACTGAACCGATTCTCTGGTTTTGGGATCTGTATATTGCAATAGTCTACGGCATCCTTTACCTCTGCTTCGTCGCATACCCCATCGTCTTCTCTTCCCCTCCCCCAACCGGCAGAGGTTGGTCCCCAGGCTTCACTGGCCTAGCGTTCTGCGGTATTGGACTCGGCACCATGATAACCATCTGCACCGAGCCCCTCCAGCGCCGACTTATTAACCTGCATAAGAAGGACCCTGAGACTGGGCAAGTCTACCCCGAAGCATCTGTATCGATGGTATGCTTTGCAGCCGTTCTTTGCCCGCTTGGTCAGCTCTGGTTCGCATGGACATGTCATCCGGTGAGTATACACTGGATATGGTCCATCCTCGCCGGTGTGCCCTTCGGAATGGGCAATGGAATGGTTTTCATCTACGCCGGAAACTATATCGCTGGATCGTATGGCATCTATTCTGCTTCAGCCATGGCTGGCAATTCGGTTGTAAGATCGCTGATCGGCGGAACGCTGCCGCTTGCTGGAACTGCGATGTATAAAGCGCTTGGACCGAACTGGGCGGGCACCCTGCTCGGGTTATTGGAGGTGGCGTGTATTCCGATTCCGATTGTGTTTTACTTCTATGGCGACAGGATTAGGAGCAAGTCGAAGGTTATTAGGAGGATGAGGGATGAGGAGATTAGGGCGGCGAAGAGGAGTAAGAAGAATGCGGATATAAGACAAGCGGATGAGGAGAAGGCGCATGCTGCGGAGGAAGCGGATCTGAAAGGAAGGAGGGCCAAGGAAACGGTACTCGCGAGAACGGTGAGCACAGTTACTGGTTAAGTAGTTGAGGGTTTGGGTAGCATATTGGATGATTCCTGCATTGGATATAGGCAAAGGATGCCGCATAGATTGGATAGTGCATAATTAATCATCATAATAAAAGCCGTCCATCGCCGCCAGCGTCAGCAGTCTGGCACCGATTGTGAATGCGGAACCCTGTGTTTCTTCAAAGGTGTGGGACTATGCTGCCAGCACAGCTCACCGTCGCTGGCTCGCCATGGCAACCAGCTCATTGCGAGGAACGTTTGAGTATCGTGGCAACCTTTCCCATTAGCTCAAGTAAATCCTGAGCCCTCTATTCTCTGCTCCTCTGCTGCTGTTGTTGTTCTTCCATTAACACCAAAACACATAACGACATCTAAGTCGCAGGCCAGCAACCACCACATCATCTCTTCTTGTTCTTTATGCTACTTTGTAGCTCTACAACATTCCAAGCAACAGCAGTCATCATTCATGATGGCTACCCCAGGCAATGAGACGGGTTGCAACATGGCCCCAAACGCAAACAACACAGAGGTTGGCGCGTCGGAGCAGCTTGTGGCTCACCAGGTCATTGGCGATTCTGCTTCTGCTTCTGACCAGACCTTTTCTCAGGATATCTCCAGCGGCAGCTCGGTCGGTCCTAGCCAGACCTTGTCTCAATATACTTTCGTCGGCTCAGTTGGCCTCAGCCAAGCTGCAAGCACGGATCCAAGGGGTGGTGTGCGTCTCGTGACCTCTGAGCCAAATGCAGATGAGCAGAGAAAGCGCAATGTGCACCAACAGTAAGTGTTCCTCTTCTTTTCTGTCTTTTTCTTTTTCTTTCCCGCTGTTGGATTTCCCCGTTTCATTTCTTGCTATGCTAGTTTGGACTTTGCATACTAACGTGAGTCTAGGCCCTCGAATGATGAGAATGGCACGACTGATCTGAGAGCCCTCAACCCATCTTCCAACATCCCAACTTTCACTCGCGAGACCGCAGCGGAGGCTCTCTCTCAGATGAGAAATGAGAACCTTCAGACCTCGACTCAGTCCCAGCTCTCTGACGCTCGGGCTCCGTCCTACCCTCAGCAAATTGCTGAGGTCGCTCAGGACCAGCAATGGCAAGACAAGCGGCACAAGGATGTGCCTGCCGAGCATACCGGCATTTCGAAGCCAATTCAGAATGCTGCCTTCGAAGCTGATAAAGCGGACACCACCGCTTATCCGCCAAATGAGAATGCTGTCCCAAAGGCCGACCAGTTTGGCACTGGCACTTCTCGGCCAAACGAGAATGCCTCTGCCCCTGTCGATCATACCCCAGCAGCACACGCTTCGTCTCAGCCAGCCAACCCAACCAGTGTCATCCCTGACAGTGAGATCTCGGACACTGCTCTTGCGGTCGCCTTTGACACGATCTTTGAGCGTGATCACACCTTGCTCGATGACCATGACCGCTTCATGAGAATGCTGGGCTGGCGACGTGAGGCTGTTCTAGCCTTGGCAGCTAAGCTCCAACAAGATCAAGATGAGTTTGTCAAGGCGACGATGGAGAGAGTCAAGCGTTTGAGCTCCATGGAGAAGAGCCAGTGGATCGGAAGCTCAGACTTTGCCAAGAGTGTTAGACATAGTCCAACGAGAGCTGAGATTGAGAGATGGGAGAGAAGGGTTATGGAGAGTGTACAGGAGCATGTGCAGCCAGCTAAGCAGCAAGGGACTAAGGACAAAGTCGCCAGGTTGGGAGGAGGACTGGACATCGACCGTTTGAGCTCGAGGATGAGTGATGCCTATGTTACTCCTAAGATGGCACATGCTCAGCTGGCCAAGAACAATCTGGATAGCCCACCATACCTGCGTGACCACCCACCAGCTCACAGCGAAGATGCTAGCTTGATCAACCCAATGGCCGATTATCCATTGGGCTTCCAGGAGAGACGTGCTGATGGCGGATCTACCTTGTACTCGACTGGAGATGGCAACGATGGTATGGCAAGAAACAACATGGCTGTCAACGCATTCTACCAATCCCCAAGCATGAGTGGTATCCCAAACATGGGAGGCATTTCAAACATGAGCTGTAAGTAGTCCATCTTCCCCACTCTAAACCCGACTAACATCCCCTTAGCGTCGAATAACTTGGGCTCTTATTATAACCATCTCCGCTCAACCCGCGTGTGCACCTGTTGTAATATCGCCAAGGAAGAAGGTGGTGTCGAGTTCAGCTTCGTTGACAATGGGCGTGCGTGTAAGGATTGCAGAGAGGGTAGACATGTGCTGTCTTGCGTTCCCTCACCAAACAATCTGAACTTCCCAACCTCCCCAAACAATTACCCGAACCTCAACCAGCAAGGTGAGTGGGAGAGGGGTATGGGGATGGGTATGGCAATGGCAATAGTACATGAGCAGTACGGCCAAGACACGGTGGATAATTACCAGCCAGGCTTTGGTCAGGGACCTGCCAACTGTAATCAGGCTCCTCACACTTTCGATCAACCATTAAACGCCAACCCAGCTCAGCCATTCAGAGCCTTCGACCCCTCCCGCCCAGACGAGAAGTGTTGCAGCCTCTGTCGCCAATTCCAGGCCCTTGATCGCTATGCCGTGAAGGGAAAGCCTTCGGCTTCGACTTGCAGAGGTTGTCGTACAGCCGGCGACAAGGTGAACCGCATCAAGGCCCGTCAAGCTCGTGACACTGCCCTCGACAGTGGCTTGGTTGGAAAGTGCAACACCTGCAAGAAGGGAAGGAAGAAGGACAAGTTCGGCCCGGATGCGGGAGGAAAGAAGAAGGATGGAGTCAAGTTTAAGTGGGCGCAAACTTGCAAGCCTTGCAGAGACACCCCAAGGAAGCGCAAAAGGGATAATAATGAGGAAGATGAGGGAGGTGATGGGGGGGAGGGTGGCCACAGTGATTGCCATGGTGGCCGCCAAGGTCGGGATGGCTTTAATGGTGGTCACTCCCAGGACGACCAGTACCAGGATGACCAGGGTCAGGCTAAGCGTAGCCGTCACGGCTATGGTGGTTTGGGTCTTGGTGCTTTCTACCCTCGGGGCTGTTAATCACCTCCGGCCCACGAGATCCCAAGGTTACCATCCATCCTCTGCCACAACGAACCCACCTCCTCTCTGCTCGAGTCCGAGCCGGTGTAGCAGGTTACTCGATAACTGGAAGCTTATCCCGCCCACCACATCGATGACCAGGAGCCAAGTTCGTTGTAGCGAGTTGCGAGCTCAGAAGTCACTTTCCTTTGTCTTGGTCCTTGGTAGGACAATTTGCGGAATGTTAGCATGTCGTTCAAGGCTTTAGCATAGCAATGAGTTGCTTTATGGGTTTATAGGCCGCTGTTTATTAAGGCAATAGATAGATACATGATGTAGTTTATAACACTTTTATCGCTATAGCTATAGATACGAGCACTTCTTACATGTATCGACCAAACCGAGCCCGTCAACACCATACAATTGAGAGACAATCAGAGACGACCCCGCTCAGCCAATGGGTACCAGGCTTTGCTTCGATATGTCGCACGTGTAAAGTATAACCGTGGTCTACCTCGGGTTCGAGGGCTTATAGCAGTATATGCGGATTTGTCGCTTTCCCTCCAAACCGAATCACGGAGCGAGGGAGATTCTTACTTATATTGAGCCTAGTTCTGCAGCTCGTTAGCTCTGTCCAGCTAGCGCCCTGCTGCTAAATTGGATCATTCTGATAAACAACCCGGTCCCTGAACAGTTGCAGACCAGCGCTATGAAAGCTTCATCGTTTGACAACTGTGACGAGTGGTAGTGGTACCGAGTCCGAAATCTTCACTTTGAGAAAGTACAAAGGGATGATGAGGTGATGCGTGAAAGGAGCATGTATCGACCATCAAGCGTTCTTGCAGCACTGATCCGACGAGGAGTTGGGTCGCCGAGAAGCAACTCAGAACCGATTGTTCGTCTGTAAATGGATATACTTGAGGCGTTGATGTATCGACCACGTAGAGCTTTCCCTGCGCCGAGTGTCGTTGCAGAGTTTCAGTGAGTCGAGGGTGCTGCATCGGTGGATAAAATTTCATATGCACCTACATCCTTACCATTAGTCATTGGTTCAATCCGCGTCGAAGAACTCGTCAACTAGAGTCATGACAATTTATGAGATCAAAAGAGCCTAGGTAGAACAAAGATTTTGGTATTAGATATATAGTCCTCCTCAGTCTCCTCGCGGTCCAGGCCAAAGTGGGCCCGCAGCCTTTGCAAGTTTATCGAAACATCCAGAATCCTCATCGGCCATCCAGAATTGTTGCCCACCTCGCTTTCCATCGGTGTCCTGTAAGCCTTCTTAGCATTAGATACTTCAGATGAGTGAACGGTGGGAGAAAAAGGTTGTAGCAGCTCTCAGAAGGAACAATTGGATTTTAATGATTAATCCTCACAGCCGAAGGCTCGGAGGTTAACGATAAGAAAATCATCATTGAGCTGTACATACACACATCCCCTCATTTTAGGGGAAAGTTGGACGTACCGAAATCATTGGACCGAAGCCACAGTACGAAAGCTCACGGCGGTTTATAGCCAAACCACGGTATTGGAGCGAAGCCGCCATACGTGCAATTCACACAGCTCACACCATCACTTAAGTCCCCAGCTCCCAAAAATAATGTACCAACCGTTATAATCCCGCACCCACAAATGCAACCCTGTGCTTCTAGTGATGGGGGTAATAGAAAATTGGCGCAACAGTGCCTCCACATCTCCCTTAAGCCTACGACCGCGAGGCGAGCAACGCGAGCCCATGAGGGCAGCGAGGCCTTGCGCCCGGGTTGTGACAGGAAACAGGTCCCAGCACCACTGCTCTTCCTCGCACAGAGCTCAGCTCCACCTTCTTCTTATGCCTCAGAGGGCTTCCGAAGGGGTGGGATTCGAGGTATACCTATAAACTCGGTGCCACAGCAATGCTGAAGACGACTCAAGCTAGTAGGCGGCGAGGGAGAGGTCGATGTACCGCATGGAATACAGAGTTTCAAGGATGGATCTTGCCTTGTACTCCACCTTGCCTTGCGGATGGATATGCCCCAGACGCCCACTTTGACCAAGAAAGGATGGTGATGATAGGAGAGGAAATCGTACTTAGCTGTTTGTGACGCTAAGGTAAAGTCGGGACAAGGGTATGCCATATGGCCTTGGGAAACATCGCTATATTGGGTATCATCAAAACAAACCACCATCCTTCCTGCACCTGACGACAAGCAAGAAGATAACGAACTGGCTGGTCCACCGAACTCTCCTCATTTTCTCTCGCCCTTCATACATATCATCCGCTCACATACTCATTCCCACCACCTTCATGAAAACACCGATCAAGTTTGATCAAGTATGCTGGGTTACCCGCGGTCTGCGCAAGCAAAGCTTATGCAGGCCGTGTCCCTGTCCCGAATCCACCACCACGTTTCCCACAAAAGGTATACAGGACCAGCTGCTCCGTTATCATCTTGCTCGTCGTCTGATCCTCCACTACTCAGTCTCCTTTCTTTCTTCCGCCGTCAAAACCGCTCGCCTAGAAGCTCCTGCCAAAGCTGCTCCTGAAGCTATTCCCCATAGACACCGACCTTCTCTCCTCAAGCTCGTCCATGCCCCTCTCCAAATCGTCCAAGCTACCATTGCTGACCGGCCTCTCAAAAGCATCCTCAGCTGGCACTCGAGCGATCTTGTGTATCTTTGCCCTCCTAGCCCCCGGCAACTCGCCCACAAGCACAACTCTATGCTCACCAAGCACCACAATCTCGTTGTCTCCGCTCACAGCACTCAGCGCAAAGCCTTGACACCTCTCTCCTCTCAGATTCACACCTTCCACCCTCTGCATCCTGCCTGAACTAGTGCCGGTAGCGAACAAGCTACCTCCACGGCGACGGGTGGCTTCCCAGTAGGCACGGAGTGATGGGAGAACGGCGTAGGCTTCACCGATCCAGAAGCCTACTCTCTCATCCGCTTTCTCCGCCATCCTGTCTCTTCCCAGCGACACGACACTTATCCTCCCCATTGTCTCGGCACCCTTCAACCCATGTCTGACAGTAGCGCTAACATCAACAGTCTTCCTCGTCGCAGGCGTCATAGGCGCGAATTTGCTTTGGCTCAACCCTTTCTCACCGTGGGTGCTCTTTGCCGGAGGTCCATCGATATATCCCGAGATTGTAAATGGGGTAAGCGCACCACCTTTGATACTTGCTGGGCCGAGGAGGGCTCTGGACGAGCGTGGACCGCCTGGACCGGTACCAGCGAGGTCCCAGACCCCCCATTCGCCGTCTGAGAGCAGGACGAGGATCGCTTTGTTGCCGAGGACCCACTTGGCGTCTAACACCGCTTTATGCCCAGCCGTCGGGGTGGAGAATGTTGGGGAGGTGAAGGGAGTGTGGAGTGTCAAAAGCCACGAGCTGGTCTTTGCGCAGTAAAGTCTGACCGCTCCTGACCTGTCGCCGAGAAGGAGGGTAGAAGTCTCATGGTTGAAATCCAGACTCGAGGCGGGAACGGAAAGGTATTGTATAGCTGACGGTGTCGTATGTCCCGTTGCTAGTGCATAGCTCGTAACCTTTCTCTTCGTTGTAGAGTGGATGGGAACGGTGTGAATGAGTACCAATCCAGTGACCTCACGAGAGTGGGAAGCGATGAGCAACGATCCTGGAAGTTTTGAGGAAGCCTCAGAGCTCTCCTGGTAGGAGATTGCGACGAGGTCTGGGGCGGTGGAGAAGCCGGCCAAGACCTGGACCGTCTCGCTGTATTTGCCGCTCTTGGGCGGGAGTGCTTTCTGCTCCGGACCTGGTGGTGCGAGTGGCAGTGTGACCAGTCTGACGTTTGAGTCTGCACAGGTAGCAGCGAACACAATCTTATCTTCCACTGCAGTTGACACGGCAATCTCGGTAGCCGCGATGCCGAAAGTGACATCGATGGACTGGATGATTGGCAGGAATGGCCTGGACTGATCGATTTCCACATCTGTGTCCTCGAATTCCACTGCGAATTTTGGTTCTGCTTCTGGCTCTGGCTCTGGCTCTGGCTCGTCGTCGGAGTCTATTATCATGGCCGTGTCTTGCTTTGGATTCGCGTTGCCGTTTGCTTGTGGCTTCGCCAGCTTGAATGCACGGCCGCCGCGCCATAAGACGCGAACGCCAGACTCGTGGGCGTAGAGAAGGACTTGGGAGCCATTTGGCGCGATGACTGGGTAGGAGACGACGGCATTGACGCGGTGTTGTGTTTCGTAGCTGGATGAAAGTTAGAGGCTGCCTTGTAGCCTAGTTGATGGGAATGCTCACGACAATTGGCAGTTGTTCTCGGTGCGCAAAAAGCGCTCTTGGAAGCCCATAGTGACAGCTATAATGGGCCTTTGAAGAATAGTGTTATGATAGAGATCGGACGTTTTTGTTGTGAGATGTGGAAATGGAGAGATGTGGTTAAAAATGAAGCTCTCGACGGTCAAGCAGTCGGCCGTAGCTTGAGCGGAATACCTCAGCCTTGCTTGATACGAAGCCCGATACAAGGCTGACAGTTTATGCCTTATATGTTGAGGATCCTGAGGCACAAATTAGCAGTAGCTGCCTCAGGTTGGATGCCGCTACAACCTTTACTTGTCCCAGGCTGGATACCGCTACGACCTTCCCTTGTCCTCGACTTGGATACCGCTACAACCTTCCCTTTGTTCTCAACGTGGCTACCGCTACAAGCCTCCCTTGTCCTCTTGGCTACTGTTACAACCTTCTCCCTCTTCCCATGACGGTCGTTGGCCAACTTGACCAACCTTTGGTGTGGTTCGAATGCTCGGGGTCTGCGTTTACCTCCCCCCCCCCCCCGGAACCGATGGATGTCACTGTCCAGATTGTATCCATGTGATTGGTAGACGGCTGCCACACTGTCGCAGCACTCCAGCGACCTGGGCAGAGTCTCCAGATCCTCAGCCGGGAAGAGGACAACGAAACTGGGGGAACCCCACGATCGCTTTATACTGCATCTCGCGCAGTATCCCAGGGCTCTGTGTAACTAACGCTGTGCGACAGCGGCTGAGCAGAAATTCTTTGGAAGAGATGTGTGCTGTTTCGAAGGCCTAATGCATGGATGGGGGATTAGAGCACACTGTGCGATGTGATAGTTCTCCGCGGAAATTGATGGTTCTGCACTGGACCCATCTGTGCTCTGGGTTACCAGGAAGGACAACAGGGCCCGGCCAATAATGGTACGACCAAGAATGGTAGCTCAGAGGTGTCAGAATGCCGTCGTACCACGCCTGCCACTGCATTGTGTAAGTTTCCGAGCGGAGAGGGACAAGCAAGCTGGAGAGAGGGACAAGCAAGCTAAGAGAGAGGGACAAGCAAGCTGGAGACTGGAC
This sequence comes from Antarctomyces pellizariae, assembly GCA_010623925.1. Classification (NCBI taxonomy): domain Eukaryota; kingdom Fungi; phylum Ascomycota; class Leotiomycetes; order Thelebolales; family Thelebolaceae; genus Antarctomyces; species Antarctomyces pellizariae. Next base: position 103,034 of record WCAA01000077.1, read on the forward strand.
GAAGCTCCCTTGCTGTTTTGTTCCCTTGTTGTTTTGTCCCCCTGCTACTTTGTCCCCTTACTACTTTGTTCCCTTGCTGTTCTGTTCCCTTCCTTATTCTTCACTTGGGTTCAGTGACCGAACCAGCGAACCATCGAGTCCTCGTTATCTCATGTCCTCAACCACCGAGTCCTCGTTATCTCATGTCCTCACTACTGAGTATCATCAATGCCACCATTCAACGTCCACGCTCTCTTCACTGTCGTCAAAGTCACCATTCACATCCACGCTCTCTTCACTTTCATCAATACCACCATTTAAGTCCATGCTCTCCTCACTTTCATCATCCTCTGCCTCTGCCGCATATTGCATCTAATTAATATTCATCACTTCCACCACCTCCACCGCCTATAACCCTCCCCTTCTGTTATGTGTACGGAGAGGAGAAGACTGCAATATCTTCTCCTTGCTACTCAATCCTTCTCTTGCTTCTCAATCCTTCTCTCAATCCTTCTCTCAATCCTTCTCTTAATGCTTCTCTTGCTACTCAATTATTCTCTTGCTTCCAGCTTCTCTTCTTGCCACTCAATTATTCTCATTCATCTCCATTCACGAGGCTTCAGCATCTTCTGCCAATCTGCCAATCTGCCAATCTGCTGCTGCTGCTGCTCACACTTAATACTCCAGGGTCATCCTGCCCCATCCTGTCCCATCCTGCCACATCCTGCTCCAGGGTCAAACCTTAGTGGCGGGACGTGGGTCCAAGCTTCGTGCACTCTTCCAATTGTCAATTGTCAATCTTGCACGCCAAGTCAGTCAACCACTAGAAAACCGCAATTTTCGGGGCCTGGAAAACCCCGCCGCCCCTCCCCAATACATGCCCAGCCTCGCCTTGCTATTACCCACTACGCCCCGGCACAACAGCGAGCCACCAGAACAACCGACCGTAAGCAACTTCTGTCACTACTCTTGACTTGGATTCATCCATCTTCGCTTGCAAAGTAATCAATTGTCACAGTTCGAACTAGAGATAACCCAGGCCGACAGAGAGAGACACGCCGAGTTCAAACAGTAATTCGTTGCCGAGCACTCGACTCGGAGATACTCCGCGGGACTCGGAGACCCATCTGCAGCAAGGACCACACCCGCTTCAAGGATAAGCCTATGAGCAACTCCAAAGAACTACATCTCAATCCCAGTGTAGTCGATCTAGAGATCAGATGATTGCACTGCGATGGATTACTACCAGCAGCAGTATTCCCAGGAGGAACTGCATCAGCTTGCCCAGCAACGACAGCATGCCACCAACACTCAGGGCGGAGGCAGAACTGCGAACATAAAGGTGGGCGGACAGGTGCCGACTACACAACAAGAACCAATGGACATGGGCGGGATGGCGCACATGGGACATATGAATATGGGCGGAATGATACCCGGAGACGACGGACTTGGGGATATAATCATGAGCGAGCGGCGACGGCACAGCGTTACACAGCAACACATGGGACAACAGCAACTGTATCAGGGGAGTGTGAGCATGGGCGCCATGTATCAGCCGATGGAGATGTGTGGACAGCATATGATGGAGTTTGGCGCGGAACAAGGCGCTTTGCACAACTACCAGTTTGGTCAACAAGTTCAGCACACGACTCCGCCGTTGCCGTCAAATAGCAGGCGCCCATCGGATCAGGACATGATTGGCGATTATGGAGGCATGGCGACGAACATGGATTTGGTGGGAGGCTCGAGTTTCGGCACGATCCAGCACGGCCCGAATCCAGTAGGAGTGATGCACGCCGGCCCGCCATACTCCATGGCGCAGGACATGCCCTCGAGTGTGATGAGCAGCATGATTTACGGAGCCAACATGCAAATGGGCGGTATGCACGACGACCAGACACCAATACTCGACTTCAATCCGAGCAACTTCGCGCCATTTTCTGGTCAACCGATCAGCATGGCGCAAGATTTCGCGATGCCGCTTGACACGGCGCCAGGCACATTGCACAGGAGAAACATTGGTGGGAGAATTGAGCGTATTGATGACGACGACCCAGCTAAAGACCCAAATACATCACATGCGAACGACAGCCATCGTTTAGGCTCGACGCATCCTTATCCCACGCCACCGATTTCATCAGGTCCACCAGGAGTGACTGGCATGGGCTCATATAGCTCACCACAAAACCACAACGTATCAGGGGAGTCAAACACCGTAGTCCACGGACCACCACGACCGCCAGCAAAATCCGCCTTCCAAGGCGTCTACTCAAGTTCAGGCTTCGACATGGTTGGTTGTCTGATGCGCGTCGCCCAGCGCAAGAACCCAGAGATCGACATCGGACCTGTCGACATGTCTTGCGCCTTCGCGGTATGCGATGTCCAGAAGCCAGATTGTCCCATCATCTACGTATCCGAGATTTTTGAGCGACTAACCGGTTACAACAAGCATGAAGTCCTCATGCAAAACTGTCGCTTCCTCCAATCACCAGATGGAAAGGTAATGGCGGGTGTGAGGAGGAAATATGTAGATGACAGCGTAGTCTACGCCTTGAAGCGGAGGATAAAAAAGAGGCGAGAGGTTCAAAGGACACTGATCAACTACAGAAAAGGCGGACAGGCATTTACGAATCTGCTGACCATGATACCCATCACATGGGACGACCCGAATGAGATAAGGTACTACGTCGGCTTCCAAGTCGATCTTGTGGACAAACCGGGTGCGGTGGGGTCCAAATCGTACGCGGGGACCTACTCGGTTAATTATCAACAGATGCATTTACCGCGATATGTTTGGCAGCCGCCGGACTCGGCGAGGACGAGACAGGAGGCCGGGCAGACGATTAGCAGGGAGGATGTGAGTTCTGTGTTGGCTAATTATCCGGGGAGCTATGACTCGGAGCTTACGAGACGGATGTGGGATCGCTTGCTGTTGGAGAACACTGATGATGTTGTGCACGTCCTGTCGCTAAAGGGTCTCTTCCTTTACTTGTCGCCTTCGTCACGGCATGTTTTAGAGTTTTCTCCTGCGGAGTTGGTGAGCCAGGCACTTTCTTCTGTCTGTCATCCTTCGGATATTGTTCCTGTGACGAGAGAGCTCAAAGATGCCGCCTCCGGTCAACCAGTCTCCATCGTCTTCAGGATCCGGAGAAAGGTGTCAGGATACACATGGTTCGAGTCCCACGGCTCGCTATGCGTCGAGCAAGGCAAGGGCCGGAAATGCATCATCCTCGTTGGCCGCGAGCGGCCCGTCTACGCTATCTCTACTACGCAGCTTGAGGCTGCTGGAGGCATCGGCGACAATGAGATTTGGTCTAAGCTTTCCACTGCGGGCATGTTCCTTTTCGTCGGATCCAACGTCCGGGGAATACTGGATCGCCAACCTGATGACCTTAGGGGAACGAGTATACAGGCGCTCATGCGTGGAGACTCCAAGGTTGAGTTTGGACGCTGTCTTGAGAGGGCCAGGACGGGAAAGGTGGTGGTGTTTAAGCACGACGTCATGACGAAGAGGGGCATGTTTATGATGGCGCAAACGACTTTATATCCCGGCGACGCATCGGAAGGGGAGAAACCAACCTTCTTAGTCGCCCAAACTCGCTTGGTTGGCAAAGCGCCAAGGAACCAGACAAGAAATGGGAAGAGCAATGAAGGTGCCACGCAGCTGTCGCAGCAGAGCCAGAGCGCGATTGCATACCCGGGTCGAAGCACGGGCAGAGCGGGCAGAGACGACAATACATCCTCTGGCACTGGTTCCGGCACGCCGCACTCTAGTGCCTCGACGCTGTTGCGTGAACATGTACTTACGCATGCTGGGGACCAGGCCCTCGCTATTGGTTCACAGTCTCACTTGTTGGCAGCTGCGAATAACATCTTTGTTGAGCTGCAAACTACGCGCTGTAGCTCTTGGCAGTTTGAGCTGAGGCAGATGGAAAAGGACAATCGGAGCCTTGCTGAAGAACTCGCTGGGCTGTTAAGCAGAAGGAAGAAGAGAAAGAGAAGAAATGGGAAGGGCGGGGTGGGGGAGTGGAGGCAGTGTGCTAATTGCAGGACGCGCTCTACGCCAGAGTGGAGGCGGGGGCCGAGTGGGAAGAGGGATTTGTGCAACTCTTGTGGACTGAGATGGGCTAAGCAAGTGCAGAAGAGCGGGGGGAGTATAAGTAAGGATGGGAAGGTAGTTACCAACGAACAGAGTTCGAGTAGCGGCAGCTCTGTTGGTATTCCAGTCGCTGGCGCGACCGCAGGCAGCACGATTGTTGCTCCGCAACAAGGAAATATGCAGGCTCGCAAAATTGACGGGAGGGCGCCGGCACAGAGTTGACATTGAGCACGCCCCACTGATGCGGGCCGAGGCGACAACTTTTACAAGAACGGATGTGAGAGATATATATTGTAATGCGGACATTTAAGGACGACGATGGAAGATGTTCAGGTTCTATCTAGCGGGCGCTTGCTGCTCTATCGCTATGGCGACAAAGGTATAGATTCATATGATGGTGGCTAGCTTTGGGCTTCACATGCTTAACAATGACGAGCTTAAACAGTGCTACAGTCTAGTGGTCGGAGACGTCACGTCAAGAGACAGAAAAGAAAATCAAACGCAGCTCCAGACAAGGACAAAGATTCCATGAGTATTATGGCGAAAAGCCAATCTCGGTTCTGGCTGAGGCGGAATAACGAGGACGAGAAAGTCAAGAAGGACGGAAGGATGATAGTGGATTGTATAATGATATAATAAGCCTTCATCTACATACCACTGTTCACTTGAATACGCAAGCGGTCTTCATGAGGCGTCGGCAGCAGGCCGAAGTGTGAATCCCAGCAGCAACTCCAGGAAAGGCTCTGTGATCCCAAACACCAGCCGTGGGAAACTATGCCTGATTGGGTTAGATTGTTGCCCATTTGGAAAATGAACGCTCTCGAATGCTCGACCGATCTAACGCTACGTTTACGCTCAAATGTTCAATGACTTCAAAAAACAATACGTAAAAACGCTCAGATCGCCTGAGCACCCAAAGCGTCCAATCGAACACGCTGCTCCATGATCCCAAACATATTAAACGCCATAACGGCTCTATGACCCCAAACATGTCGGAGGAAATAACGGCTCCATCGTCGAGACACCACTACGTCCCATACCACAGTCATCGAGCCAATACGCAAAACATCGCAGGATCTGTACAATCTGCACAATCCGTGTGTGTTAGGAATTGAATCGTTAAGAAGTCACTCGCTATGTACCTGAATAGCTATGTACTGGAGAAGCTGCAGGCCGGAGCCAAGCAAAGACACACCATATAACACGATGGTCTTCTTACTCCGACTAAACAGTCTAATCATCAATATACAAGCTGACTCCATCAAACCTTGAATACCCAATCATGATATGATCTTTACTCTACCTGTCCATCAAATCTTAACGGCGTGGGTCGGCCTATTTGAGCCTGTCAAACCTCTGCAACAACTTTTAATGACAGATCTGTGATTCAGTACACCAGTCCTGGCAGCACCCAAACTTTAAAAAGAAAAGGGAAATTGGTAGACAGCAGCATCGATTACCTCATCGACTGTCCCAAAAAAAATAAAAAATATGGACCCTTGTTCGTTTGCGGCCAGGCATTGGCGGCATGCATGTGGCAGATGCTCATGATGCGAAGAATGATCTGCTTCAGGTCATTAAACCAAACCCATACCACATTTAGATACTTGCCATTAATGCCGATGAGGGGGGTTGAGCGCTCTTCCGCATCACTTTCTCCCATTCTAGGTCCTAGTCCCCTAACATCTGAGCCACGGGGGTGTCATCTCCAGCTTTACACTCCACTCAACACCCACACCAATAGCTCTTCTCCGTAGAGAAAGCTGGGTGAATGCCCTTGTTGCTGCAACGATGATGCTGCAACAGCACACTGTGCAGTCCTATAAAGCTCGGTGCACTTTCGCAACAGACGATAACTAAGTTGGTAAGACACAAGAGCAGCGTTAGGAGCACACTACTTAACTATACTCCCGTTATTGGTGGGTAAAGTAGCAAGACTGAAAAATCAGAGTAAGTAGTAGAGAATAGCACGTCATGAAAGTAAGCCTTACATGACAATTGCTTATTGACACTAGCGCAAGACATATTATTAAAGGAGTGCCACTATGTAATGCTGTGTGGTTTTACTAGGACAACACACTGTCCTATGAAGCAGAGACAAGGGTTGTTGATTTGGACTATTCCACAGTACAGTGCTCAAGTGTAATAGAACGTGGCAGGTCTGAGACTGGTGTTGAGTCTGGTGTTGAGTCTGGAAACTCAAGAGGGACAAATATATTCTATGAATGCTGAAGACTTGTAGAAGGTTCTAGAACAATCTTTAGAATGTTTAGCTAATGAGAAGTAAAAGGCAGTTGTGCGTCCAAGCCTTGATATGATTGGATACAACTGAGTACAATGAATGTCAGTATAACACAGGTCTGAGACTGTTGTTAAGTCTAAAAACCCAAAAATGGCAAACTTAGTCTATGAATACTAAAAGGTGTTTGAAAAAAATGTGTATACAGTACAGTCCCGGTACAAGGATATGTGTGACGGTTGTTATAGACAGAGTGCTAAGACTGCGATATCGACTCCTTTCAACAGGTATATATTCCATAAACTGATCTCTGGCCCTCCCTCTTTTCAGAGAGGGCCTTCTCTATATACTGTTCCTAGGTCTCCTAGGTCCCGTCA
>WCAA01000078.1:0-108567 GCA_010623925.1 Antarctomyces pellizariae
GGTGGGGGGGTTACTCCATTCATGAATGTCGAGGGACTACTTGCGTGGTCGTCCAACCGCGCACGTTACTTTGGCTCCTTCATCAAAACTCCAAACATATTTCAGGCGGCAAAGGATATCACAAGCACAACCGCAGGAAAGTGGATACAGCAAGACATCATTCGTATAACTTAAGCTAACTAATTCGCTTGCTCAATCTCGCTCATCTCGCTTAAACTATCTCCATATGCATCCTCTCCATAAAGCAAAGCTAAGTAAATCTACCAGAAAACATCATAACTGGAGCTCATCGCCATATACAAAGTCCCAACGGACTCCGAAAAGCAAGTAGCAAAGCCACTATACAGAGGGTATATTTCCTCTCCTCAACTTCAACTCAAATGTCTTGCGCTACCCATCATCTCCTTCGTCTCTAGTCCCAGTCTCTCGACGCCATGACAGCGCTTCGCTCAGCCGCTTAGTCACTATCAATACCAAACACATCCTTCTCCACCATCTTCCCCTTCCCCTTAACTGCCACACCTCTACTCGGCAAGGCCTTCTTCAAAGGCTCATTCGCATTCTTTGCCTTGGCAGTAGTCGCAGCCGAGGCCGCTGGTGCTTTAGCATCAGCATGAGCGGCAGCTTTTGGAGACGTCTTAGCAGGCACTTTAGCAGCAGGCTTCGCGGCAGTCTTGGCAGCAGAGCCATTCTTCGGAGCCCTACCACGTCCCCTCTTAGCAGGCGGCGTATTCTCCTTGCGCTGCGGCTCTGGCGTAGCTTCACGGCCCTCTGCCTCAGCGTCCTCTTCCTTCTCAATCTCTTGAGATGGAGAAAGCTGCTTTGCGGCCTTGGCCTTTGAAGGTCTGCCACGGCCACGCTTCGCGAATGGTTCAGGGGTTGGCTCAGGGGTTTCCTCTACCTCAACTTCGGCTTCTGGGGATGGAGATGGTTGTTTGGCCTTGGGTAGACGACCACGACCACGCCTCACTGGTTGTGAAGTTGCCTCGACGACTTCTTCGGCCTCAACCTCAACCTCAGCTTCTGGTTCTGGCTCTGGCTCTGGAGAGGCAACTTTAGCCTTCGCAGGGCGACCACGGCCGCGCTTTAGTGGCTTGGGACTTGGCTCGACCTCCTTCTCAGACCCCTCAGCCTCTGCCTCAACTTCTGGCTCTGGAGCTGGTGTTGCTTTCTTAGTTGAAGCAAACTTGGCCTTTGGCGGTCTGACACGTCCGCGCTTAGCGGATGGCTTTGCTATTGGCTCGGCCTCCTCCTCTTCTGGTTCTGGTGTAGCTTTTGTTGGGGAAGGTGATGGTGAGGATATCTTGGGTTCTTCTGCAGCAGCTGAAGATTCCTTCTGGATTGGCTCAGAAGTTGGCTCGACATCAGCATCGGCCATCTCTGCATCTTCTGGTTCGGAGGTCTGCTCCTCGTCATCATCTTCTTCGGACTCAGAAGCAGCCTGATCCGGCTCGATGTGTCCATCCTCATACTCCCACCTCGACACACCTTCGAGCATTTCCTGGTCCGCCTCGCTCTCATCGATATCAACGTATGCCTTTTTCGGAGCAACACCGCGACCACTTCTTCTTCTCTCAGAAGCAGTGATAGCACTAGAGCTCGGCGCCTCAAAATCATTCTCATTCTTCTTCGCCTTCTTCGGCGTCTTGACAGGTTTAACCTTCTTCTCCTTTACCGGTTTCGGTGGCTTCGCTACCGACTCTTTACGTCTCTTCGTCGTCGGCTCACCCGCATCGCCTGATGCCTTACGCTTAGTAGTCGTGCTCGGCTTCCTCTTACGATCAGCGGTTTTGACGACGTCGTCAAGCAACTCATCCATATCTTCGGACAAGAAGTTCTTCGCAGCCACCTCTTGCGCCATGGTGTGGCTAGGCATAGCAGCGAAGATGTCTCTTGTGAGTCCTGCCTTGCCAGCATAGACTTCCATGTTCCAGCCCTTCTTCTGCTCCCACTTCCTTATAATCGCAGTTGCGAGATCAGATAAAACATAGACGTTCTCGGACTGCTCGGGGGTAATGCCGTCTTGCGCACCTTTGACCTTCTCAGCGTACTTGTAGATTAAGCCCAGGTTGTCTTCAGTGGCAATAGTCTGGATATAGAAGAGTATGAACTGCACCATGTCAAGGAGATCGGCCGGCTGCGCGCTAAAATCTGGATGGTGTGCAAGCAGCGAGATCAGACGTGGCATCAGGGCCTCCATGACTGTCATCTTCCTCTCGTTGAAGTGCTTTGCGCGGGACTTTAACCACGTCACAGCAGTTAACTTGAAATGGTCCTCTGGCTCGAAGGCGAGCAGGAAGGTAATGGTGTAGAACTTCGACGCCAGGCGATCTTGGACCAGATACTTTTGAAGTTTCTCGACGAAGCCTTTGCGGACGTGGTAGATGGGGTCTTGGGCTACAGCGGCGAGGAGATTGAAAGCGGCAGGCTTAACGATGGCGGGGAACAATTCGCGAGTCGAAAGCTTTAAAAGCTGTTGAGCGGCAAGGAGGCGGAGACGAGTCTCGTGGTGTTTCGGTGTCGCACCATTGCCCACGAAATCGCCATTCTTCTCAATGAGCGTCTTGAGGTAGTGGCTCACAGAATCGATCAACTCGGTAAGATCCGGTGCGTCCTTTGGAGTCACACGGAGACGGTTCACTAGGATCTTGATCGCCCATGTCTTGGCGTGACCTTCCTTATCTAACGAGGCGTCATCGACCCAGTAATGTTTCTCCTCGTCAGCCGGGGTTCTGAACTCTGTGAGTATTTTTTCGGCTGCGATCTCGACTATATCATCATAATAGTCGTCGATGGCGTCTGGAACCATCATGGTAATCTGAGCAATGGCAGCCAGCTTGTTCACAGCGAAGAGTTCATCGAAGTTCCAGTCCTTGACCGCCCAGGATAAAAGGTCCTTCGCATGCATGGTCTTGCGATCAGTGATAGACAGCAAGATAGAGACAGCATACTTGGATGCTTTCGCCGGTTGACTGTACTTGATGAAACTGATCAGTGCCTGCTGGAAAGCTCTGTCCTTGGTGATCTCACCCGGATGAGACCTCGCAAACCCAGCACATGCCTTCAGCGTCTTGACGGAGCCAATGTCGTTTGGCTTAGTTAGAGTCGGAGCCTCGTTAATGAGAAGCTTGCAAATCTCTTTGATCTGAGCTTTGAAGATATCTGGATTGCGCTCCGATATCTCCTTCAGCAACTCGTGTGCAGTAGCACCAAGTCCCTTCTCATCGCTTCTCGAGAAGTCGAGGATTGGACCGAGGTGGCTTTGGTTGTACACGATGGATCCGGAGCGGTAGATGATGGGGACCATACTCTCCAAGATACCCGCAGGCGCCCCTGGAGCAGATTCAATACGCTTGCTAAATTCCTTGATGGCCTTATAGACGGTCTTGAAGTCAGCCACAGGGTCCATAGAGCAGCGGATAAGATGATAGGCTCTCCTATCATGAATCTTGACAAACTTCCACAAATCTGCATTCGCGCGAGGTGGATCAGGGAGAAGTTGTGTAATCCAGTTTACGATCGCTGACAGCGCGCGCTTGATCTTCTTCTCGTCGCCGTCAACCACGCCGCCGTTATAAGCCTCGCACTGCTCCAGGAATTTCTCCATGACTTCCTTCCAAACTTTCTGGCGACCTTGAAGAACCAGGAATGCCTTCTTAGCCTTCTCACTCATTGATCTAAGAAGGACAAGGAGACGCTCGACGCGAGCCTTGTTGTGGTCCAAGGTATCGTCACTGCTTGGCTGCGATTGTGATGCCTGAGACTCGCCATTCACTTTCTTTACAGACTTCACCTTGTTTGGTGGATAGCCTAATGGAAGTAGTTGCTCGAACATGACGTGGTCAAGTAAGACACCAATGTCCTTGTCGTTGGTATAGTAAACTTCAAGGATGCGTGTAGGTATGCCACCCAGGAGTGAGGTCACTGCCTCGTTTCCAGCTGCAATTTCGCCAGATGCGACGCCCCACATCCTGCCCAGGACTGTCATTCCTTCGACGCGAACGTGGTGCTTCTTGTCGCGACAACGATCCGCGAGACTCGCAAGAACAGAACCTTGTTTGTCGACACCACCGTTATCAGCAAGCTTCGTGACAATCTCCTTGAAGCAAAAACCGCCAACGGCTCTGACTGCTGCTACACGAACACGTTCATCACTATCGTTGAGCTTGTCTGCAAGTCCCTTGATCAATGTATGCTCATCGTCTCTGCTTAACCCTATTCCACCAGCTGAAGTTGCGACGATTCTGCCTACTGCTGTGGCCCAGGCGGCTCTAATCACTGCTGACTTGTCGTTGGCGCGACCGACGAACTTCTCGTAAGTCGCTTGGTAGGTTTGAGCGAAGGACAACGGTGAGAGTGGCGTAGTAAGAATATTGGCGGGGACAACATATTGAACCGCATCCTCAAGTGTTTGTGGTGGATATGCGGCAGGGTCCATGAGTGGTGGTGGTGGTGGTCCAGCAGCTCCGATGCCAGAAATGATATCGCCCAAAGTCTCAGTTGCAAGTTTGCGCAGCTCAATGTTGTCGGCCGACAACTCTGCCTCCAACTGAGGAATGACATTCTGCAGGACCTTTGCCGATGCACGCCAGAGCTCCTTCAGCAGTCTATGTGCCTTGTTCAATTCCTTCAGGTCGCTCTCCGATGGACCATTGTTGCTGTCCTCATCTTCCGAGTCAGCCTGAGTGCTCGCTCTCCTGTTATCGCCTTTCGAGAATGCGCCTGAAGACGTAACATCTAATATAACGTCGTTGAAGTACTGGCTGATATACCTCGACATCTTCTCCGGACACGAGTCGCAAAGGAACTGCGCCATTTTATATGCAGCTGGCAACTCCTTGAGCATCAGTATAGTCTGCTTGTCATCCACCTTCGCATCTCCGTTCTGCTTAGCCGCTGGCGAGGCAGCTGCGCGCAAGAACTGGACCACGATGATATCCACGACCTGTGGAGGCAACACATCAACCTCGTCGATTAATGTGACCAGAATCTCGTTCATGTAATATTCGGCATTTTTGCTGAGCTGCTCGCCTGTTGACGATTTTGAGGTGCCGGAGACAATGTCGAAAAAGGAGCTGAAGAGACTCAAGATGAGGCCTTCGGAGCCATTGATGTCCGCCAGGAGAACGATACTCTTGACTTCTGCAAGCGACTGCAGAACATACATGTGTGGGGTATTGTATGCGTTCCCTGGATCGGATAGAGCGGGTAATGTTGAGTTTACAAAGAGGGTGAATATCTCCTGCTTGAAGTTAACTTATATTCTAGCTAGCTAGACTCTGTTCCTCCACTTACCTTCAACTGCTGTGGGGTAAATGGCGCATCTGGCGCACAAATTCTGAGGATATCGACCAAGCAACAAGCTGTAAATGCCTTGACGCCCTTGTCCTTGTGGTGTAATAAGTTCTGGCCCGCGAGCTCTTTCGCAACTTTCGTTAAGGATCCCTTATCGGTCTCCTCCTGATCCATATCTTGTAGCTCCTTCGAAAGAGTATCTAGGCGACGCAATAGCTCGCTCAAAGGAATCGGCTTGCCGGCGCGCCATGACAGAGGTTCATTGAATACCAGGCCAGGGAGCTGTGCCTCGACGGCGCGGGCTGCTGCTCCCCTAGCCATTGAGGCGGTGTGCAGTAAAGATTAGGGTGAGTGATCGAATCGTTTTTATTCGGTAGAATAAGGTGTCGGAATGTATTCGCGCTTAGGGGGTCGTGGTGGTTTAGGAATGTCGCTGGCGCAAGTTGCACCTCTGTTCTTCGGTGCTGATGGTTGTGCTTGGCACGTCGCACGGCGCGTCTCAAGTCAGACGCGCGACACGGATCGTAAATGGCGCTAGGCTTTTCCCCGCTTAACTTTAATCTCGACCTCACCTCTTCTGTGACCACCAGACAACCATATCGAAATCATCGGAAATTATCGAAATTCATCTGTTTCATACTATTTGAAATCTCTCATAATGGGCGTCACCGGCAGCATATAACCTCGATAATACTCCGAGTATGGGCAAAATCGACGATAGCATGTCATTTCGATTGTCAGATCCTCACTATCATCAACAAACGCATCAGAGTCCACGAAATTTGTGGACTTATTTGAATCTCGATAGCATCAACACAGCACAATCAACCTCTTTCTTCACTAGCAAGAAAAGTCCGGCATAATTACTATTGGTATCGGCAGAATCGATCATAGCCTGCCATTTCCTTTGTCCTCTTTTATCTAGCCGTAATAAACTGCCTTGTTGTAATTTGAAGCTCTTAACAATTGCAATATATTATTTTCCGATTTCAATAGGAGTTAGTGGCTTCTCCAGTTCGCTGCTGGCAGCGAGGTAACGCAAGAAGCTGCTCCTCAAGCTCCTCCAATAAACGTAAAACCGGAGCACGGAAGCGGCTCTGATTTATGGTCTTGGCCTTAGTTCTCGGCCAAGCCACCCACAATAGTATGCCGTATTTTGCTGAGATTTTTTTCTGTAATAAACAATCGCTGCTGCCTGCTAGCTATTTTGACATCCGAGCCTCGTAGCGGCCGTAGTTTGTTGGAGCAAGTTCTCCCTGATTCAGTTTCCGGGGGATAGGCATACACGGCATGGCCCCAATATCTTGGTCAGGTTAGCATTAATGAATGATTTCGAAAGATGACCGGTTCCTAGTAGAGCACTCTATGAGTTGTGATTGCCATTGTATCAAAGCCGTCGGAGCTGTCGGGGCACAATGGAGCAAGTTGCCCTTTCGCTATGGACTCGAACCTCGTTGAACTCCAAAGCTGGGGGATTTTCGCATGGCCTCTAGATTGCCTGAGTTGGCAAGGGGGGACTGTTCTGAGGGAGAAGCAAGGCTACTGCTCAATTATTCTCACAGGAACCAACATGCGAAAGCAGCTACATCATGGCTTAGAATGCCTCTAAGCTTTGCAGTTACAAGAGTAGTCGCTGTTCACGTATGGCGGCTAACTGCTGAATGATGCGAGTCGCTTTCCAGCAGAGAGAAGTTGGCTGGCAATTATTTCTCTTCAAGGAGGGTCACGGGCAACTGGTATCTTCATCCACATAGTGGTGTGTAGATGTAAATGGAAATCGAGTAAAAACATGTCTCTACACATGCTTCTGTTAGTTTGACGCCACTCTTGTTATATGTTTATTGAATGTAAATGTTTGACACTTCGTGAAACACAGGAAGGGTGAGATACGATCACGTGTAGCGCTGCCAGTATTCCTAAGCTAGCTGCCGATGGGTCTGCCCAGACCGGTCCCGCACATCGATACAGCGACAATTTGACGGGAGTGGCCGCCTAACTTTGACTGAAGGCAGCAGAAGGATCACGTGAAGCACTGTGTCAGGCAAAGCGGAGTCTGCCGGAAACTACTGCGAATTGGACTAGCTGCGGAATCACAGAATGAAAGCGCTGGTCGTGTCGTGTTCAATGATCGCAGTCAAGATCCGGGGGCTATGATATGCGTTTCTATTGGCCTGGTTGAGGGATAGATTTTGGACGAACTTTTGGGGGTGATAAGACTGTAATTATTCTCATTGGCCAACTCATGCTGCCCAAGATCAGTGATTTTGGGGTTGAAGTTGGTCTTAGGAAGAAAGGCGAGCAGGAGCCGCCATTATTTTAGCCCTACAAAGGCTTGTCTGGCTCGTTTCATTGTTTCAGGTTTCTCCGCGCACCGGGTCGTTGGGGATGCATTGTTTCTCGAGCTTCGCACAAGACATTGTTCCGTCGGGGCTCAAGGCTACTAGATGAGGCTCATTTATTTCGCTTTGGATAGTACCTCCATCGCGAGTGAGTGTAAGATATATGTTTTTGCTTCATTGGCCTGCTATTTAATTGTACTTACTTTTTCTCAATCTTCTCAGTGATATCTCGAATTGAACAACTCGGTACATAATACGGCTCCAACGAAGCCGAAAAGAGCTGAGCTTGTTATCATCGACTTTAGTGTTGCCGAGACTGGGGATTAATATGCAGTGCCTTGTGCGAGAAGGGTCGTGGAAATTGAGGCGCCTGGCGTCTGGAGAGGCGCATGACCGAGTAGAACCCTCTGGAAACAGGGACAGGGAAGCCATTGCGCCAAAGTTTAGTTCAACCTCAGGTCGACGCGGAAGCGAGATGGTCTCAGAACACGGTTGTTGATTTCCGCGAACCGCCAAAAAGAATATAAACACCCTTCGCACCCTCCTCAAGCTTCAAAAAAATTCGGTCCTTACCTTTCTTTCCAATTGACATTCTTGTTCAACAACATTCATTCGACACTCACATAATATTCCAGCAAAACTCCTGACCTAGTTGTCAAGATATCTGTAAGCACCACAACTTTCACTTGCATTTAATATTATTCCCAACATAACAACTGCACATGCAATTCCATATTATCCCGCAAGACACGTACTTACGCGCACAAAGGTCAACATGTACATCTCCATCTTCAAGTTCCTCACTCTCATCGGTGTCGCTCGCGGTGCTCTTGAGGGGTTCAGCATCGTTGCTGGCTTGTCCTCTTCTGAGGTGCTTTCATCGACCGTGTAAGCCACGTGAAATTTGCAATCGACATTTGCTCATACTAACATTGGTCAGCCTTTCCGCCATCACTCCTGCGACTTCTGAGGTCCAGATTGCCATCCCAGGAACTGTTGGTCACACAGATAGCTCCACTTCTATGTTCATCCCGGGAATCACCATCTATTCCTCCAAGGCCTCATCCAAAGAAGACATTACCACCAATATAACATCTGAGGTAACTCTGCTTCAGACTCTGGAACCAGGCACCGTTACTCGCGCTTCGGAGACTTCCTCCGAGGTTGTTTCTTCCACTGTGTAAGCTCCGCTTCATAGACTGTCACAGTCATAACTAACAACAACACAGCTCCAACGCCGTTGCTTCCCCAGTCAGCCCCAGCTATACTAGCAATGGAACCATGAACTACACGCCAAAGACAACATCTTCTGGCTTAGGCAACAATGTCGATGAGTAAGTTCGTCATCCGCATCTATTGGGTCATCGCAATTGTCGCACACATAGCTAACTTCTACACAGCGACTTTGCGAGCACTTTCGATTGGAAGCGTGTTTCGATCAACACCGAGCCGGTCCTATTCACCGTGCCAACCCAGGTTAAGAAGATAGCCATGCCAACTGAAGTCACTACCATGGGCGCTATCATCAGTTCGTTCTTTACTACGTAAGTTTTCACTTTCTCTTAGCTTTCTCGTTTCCTAACAATTCAAAGCGATGTCAATGAGGCGCTGGAGACCACCACTTCCCTTATCTCGGATGAGTCGACAAGCACCGTCGCGACTACCACGAGTTCTCGCGGCACAGAGACTTACACCAGCACGATTAAGATTAAGATTTCCTCCGCCCAATCGTATGTTGCCGCCACCACCTCAAAATGCGTCTTGAGCACCGTCTTCATCACCGTCACTCCAATTGTCTCCACCGCGATGAACGACAACCTCCATACCACCTCGTACGCTTTTCTTCATTACATACACACACATTTACAATATAAGACTAACATCTGCACACAGGTCTGTCTCCACCGACACCTCGGACAAGGCCGTCAAGACTCTTTATGGAGAGATTAATGAGACTCCAAAGTACTCAATTGCCAACTCCACTTTCGTCGGCAGCGGTATTCCAACCGACCGTATCCCAGCCGGTCGCGAACAGACTCGCGTTGCCGCCTCCACCTCTGCCTCTGCACCACTCGCCTCGGTCTATGTCACCAAGCCAGCTCAGCCAGTTTTCACCGGTGGTGCTGGAGGAGCCGTCAACGTCTTGAACCACAACAAGAAGGTTCTTGTTGCCTTCGCTACCTTGATTACCTTGGTTATCAATGGTCGACGCTTCTTGTAAGTGAATTCTTACGGCCGCTTGGGCAGGGTTTGCCGCCACATTTTTCGCACTAGTAGCCATTGACTTAAGTTGAGTGAGTGCGATGATGTGAGATAAATGATGGTATGGTCTAAGGACCATGGTTACGATGTTATGGGGAATGAGGTTATGAGTTGAAGGGTTTGTATTAATAAGCGTTGTTTATGGTTAATGCAACTGTACTCTTTTACTTATTTCAGCAGAAGGTTGTACCAAATAACAGCCTGTTACTACAATCCCCGAGTATTTTGTGATGTGATTTTGGTGTGATCTATGGTGTTTTCATTTTCTAGCTAACTACAATGGTGGCGGGGTTTTCAGTGTGCGCTCAGTGGGCAGAACAGTGCGACCATGAACATCTAGGATATGAGAGGGGACATGGACTACGTTCTGGCCCAGGCTACGAGCGCGTTGTGGGCTGGCATCTGGGGTTACGGCTGCGGTCTGGGCTTCAGGGCATTTTTAGCGAATTCTTAGTGTGCAAGACGTGGGCGTTCATTCAGGGTATTATGTGCCCTGAAGTGCGGCACCGTCCCCTGTAACCCTAATGGGTGTGCGTGGGATATTAGGCAGAAGTGGTGAGGCACCCATCACGGCTTTACTTCACGGATGTCATCTCATTCTCCATGCCACAGCTGACCTTCGAACTTGAAACACTAGTGTACTGCGTCGGGACGGGATCATTAGTGCGAGCACTAACGTGAAGAAAATCGGCTAGCCTGCCGCGCAATTAAAATTGTGGAAAAAGTAACAGATGAGAGAGCCTCGTCCGCGCACGATTTTCATAGATGAATTAACAAATGAGAGCTCACCAATTCGTGATTGTTATTGCTCGCTATGCTAACCGATTGGCTAGCCACATTATACAAACGCTGTTCGTAGGTTCCATACCTACGTCCGGAATATCATTCCTCCCGTGTATGCTCTGTACTTCCTACAAGCGCCCTCAATCACCTTGCACACAAATACCCTACAACATGCTCGGCTCATAAGGCATCTCCTTATCAAAAGTCCAAACCTCCTTTACGGGAGGCTCAACAAACTCACAACTCCCATCCAGCTGCGCCTCTGCCTCCCTCTGCTCACGCTTCCTCTCACTCTCCATCTGCTCACGCTCCCTCTCCATCTGCCCAAGAATTTCCATAGCCGCCTTCGCAACCTCGCGATCCCCGTCATAGGTAAGTCCGTATTTATACCCGCCCTTACTAATCGTCAACACCGTACTCTTAGGACTCAGAGCTTCAGCGGGCGAGATCCAGATAGGCATCCACTCCCTTTTAGTCCCATCCTTGTCATGAAGTGTATACGGAGCCGGTTGGGAAACAAAAGTAGAAGAGGGAGTAGAAGTAGAGGTGACGCCCAGGTACCAGTACACTATCTTCAGCCTCTTCCCAATTCCGGCTTTCCCCTCTTTTCCATCACCAGTATAGGTGTCTAGTGTTCGAAGCTGGACGATGAAGGCTTCACCTGCTACCCCGTTCCCCGCCAGGGGACCGTCCATTCCTCCCAACATCCTCGCCCTATCCGGCACATCCTCAGCATCACCTGCGAGCGTCTGTCTACTCATTATTGGATGACTGAGCAGCCCAGCACGCACACCCGTTTCCTCCCAGCATTCTCGCAGAGCACAAGCTGTGCGCGTTTCCCCTATATCTCGACGGCCTTTTGGGAGGACGGTCTCGTTGAGAGTGGGGTTGTGGAGGACACATATTTGGATGGTAGAGGGTGAGAGGTTGAGGGATGTTCCGGAGAGGGGGGTGGTGATGGTTTGGTGATGTGGGGAGTAGGTCTGGCGGTCGGCCTGGCGGATTGGCCGGCGACTACGAAAATGAACGTTCGTGTCGGTGCTGTTGGTGAAAATTGGATTGGATGGGGGAAGGTTGGAGAGCAAGAGGATGCCGGCGGATTCGATGAGTGCGGAGGAGGGGTAGGTGGTGGTTGGCATTGTTGCGGTTGTTCTTGAGGTGGGGGCTTTGGGAGAAGAATAGAAGTTCATAGAACTAAGCGAAGGATCTTGATGGTAGATATGAAAGCTCTATGGTATGCTAGCAATCGATCCAAGACTTAGAGGAGCTTGTACTGATGTTATGCTAAGCGGGTGAGTTGTAACTGAGTGAAAGGACAGGAAGCTGTAGTTAGACTCCAGATCAGCGGTAGCTGCGCCTGCGGTCGACGGGAGTCCTCAGACTACCTTCTTGCATTGATGCGTTGGCAGTAACTGCCTCTCGATCTTCAAACCGCAGTAGTCATCCCGAAGTAAACAAACGACGTTGAGGCATCCACCAAGGTTGCAGCTAATCGGTCGACGTTTGACATTCCGCCCCGCTCATGTTACATATCCGCTGGACTTGGCATGTGTTCTCAAAGCTTCAATTTCTCAGCCTTGCGTATCACGACAGCTTGAAGTAAACATCTTCTAAATCATCGCGCTGCCACGAAGCCAACCTGTTTTCCAACTGAAGTTCTTCTGAAGCTCAATTGACAAATTACTTTACCAGTCTGATAAAGTGCCAACATCTTGAACGAAAACACCACGACGAATTGAGCTCTGGTCCTCATTACCAAGCGCAGCCTCGACAAAGACACCATCAACTCAGCTCCATCACAGCTTGAGCCATGGCCGAAGTCCTCGACATCGCCTTTCCAGGCGAAAAAATGCCTCCCGACGCCCTGCGCCAGCTCCGCGGTATGGTAGCCGATCTTCTTCAAAGGAACAACACCACCTTCCCAGGCGCACAACCTGTCTCCTTCTGCCGCCGGCACTTCAAAGAGCTTCTCAAGGAAGAGTTAGTGCCATGTCTCTCCATCATCTCCTAATACTCATATCTCGGGTGATGCATCTCAGTTTAATTGCTAACTTGTTAACTATAGCTACTACGTATGCGAAAAATCTGACGGCCAACGCTACCTCCTCTACTGCACCTCCGACCCCTCCACCGGCGCCGAGTCCGCATTTCTCATCGACCGTCGGAACGACTACTTCCTGGTCCCGGGCTGTCACTTCCCCCTGAAGGAATCCGAACAAAAATTCCACACCGACACGCTCATCGACGGCGAGCTCGTCCTGGATCAGACCTCTTCCGGCTCTCTTCGCGCAAAATTCCTAGTGTTCGACTGCCTAGTCATCGACAAGAAGTCCCTGGTGGGGAGAACGCTAGATAAAAGATTAGCGTACTTTAAAGATTACTTCTTCGATCCGTATAGGCGATTAATGGTGAAGTATCCGCAGGAAGTGGAGTATATGCCTTTCGTGGTGGAGATGAAGGGGATGCAGTTGGGGTATGCTATGGATATGATGTTCAGCCAGGTGCTGCCGACGCTGAAACATGGGAATGATGGGTTGATCTTCACGTGTCGAGGGAGTCCCTACCAATACGGCACTGACCCTCACATATTGAAGTGGAAACAGGAGAATGAGAATTCTATTGATTTTAAGCTCACCCTCGACTTCCCCCGCACCAAACCAGATGATGGCTCAGAACCCTACACAGACTATGATGCCCTGCCCACCTGCAACCTTAGTGTTGGTGGGCCGGATGACACGGATATATGGTACGGCACCTTATTTCTCACCGAATCCGAATGGGAGCAACTTAAATCCCTCAATGAGCCATTGCAAGAGAGAATAGTGGAATGCTATATGGATTCCCAGAAGAGGTGGCGATATATGAAGTTCAGAGATGATAAGGATAGAGGGAATTTTCATACGGTTGTGGAAAGCGTGATTGAGAGTATTAGTGATAGAGTCACCAAGGAGGAGTTGTGTGGGATGGCTGGCCGGATTAGGGAGGAGTGGAAGAGGAGGGCTGGGCAGCCTGCGCAGAGTCAGCCTCCGCCGCAGGGAAGGTAATGGGTCAGGATGGTAAGACTTTCGTGGCGGAGAAGCGGAAGGCGTTAAGCATTTGGGGATGGATCGGCAGGAGCACAAATACCTCCCATATGGTTGGCTTCGGAGCCGCCGTAGGCAAGGCGTTTTTATTGTAAATTTGTCGCATATCAGAATTTTGACAACCATTTGTCATCTTATATTCTGGGTTCACGATTTGACTTGCATTCTAACAGCATTCTGTTACATTGGTTAGTAAAGTTCGTAAAGCACAGGAGCCTGTACTCGTACATGTGGCAGGTTCAGTATGCATTCTTTCTATCTACTACTAGGAAAAGCCCACTACTAACTACCCGCCTTTAGCGCAGCCACGGAATTCACGGCTGTGTATCCGAATGTACCATACCCTCATGACATACCCATCGCTTCCCACCAACCACCACTCCTGCAATCTACTCCCTCCCAACCGACTTCGTCTTGGCATCCGCCAAAGTCTTACTCTCACCTACCAGGCCGTTCTCAGCGTACAGATCTGCTGCTCCTGCAATCTGATAACGCTCTCCAGATCACGAATCGTGCAACCCTTTCCCGCGATATTGGTCGCGGCCTCACGGAGCTTTTGTGTAAGCTCTGCACGCTGGAGAGTTGAATGCATGTACATCTCGCGGTAGGTGGAATCAGGATCCTTCGCAAGAGCTCTGCAGACTAAGTAGACAAGGGATACAGCATTGGAACGGACGAGCTTGAGGTTCTTGACAACACCACTCTCTCTTTCATCAGTGTTGCTGCCCCCAGCCTTGCAACCTTCGATGTGGACGCTACCCTCATCATCGCTGCTCTCCTCGCTGTTCTCATCGTTCCTCCCCCAGCTCCGGTTACCAAGGACCTTCGACTGCGTCTTTTTGCCCCAACTACGCTCGCGGCATCAGTTGAACTGTTGGTCACATATCCTTTTTTGTGAATGGAGCAGAGGTAGGCACGCTGCCTCTTCTCCTTGTCAGCAAAGATGCTAGCAAAGGCTGCCAATCCCACAGCCGCGGTATGGATAAGCTTGAGATCCGCGATGATATCGTTTTGGACCTTAGGGGTCTTGATAACGACAGCCTGGACGAAGGAAGTCTCGCCTTCGTAGCTCTCACCGCTGCTGTCATCTCTGCTCTCATCGCTCATCTCACCTCTGATTTTCCAAATCCAAGCTATCCGTGCTTTAACTCAATTCTCCATCTCCGATCCTTAAGGATTTTTGCCCGCCCCTTGGCCTCAACAAGCCTCGCTGCCTCAGCTAACCTCTTGGACTTGAACCTCTTAGCAGCTACGGCCTCAACGTATGCACGCTTTCTTTCCTCGTAGGCAACACTGCGAATGAAAATAATGAGGGAGATGACATTGGTGTGCACGAGCTTCAGATCCTGGACAAGCTTGACCAAGCTGCGAGCCTCCACATAAAGCTCATCGGTCTTAGGTAACCACGTGTCATCCTTCCCTGTGGTGGAGCTCTGGGTCGGAGAAGCAAGAAGCCGGCGGGCTATCTTGTTGTTCTCCTCGGTACCCTCATTGATCTGCCTCCCTGTGACGAGCTTGAATTCAACAACAACGTTCGTCTTCTCTCTCTCAATCCTCAACTTGCGCTCCTCCTCTTCCATTCCTTCCCCCTCAGCCAGCATCTTCGCAGCCTGTCTACGCAACTGGTTTGCCCTGGTGAGTGAACAGTCGGTGACTGAGAAGGCAAGTGGTAGGTGCGTGGCGGAGATATAGGCGTTGAGGGTGTCGGCGGTACAGTATTGTGGGGTGCCGTAGGCGCCGTGGAAACTGTCGATTCATTCTGACTCCCCATCGCCGATAGAGTCGCCAGGTTAGCAGGAGTAGTGGGAGAAGCACCGTTCTTGTTTAGAATGTCGAGTTTAAGGTCATGGATGAATTGAACCAAGTGGAGGAACCGGTAATCGCTGAACTGGTAAATACACTCGTAGGAGTGGTAAGTGAAGGTGGTTGTTCTGAGGGCCGTTTGGGTGTTTGGTGTTGAACAACGCGTGCAACAGTATGAGATGCGTCTAGATATGTTAGATGGTTGAGTGGAATTTAAAAAGAAGGGAAGGAAAGGAAGGGAAAGAGAGGGATGGGTGAGGGGAGGGTAATGACCTTCCGCGTGGGAACCAGACGCGCTGCTTCAGGTAGCGGAGCATGTTTGCGATGTCGTGGTCTTGCGCTTCATTTAATCAAATGCAAGATGTAAACAAACCTTCGATGTGTCGCTTACCAGGCTGGCTCCACGTCAATGCGCCAGCGAGAAATTTGCTTCAGAAGCAGATAGTTCATGGCGGATAGGGCTTCCGTTCCAGCCTAGGACGTTGATAAACGTGGACTTGCCTTCCCGTCAATGCTTCAATGAGCTCAGCATTAGCTGCTTCCAGTCCTTCCGGGAAAGACATCTTCCAATGCTGCATTGGACGCCGTGAATCAAGATCGCTGACTTGAATCAAGAGCTCAACTTAAGGACAACCAACTTGTCAGCGAATGGATACTTACCATTCGCAATTCAAGTATTCAGAACCATCAAAACTGACAGTTATAAAGCTATCCTGTGTAACTGCAAGTTAAGGGTCATCAAAGTATCAAACCACAGCCAGAACGAACGTAACACTGAAGCCAACGAAAGAACCGATCAAAAACATCTCTCACGAAAGAACATCACCAAACATGGCACGAATATGTGGTAGCCCAAGACCAACGACGCTCTCCATATACCTCCTCGGTTTTCTTCTGACCCTCCTACCGCTCCTGCCTACTGTACTCGCCTGTCTCGAGCTCCGCGCCTCAATCTCCCCGGGCACACCTCCAACCCTTCGCGGCGACCTACTCGACAACGGGATAAACGTCTGCAAAATCTCTCTCGGCACAACATGGGGCAGCCGTCTATCCTGGAACTGCTTGCCCGGCTTCAGGGCATACATTACACCTGATGGGGAAATACTCAACTACGAGGCCGGTGGAAGGAAGATGAAGATCGATGACATACGCAAGACCCCCTGGGGTGCCGGAGGTGAGCAGAATGGGGCAATTTATGGATTTACCTGGCTCCAGGCTAAGGAGTATGGGTGTTCCCTTGGCCCGTACGTGCTAGGTGATGGGAGGGATGGGAGTATCTGGCATAAGAGAGTAGTGAGGAATGAGATGAGGAAGGCGGGGGGAGAGAGTCCAACTGTCGGGGACGTTAATGGTGTAGAGGCTGCAGAGGGTTAGTCTGGCCTATGAGAGAGCAGAGGGTGAGTGATTGGCGGTATCATATCACTAGAGTCTTGGTGGCGGTCAACTAATAAAGGCCAGACGCTGTTGTCTTGGTGATAGAGAGTAGAGTGGTCGATGCCTGAGAATGGACTACCTTTGACTTCTTGTATAACCTATTCCATCGAAACCTTTGACGTGAGCTTGGCGTTGTGAGATTGTCCCCAGAACTCTACAACTAATAATGGAATAGGGAATTTGCGGCGGAAGGTTTTGCTGTACTGTCTGAACTGAAATACTGGCACAAGTGGACCACCCTGCGGGCCAAACCTTGCCAGATGGCTTGGTTGCATTAGCTTACCTGGGTGCAACTAGGCTAAGATTCATCGCGCTTTGTTATTGCTTGAGAAAGCTTGCAGTGGTCCACAAAACCCTTGGACGACCTCCATTGGACATGCGGCCGCGTCACCCATCACTCGACTTGAGATGAGACGTGGATCATTTGACGAAAGGTCGAAGGCTGTGTAGCCAGTTATATGCTATGCTATCGAAACTGTTGAATGGAAGACTGCTCTCGCAGCCTTCCGACAGTCCCGCTTCCTCGGACACGACAAACAGACAACAAACAAGAAGGCAAACGCCCTTGAGGGGAGCGACTGCACGCCCGCCCCAACGCATCCATGGCGACGCGCACCTACAAGTAAGGAGGAGATCGCAGAATTAGGATAGCAAGCAAAAATAAAACTTTTTCCACCTCTGGTTAACTTATTCCGTCGCTCCCTGCCGTCTAGCATAATCGCCAGAGCGGCCTAATTGCAACAGAAACAGTTTACTATGCAAACGCACCTGTGTGAATATGCATGTCCTATCGATATTCGATTCATCAATAATTATTCAGCTGGCATAGATGCCTCCAATAGCTTTAAACAGCTTCTGGCCTCAAAGCAGCGCTGCCCAAGTTTCAGAAAAAGACCTCACCTGAAATCCACAAGCGTAATCTATTGACTAGCCACTGAGCCCACGACTCAATCAAGCTCACCAATATCGCTTACCTCCTCGGCGTGGCGTTACTCCTCCACATCGCCGACGCCTGCTTCATCCTCCAAGGAGTAATCAAAATCGAACCCGTCCCAAAAGTTATGAAAGCCATCTTAGTACACTACGGCCTAAACGTCTGCGAAATCGAAATAGCCAACACATGGGGACCTCAGCTCCCCCTTTAACTGCAGAGAAGGATCCAAGGCATGGATAGATCCTGCTGGCAGTGAGTTGCACTATCAAAATAGGAACAAGGGTGAGTTGCATACCGATGTAAGGTACTGGGAAGACGTGTGGCGCGAAAAGATGATGTTTTTGAAAGGAAGTGGTATGGTGTGAGATGACTGATGGGAAGGGGAGGGGCCAGGGAGTAGATTGTACGGGGTCGGAGAGGCCTATCTCGACGGTGAAGAGGGGCATGATGTTGGGTCGTGAAAGGTTGGAGGACGTTGAGACTGGTGGAGTGGCCAACATCAGTACATCACAAGCTTTGGCTTCGCTGAAGAGCTGAAGATTGGCTGGCCAGTTAGAAAGTTGCTACGCTGAAGTTAGGATAAAAATAAGATGACTTACTATGATACTGACGCCTGAAGCCACAGGCTCTGCAGTAAATCCTAGACTGGTGACTGGTGACTGGTGCCCGCAACTTCCTTCAAATCAAATGCCATTCACAACATTTTCTGATTATCTTGAGTGGATCGAACCAGCTCTCTTGCGCCTAGGGCTGAAGAGTATAAGAGCTTCGGGGCCCACAGCTCCCAGACAGCCCAAACGCAGCTTTCAAACAAGAACCCCTGACCCCCAGAAAGACAAGACAACGTCACACACAACTATGCTAGCACGAATAACACGGTTCTTCCTGCTACTTTTCCACCTCACCATCCTCTTTCCCCTCACACCCGCATGTCTTATCCTCGCCGGCACAATCGAATTCTTCGCAAACCCACCAACCCTCGTCGCCTCCCTTGTTGACAACGGCCACAGCGTGTGCGCCATCAAAGCCCACACCACCTCCACCGCCATTCTCCCCTTCAGTTGTGTACCGGGCTTCAATGCTTATATCAGTCCGGATGCGAGCTGGGTGCTGTATCAGAATGGAGGAAGGAGTTATGAGTTTGAGAATATTAAGAAGTGGAGAGCGGCGCAGTTTGACAAGGAGGTTGCGCATTTTGAGGCGAGAAATTTTGGGTGTGCGCCTAGCTTTTTGAAGAACACCTACAGGAGGGATGTTGATGCGGAGGTCGGGGGGACAGAGGAGGTAGTCGAGGTAGAGGGGAGGCAGTAAGGGAATGCGGCAGGAGTAGACATGATGCTGGACATCCGAGAGCTTTTCTTTAAGCACTGGAAAGGAGTTGTCTTTGAGAAAAAGAGATTGGTGCTACTATCTTAGATGTCCTGAGAGATTTTTGGAGAGGATGTCGGCAGTAACCATTACAAATGAGACAATGTAGACCGTTCTCATCTTCACTGGCTTAAGGGTTGTGCTGAAAGTGCCAGCCACCTCTGGTGCTGACTTTGAGAGGATCGGCGGCTCAAATCGATTAATTCTGTGAGTGGATAAACGAGCCCAGGCGAGGAACGTGGAAGTGAAGCTATCTTCATCGTTGTGAGTATAAAAGGAGTTGACGGAGTAAACGAACATTAAGCGTCGTCCAGGCGGCCGCTTCTGATCCTTTGTTCATGAAAGTCTTGGCGGACGCCTGCCCCACCATGAGCTTCTGCGTCACCTTGGGAGATAGCAAGATTCTTTAAGAACATCAACAACCTAGATGAACCCAATTCGAGTCAAAATTCGAAAAGTCGTCATAGCTAAAGTCTATCCAAGATACTTTAGATCGACTATAATACAAAGACAACCAATAAACGACAAGATGGACTACAATAGCCTTCCGACCCCGGAGAGATGCGTCGCCGACTTCTGCTTGATTCCAGTATGTATACTGCTTAGCTTGTAATGCCCTCTTCTGTTGAGCCATTCAATCAACTAAAACCCTCATACGGTTCTTTTGTTCGTTACAATAATGGGGGGAATGCGTCATTGTAGAGTCCTAACACAACACCAGATCGGCACTCCGACCGCTTCAGTCTCCTCCGAAGTCGCCGAGGTCCAACGTCTCCTGAAGGCCTCAGGCCTAAGTTACAGCATGCACTCGGCCGGTACAACCGTCGAAGGCTCCTGGGACGACGTCTTTCGGCTGATGGGTCGCGCCCACACCCTATTGCACAGAAATGGTGTTGTCCGTATTCAAACTGACATCAGAGCCGGCACCCGCACCGACAAGGTTCAGACATTCCAGCAGAAGGTTGAGAAGGTCGAAAGTATATTGGCTGGGGATAACCAGAGGGTTGTTGGGGGAAAGGGACATATGACAGGGGGGTTGAGTAGAGCGGCGGAGGGGGTGCCGATTGATGCCGAGGGGAATCAGGGACATATTGCTGAGCAGAAGGGGTGGAAGGATAAGGTTGCTGAGGCTGTGAAGGAAGAGGAGGATAAGAAGGGCGAGGTGAAGGGTGCGAATGTTGTTACGGCGCCAGGAGTGGTTGGACCGGGAAAGGTTGAAGGTAGTTGGAAGGGGATGGTTAAGGAGTAGACGAGGTACCTTGCTTTTAGTCTGAACATACTTGTCTTGGCCATATCATTCATCCAAGTCCATTACACCTCTTGTTGATCTCAGCATAAATCCACAAGGATGGAGTTTGCTGTCATCACTTCAATACTGGGATTCAACAACAAATCTCAAGGGCGGATCATCCAACCGGCTTCGAAGTTTTGGAAGAATTTTATTATCCATACCGTAAGTAAATCGTGGAAACGCTATCCAGTTGGTATCTGGGGGCCGAATTGAGCCAGGGCGTCGCTCACGCTGATTGAAACTTCCTTCAACCGTGTCTTCAACGCCACCTCAGACAACGAGGGTCACAATAGCTTCTTCCTTCTCCTTTCTACAACTTCGACGCACGACCATAACCCTGCTTCTCCCACGCGAGGACCACCCCAACCGAAATTGAAATTCTGCTTCTTCTCCGATTCAGAAGATGCCGACGCCTGATGGGGGGACTTGGAAGGAGTGGTTGGATAGTGCCCTCCCGAGTTTAACTACTGCGGATGACAGGGTTATGTTTGGGGAGTGGACGGAATGGCTTAACTTCCTCCGTTGGGATCTGAACCAGGACGTTGATTGGCTCGCCATGAGAAGGGCGTTACGTGCTTTGCTTAAGGAGGAGCAGTTGGTGTGCTTTATGAAGGAGGTACGTTCTTCCTACCTCATCCCTTCTTCCCCTTCCGCCCTTTCTTCCCTGCCTTCCCGCTCTTTTCTTTTTCCATTTCTCTTCGCTCCCTCCACTTCTCCGGTTCTCCCGGATTTCGGCTAAATACTAATCCTTACGATGATAGTCTCACCGCTGTCGCTACTACTCCTGGCTCAAGCACCAGCTGCCCAGCCAATTCGAGAACGCGAACGGGCCAGCAAGAGAACTCAGACTCAACATGCCAGGAATCGAGGCAATGGCCGACGACTTCGAACAGGGCGTCGTGTGGTCCGGTAAGACACTACTCTTGCACAGCGATCCAAACAGGGCCAGTGTTAGCCGGTTAGCTAACCGGCTCAGTTTGGAGATGCCAAGGCTAGGTTGGTTGGGTTTTGTGATATCTAAGGTTTAAACTGGGTTATAACCTGCTACCGAGGTTAATTGTGTCATCTGATCTTGCTCAAATGACAATTAAATTAGCTTAAGTATTAAATCTTTTTTAAACTCATACTAGCCAGGGACCGCCGCACTCCATCTGAAGTACTTCGCTTATATATGCTGCTGAGCAGAGCACTTTGAAAAAAATCTTCTGCTCAACGGCAACATGATACTATAGGGCGCTAAGCCAGAGTAGTGCACACTAATGTGTCCTGACACTTAACATTAGCAGCCGGTTACATCCTTGGGTGAACGGCTACTTTGCAAAATCTTGAGGTTGGCTAAAACCAAAGGTTTAACCGGCTAATCAACGTATAGGCGTCTAACCATGCCCAACACTGAACAGAACTTAATAATCCGTTCGTAGAGCAGGGCCGCCTTGATATGCGTCGCAGAAGGTAATCTGGCACCAACCAACCTCACTCGCCGCCGCCGTGCCCGCCCAGGATTCGATGAGCTCGCCTGAGTATTGGTGAGCTTGGTCCTCTTGATCGCGGACGTCATCACCTGCATCATAGTGGTCTGGGTCCTTTCCACCGCTACTTTCATCATCCACCATGGCTGTGTTATGCCGTACCATGGCTGCCGTATATTTCAGGGTAGCTAGAGCAGAGAAGAACAGAAATTGATGGGCTTTAGCACTTCGCAACCTCTATATTGAGTCTATCTACAACCATTCATTAGAGCATCCCATTGATGCGGGTGTCTCCCACAAGATGCACGATGAGGTCCCATCTATGTAGCAATCCATATGTCCAAATGCACCTAACGCCATGCATGACTCTCGTTTGTGAGTGTGTATACCTCATAAACCCGGCTCTTTCTCATTTGACCTCATCAAATCGTTCTCCTCTGCGCCCTTTCTTTCTCATTTCGTCGTCTAATAAATTCCTTGGGTTCTGTACTGGAACGTATCGTACCTGCTTCTGGTTAGCCCCTCTTCTTTTTGCTCCATTCTTCTTCGGATGTCTGGGACAACTTACAACCTCGTATAATAACTCCCCGCACTCTTACTCACCAACCCCTCCACAAAAGCTTCTGCCTCCTCCGCACTAAGCTGCAACATAAAGCGCGCTCTCAAAGCATTCGTAGTCGCGAGTGCGCCGCTGGAGTAGCATGGCATCTTGCTATCCTTGCCCATCAAGGACACAAGATCTATAATATTATCCGCGCTCCTCCTCAAAGCCTGGAATGCTAGCTTACATAAGCTTTTGTAATTGTCCCAAGCCTCTGACCCCACGCCACCCAACGTCTCAATATACTCACTCGTCAACTTAAACGGAGCTGCCTCGAAGCCAACGCTGCCGGGGGAGTTGGAGAGCATAAAGCCGAAGTCTATGTGAACAATGTGTCCTTCGTTGTCGATTAAGACGTTGCCGTTGTGGCGGTCTTTGAGTTGGAGGATGTAGGAGATGATACTATACGCCGCCAGACTCCTCGCAAAACATCCCTGCGCTGTAATGTAAGACTCTGAGGTTTCGTCGCCGAAGGCTTTGATGAAGTGGTCTTTAAGCGTCGCAATTCGGCCCCGGGGGTTGGTGCCCGCCTCCATCGTCGCAATCGTTAACGAGCGCTTAATACTATGAAGCGAAACGCCGTTGGTGATGGTTTCGATAAGACCGGAAGCTTCGCCAGTAACAAGGATCCTCATCCGCTTGACCCACACCGGCGTGCCTGCATCCTGCCATATCTTATCCATGACCTGAATCAACTGCACCGCGAACGCCTCTTGGCGGAGATCCGCGCCCGTCTTCACAATAACAGACACCAAATCCCAGTTCTTCATCCACCCAAATGGACTCGCCTTCCTAATGCGCTCCTTTTTGGCAGCCCAGTCTTCGCCGACGGTGGCGGCGGAAGGGTCGTCTCTGTCACCCTTGCGTTGTACGCCGCCGGTTTTAAGATCATTCTCAGCTCTCGCGGCCCCGGCTCCGGTCGTAACAAGCTCCAAGGTCAGGTTTTCCAAATCATCTTCATCCACGCCTTGACTCGCGGCATTGGCGTGAAGCATCATAGTATCAAAACTTGGCATGTTACTTGGTGGGGCTTCAAAAGACTGTTCTTCAAGACTCTGCATCGAAGCAATGATTCTTGCTCTAATAGCGTCGACTTCTGCGCGGGGCCGCTTGCCGGAGGTTGATTCGAGCTGTTGGAGCATTTGTGCTGCGGCTCTGATGTGCGTTGCTAGGGCTGAGAAGTTTGGTGTTTCACTCCCGTTCGGTCTGGAGTGTAGAGGGAGGGTCTGAGCTTTTCTCATGTGTGCGGGGGAGAAAGTGTCGGATGTTGATGCTGCTACTGAAGTGCGGGGTGTCTGGTTAGTAGAAGTTGACTGAGCAGTGTATTGTGTAGTCGCAGGACTTGCTGTTCTCGTAATACCATTCGTCGACGAAAAATTCTCTTTCTCGTCTTTGGGTGTTGCTGTGCCTAAATCGCCTTGGGCTGGCTCGAATGTGCTGTCGGGCACTTTCTCTTGACTGGTTCTCTCTACGGTTAGATGGGTGTTTGGTGCGTCTGTAAGGTCAAATATGCGTCTCCTGCTGCTTCCTTGCTCAGCCATTAGTTTCTTGACCAGCTCTTCGTTCTCGGGTGCTTCGGGATCGAAGGTGAAGTCTTCACGGAGGACTTCTACCATGAGGAGGTAGGGTACTTTTTCGGCACTGTTCAACACTGTACATTCTGTCGGATTGATCCTCACTATGCGATGGTGCTTAGACTTGCTTGGTATGCCATCCACCAAAGTGGCTGGACAGATGACTGGGATATCGACTTCGGCGGGAAGATCTTGTGCTATCAGAGCCAGCTCTGCTCTCAAAGCACTCAGTCTGGCTGGTTTTGGCACCATGACTAATCGGTTGGATATGCCTTCCAAGGCTGTGAGAAATTGTGTTTCGGATCTGAAGTAGTTTTGGCGGAGAAGTTTGCCTTTTTGGCGTGAAGTGAGTACAGATGGTGATAGTGGTCTTGGTTGGTGAGTATGTCGTCTACTCGTTTCGTGTCTGTGTACGAGACTCCCAGACACCGGCGTAGTAGGCCTCCTCTCCGTCTTCGGTGTCCTCAATTCTGGCAAAGGCAATGACGCAGTACTGCCATGCGCCAATTCCGACTGCTGCAACAGAAGATGACTGGGCCTCTGCGCACCTGACTCCGGTCCAATTCTCTTCGAAGACTCTGACAAGTCTGCTCGGCGAGACTCTGGCCGTGCCTCAAAAGAAGCTGCTCTGGGCAAGCTCTTCGCCGGCTCCAACATCTCTTTCCGACTCCCACTAGCCACACTATTCGGGTCCCTCTTCCTTCTCCTCCCAGGACTACTAACCGTATGACTCCTGCTAACCTTCTGGGTCTGGCTAGCATCACTAATTGTCTCCTCCGTATGCGCCGGTTTCCTCGCCTGTGCAATGGCCAATGGTCCAGCCCATCGAGGGAGTCCTGGCATGCCTATACTGGCCAGCACGAAGGACGCTAGAATTGTAGTTGAAATAACGTTCTCCTTGATCTTCTCTACGCGCTGCACCTCTGTGACTCCGAAAACTATGCGCTGGACTTTGTTGTATATCCTCCTGCAGGTTTTGAAAGCTGTGGCGGAGGGGTTGGAGGAGAGGTCGTGGAGGTAGCCTTGGAAGAGCCAGAATGTCTGTTAACTGGTTAGCATTACTCTTGGGCCATTCTTATCCATCGCATTCATCTCAGGCTCCAAGCAGCTCTTCAATGTAGGATTGAGGGGCGATATACCAGTAAAGCACCATTCACACTCTCCTCACACAAATCCAGTATGAACTCCTCCAACGCCATGGAGTCATTGTCCAGACTTATAACCAGATGGCATAGTTGCGGTAGAAAGAACTCTATCTCCTCGTAGCTAAATTGCCGCAGTTTCGAGCATAGGACGTAGGTGATTCCTATATGGTCGGCATATCGTCTGAGCGCATTGGTTAGCTCTAGTTTCTAGCCGTCATGAGCTGGGAGGCAAGAGCAGACAGAACATACGAGAGGTAGGCGACCGAGAGAAACGGGTTTTGGTTGAAGACATCACTTTCAATGAAGCGATTTAGTAGGTCCCAAGACATCGAGGGAATCGAAGTCCAGGAAGGGTTCAGGGGTGTCGTGGGCAATTAGAGGCTGTGAGCCTCAGGATGTTGGATCATTCACTTCCGCACAGAAGTTTTGAAGCTATAGCCACTGTGTATGAAGTTAGGATCGTCGTCGGCGCGTAAAATCGTGAGTTGCCTTTCAGTATTGTATTGTACCGTGTTCACTGGTGAGGTCGCAACGGATCATTATTGGACCTAGCCGAACCTGGGGTCCAGTGTGAACCTTGGCGGTTTGATATACGAGCTGCAGGGGTCCTTATTCTGCAGTAGAAGGGATCACTGATGCTGATTTTCTCCTATCTGGGACCATGTAAACCAAGAGTGTTGACAAACAATGATGCTGTAGTCAAATTTTTTAATAAATTCACAACTATACCTAATGTAGACACGATAATTGAGCAATGTAAGCGCCAGTTAAGCTAGTCGCCAAGGTTGCATCAGGCGGATCAACCATTCTCCAGTACCCCTTATCTCTCCTAAATGTCTCGTAATATTCTGGCAGCTCCTCTCCCTTCTTTCACATATATACACTTTTTGGGACAAATTTGTGGCATTGTAAAGTAGGGAACAAAAGCTTATTAGGCAAGTACAAAATCTCGCTATCTAGCCAGTCGAATTAACATAATTCCAGCTTTTGGAAACAAAAAGGAGCTACACAATGGCGCCGTCACTCAACGAAGATGTCCCTTATCAGCAGCCAGCCGCCTGGTTCAAGAAAGAAGCAACAGTCGTCAAAGACAACTCCGGCACTTTAACCAAGATTCCTTCAGAGATATTTGAGCTTTCCGATACCCTAGAAATCCTAAACCTCTCCGGAAACCCAAAACTCTCATCTCTGCCAAGCAATTTTTCCGACCTCGTCAACCTGAAGGTGCTGTTCCTAAGTGACTGCAGTTTCAAGACCTTCCCAGAAGTCCTCTCAAAATGTCCCTCCCTAGAAATGGTAGCATTCAAGAACAACGGCATGGAATCCATCTCCGAAAAAGCCCTCCCACCCAACCTTCGCTGGTTAATCTTGACACAAAACAAGATCACGAGTCTGCCTACCTCAATAGGGAAGTGTACCAGATTGCAGAAATGTATGCTTGCTGGCAACCAATTGACCTCTATCCCCGACTCGATGCGCAACTGCCGTAAACTGGGCCTTTTCCGTATCTCGGCCAACAAGCTTGAGAGCATCCCAGACTGGCTATATGAGATGCCAGAGCTGGCTTTCTTGGCCTTTGCTGGGAATCCGTGTTCTAAGCATAACGCCATGGAGCTTGAGCTAGATATTGAGAAGGAAGTTGCGGATGAGGGGTTGGAGAATATTCACTGGGACGAGCTCGCTCTGGATCCCCAACACCTAGGCGAAGGCGCCTCCGGCATCATCTCTCGTGCTCATCACCCCAAGTCATCAAGCCATGTGGCGGTGAAGATATTTAGGGGAGAGGTGACCAGTGACGGCTCACCCCTCGATGAAATGGCCGCTTGCCTCTCAGTCGGCGCACATCCGAACGTCATCTCGACTATTGGAAGAGTCCGCAGTCACCCGGACTCCAAGAAAGGGTTGGTGTTGGAGTTGATAAGTCCAGAGTTCACCGCCTTGGGCAATCCGCCGAACTTCGCAACGTGCACAAGAGATACCTTCGACGGCCGGCGCTATGATATTTCAACAATACTGCGGATATTGATCGGGATAGCTTTCGCTGCCAACCACCTCCATCGTAAAGCGATAGCACATGGGGATTTGTATGCTCACAACATCCTTATATCGCCGAGTGGGCATACTCTGCTTGGTGATTTTGGGGCGGCTACGGTGTATGGAACATCCCATCCTTCTGCGCACCTGATCGAGAGACTGGAAGTGAGAGCCTTCGGCCACCTCATCGACGACCTCCTCAGCCTTGCTAAGGATATCGAAGCCAGCAATCAGAACAAGACGGCGTGGGCTAAGGTTGCTGATAAGTTGGTTAACCTTGAACAAAGATGTACTAGTGCAGAGGCTAGCAAAAGACCAGGGTTTGAACAAATCTTGTTTGTGTTGTTAAAAAGTTGGAACGGCGATTTGAAGTTGCCGATCGCCGAGTTTGATGGGTGTTTTTAGATGGATATAGAGGCAGCGCTGGACGCTGCTCATTGTTTTGGTTCAGACTTAAAAGTGTGGATATAAGGGATAGAAAGAGGTATAGAGACAAGTATGAGATATAGAGACACGATGTAGAAAGAGATGTGGAGATGAAGAGACGATAGATAGAAGAGCATAGACAGACACCGCTCGCAATAAAAGACGACGGAATTCCTCATCCCCATCTTTTCAGCCATCGAAAGTGTGGACGCAGAGACGACGGGCCAAGGCGTAAATCGGAAAATCCCCTTACAGCCATTCAGCGGCGGCTGGTTCTTCAAACTGCCACTTTGAGAAATCTGGCTTTCCAGACTGCCACTTCACACTACTCGTGGCCTCGCAAGCAGCAAGCCTGTTAGCTGCCTACATCTTGGTATGTGCCAACTGATCAGTTCTATCAAATGTCGGGTTTTGAGGAATTGGCAATTCTGGCGCCGCAGATAACATTATGAAGGATGCTAACCAATTAGCCCCTTAAGTTTTGAATAAGCATGTCGTTCTCAACTTATCGCGGACTTGGGACTGTGTATCAGGGTGCTTATTTGGTTGGCTGTTGTTGGTAGTTGGATTTCGGTCTGAGATGACATTTATGGCTTAGATTTTAAAGCCTGGTTTCTCTGGAACTAAGATACCCGCTTGAGCAACCTGTAAGCAGACCGAGGATTGTTTGGCATGAATGTTCTAGGCTTGAGCAGCATTCCAGATATTAAGAAGTTAACAAGTGGTAGATTGCAGTTTGATAAACTACAGAGCAAAATGTAGCAGTTGGGTAATTTCCTGAATGTAAATCCTTTTAGAGAAACACGACACAGAGAGAAAGTAGGCCTCCAGACCAATATGTTGGGAGTAGAATACATAGCTACTTATATCATAGAACTAGTTAGCATAAGGCTACCAGCGTCCCAAGTTCAGCCGTCCTCTCCGAGGCTTGTCCACACAATCAGAAACTGTGCTCATGAGATCACTTGCAGCGGCCCCACTAGCGCGCACAAGGGCGACTAGCAATCCGCCCTCGTTGCTCCTGTTTCCTGGGGTTTAAGGTTTGACGCTAGGTGTGCCTTGCAACAGGCGACAGAGCTCATGTGGCCACTCAAGGCTAGCGCGTGGCAAGGAGGGTGTCAAGGAGGGTATCGAGTCAACGGATGAGAAGGTAGATGTCGAGGAGCTAGAGGCCACTGAGCCAGTAGTTGACGAGGAGGCTCACAACACCTTAGTACAATAGCTGGGGAAACCATGATGAACTCCGAAGCTATGACAGAATTTGTGAGTATCCAAGAGGAGGCACTCATGACAGTGCGCAACCTCACATATTGGACATACCCAATGGTCTATACAGAAAAACCATAAATTAGGCCTTACGGAGTGTTTCATTGCCACGATTACCGCAAACTACATGGACTTCACGGAGAATATTTCAACAGCGGACGGCATGTTTCAGAATGACTGGATGGATGAGCTACGTCCAGGCTTGCTCAGAAAAGAGGAAATGATACTCTTCAAAACATGCAGCTTGGTACTCCGCCGGTGTGCTCGTACCAACCCAGACCGGACCGACTATCATTACGCAGGTAATCTGAGCGGATTCAAGTGCGTCTGCGAACGCCCCGCCGAAGAGCATCGCATACGCTTTACGAAAGAGGTATGTCAACTCCTTCCTTCTCCATGTCAACTGGCTAATCATGCGGCAGACTTATAGGCAGCGGATATACGAGGAAATCGTGGAACCGTCACGGGACGCACTAGCCAGGGCTCAAAGGGCCTTTTGCCCGAGATTATGCGCAATTTCGCGAAGCTTGAAGTCGTTTACGAGGACGCCGCAGAAGACTTCGTCTGGTCATGTACTTCTTCTGTGTCCATGATTACCAGTACACATACAAACAGTTTGCCAGAGAAGAATCGCCTCAAGCTGCTTGGAGAGGAAAGGTCGGAGGAGAACCAAAACATCAAGAAGCTCACATAATTGCTGGGCCGATGGCCCGCAGAAAACAACGACGACGACAAGGTTGCCACTTCCAAATGAGTTGCCACTCATCGTCGCCTCATACTTCTACACCGCAGTCGGGATACACCTTCACCGGCGAGCGAAGTCTTGGCATTCGCTAGCTAGAAATCAACACATTCGAACTACCACAAACTGCTACCGCATCTCATCATTCCTCAAGAGGCTGATTACATAGCTACCTAGATAGATACCCTCCCACACCCACCACCCCTCGGCACAGCCTGCTTCCCCACCTTATCCCCTCCTCTCTCCCTTTCCAACCCATTCTCTCCCACCGCCTCGTTTTTCGCTTCTCCCGTCACACCACCATCCTTCTCGCTCTTAACCTTCCTCTTCCTCGCCCTCCTCACCTCAATCTCAACCTCCCTCATCTCCTTATCCACATTCGAGATATCAACCACTATGCCCACCAGATCCTTGGAACTGGCTTGTGCTTGTCTAAGTGCTGGTGGCGCGAGGAGTCCAAACATTATTATCGGGTCCCTCCTCTCCGCCCTCTCTCCGCCCCTTCCCTCCCTCTCTCTGACTTCTTCCTCAACTTTCTTGAATTCAGATTTTTCCGACTTTTGCTTGTCATTCGAAACGTTTAGTTTGTCGACCTCTGAAGCCCGCTCGGCGTCGGGTGTAGAGTCCGAAGGCGTTGGCTTGGATTTCGAGGAAGATATTGGCAGCAACTCAAGCGATAAACGTAGGGCCTTGGTAGTTGTGGTAGGAGAAGAGGATGTAACGAGTGCAGAAGCTTGCATCCTCTCATCGTAGAAGTCCTGCCCATATCTCGCACCACGCTCAGCGGAGAAATTTGCGCGGGCTAGAGAGTGATGGATCTGTGATTTGTTAGTTTGTTGTGTCAGGCATCACGCTGAGACGCCGACAAAGTACAAGGCACGTTAGACGAAGCTCGTATGAGAAAGAAGATAAAGGCCGTCAAGAACGAGCAGATGTAGAAGAGGAGCTCGCTTACATTAGATTGTATTTCGTTAAGTTGCTTTCTAAGAGTCGTATACTGATCCAGTAATTCTAGATACTTCTTGAGAAGTTCATTTATGACTTCATCATGAGCTATTGCCGCCATAATTGTTGCTTAATCCCACTACAGAATGCCAACTGGTTGAAGGTTGACCTTGGTGGTTGTCGTCAGCCTCACGACAAGGCTGATAATAGCCCCAGGAATAAGCTCGTGCTTGCTTGAGCGTCATCGAGGAGCTTGGGCCACATGTAATAAGGAGCCACAATTTAGGATATGCTCCCGAGAAATGATGGAAGGAAGAAGTAAGATTGAAACACTTCAAAGACGAGAAAGGGGAGATTAAAGGAGAAGATTGGTTTGTAAGCTGTCGACTTAGGGAAAGTTTACTATTTGGGGAATGCTTTTCCGGAATTTGGCTAAAGAGGAGCTAGAAAAGTTTCCAAGGATTAAGGGTTAAGAGGTCACGGCAGCTGTCAATTTTGCTTGGGAAACCGTCGGAAGAGACATCTTATGTGTATGGCCCCTTTTGGGATGTTTGATGGTGTAGCTCGAGGTTTTTCAGAGGAGGGCAGCAGCGATTATGCTGTGTGCTCAATCCACTCCGCGCAGACTCTTGGAGCCGCGCGGTCTTGAGCTCCGTGATGCCTTTAAAGTCATCTGCCAATTGTGGTAGACTTTTGCGTCCTTCTTTTTGCGACTGGCGACCTTACGCTCGCTGTAAGGCTCAAACTTAGAGGCCATGAAACGCTATAGAACTTGCATCCCAAAAGCAACAGAGTCCGCTCCAATCCTCCTATCGTTGTCAGTAGCCGTCAATGTCACCATTGAGATGCTGGGTCCCTTCTCCCGTGGTACAAACTTCTTCTCGACTTCGTGAAACCCAGCGCGAGTCGTTCCGCTGAGTATCCTGAGTATCACGAGCTGTCATCGTCGAAGTACAATAGCTGTCACCAGTTCTCACCTACCACAAGATAGACCCTGCCGGTAACGACAAACTTCTTGGTAGCCCAAGAATCCAAGATCCATCCTCAACCAAGGAAACGGTAGACATCGTAGGCCAGAGAATCGTGACTCGAGGAATTGACAGCGACGGCACAATTTCCTTTTTGGGCCGTGAGGAGTATTGTTCTTCGGCATAGCGTTTAATTCGGGAATGTTTCATGATGAGAAAAACAAATTGGATGTCTTGTGGACAGGAGACAACACAAACGCCCCACTGGAACAATGCACCGAGCATGACTGGCTGGTGGTGAGCTGTCTATGTCTCCAGTATAGTAGTAGGCGCACCAATTGTACATAAGCGCGGTGCCTCCCGAGACATTCTCGAGGTGCAGTATATCATTTTGGAAGAAGCCACTTTGATAACTATTGTATTCCTCGCACTGCTTTGCAATAAAAAATAGCATTTTCTCACGATAATTGTTTCGGTGTTTTTGTCGTAGTTGTCATCGTAACCCGAAGCGGCCTATCGCAATATCGCGATAAAGCTTCTACGGCGCTAGACCAACACGCCAAATTAACCTCCTACCATCTTGGGGCCAGCACCGCATCGGCCTCCTTCGCCTTATCCCTCCCTCCCTTAAGACAGCCCAGACAATCTTAACCCACGACGACAACGACCTTTGATATTCCCGATACTTTGTTCATCTACCGCACACATCTCGGACACAGATAGCACGCACGCGTTTATACGCCTAATCTACCATCCCACGACGATAGCATCCCCCACGGCGCCAACCCATAATCTAAAGTGACGTCCCAGCTGTCAGCTGCATACCTTTCAACACCACGCCGACCTTTACATCCGACCTTTACATACCCGCAAACATGGTCGTCGCCACTATCAAGTAAGGCTCCCTATGATGCGCACGCATGTGAAATGGCGCTGCCGCGTCTGTCCTTGCTGCGAGCGAACAAAGCTAACCTCCCACCTCTAGGTGTGTGGTCGTCGGTGACGGTGCTGTCGGAAAGACCTGTCTCCTCATCTCTTATACCACTAACAAGTTCCCTTCGGAATATGTTCCAACCGTCTTCGATAACTATGCGGTTACTGTCATGTAAGTTATATCACACACCATGTCCGCCTCGCCAAGCATTCACGTCGAGACCCTGGCGGCTGTTGTCTTTGGACGATCTCCCGTCTGCGGCTCAACAACAACTGCTGCTCTACACTTCTATACCTCGCATGCACTCGATACACGCTGAAATACCTGCTAATATCCCCTCTCCAGGATCGGCGATGAGCCCTACACCCTCGGACTCTTCGATACCGCCGGACAAGAAGATTACGACCGTCTCCGCCCTCTCTCTTATCCCCAAACCGACGTCTTCCTGGTCTGCTTCTCCGTCACCAGCCCTGCCTCCTTTGAGAACGTCCGCGAGAAGTGGTTCCCCGAGGTGCACCACCACTGCCCCGGCGTCCCTTGCTTGATTGTCGGCACCCAGACCGATTTGCGCGATGACCCGAGTGTCAGAGAGAAGTTAGCGAAGCAGAAGATGCAGCCGGTCAGGAAGGAGGATGGTGAGAGGATGGCAAAGGAGCTTGGGGCTGTAAAGTATGTGGAGTGCTCTGCGCTGACGCAGTATAAGTTGAAGGATGTTTTTGACGAGGTATGTGCATCCCATGAAAGAGAGGTGGGAAGGCAGAAGAGTGGTGCTGACTGATGTAGGCCATCGTCGCTGCTTTGGAACCACCAACTCCAAAGAAGAAGTCGCACAAGTGCTTGATTTTGTAAGAGTTGCTATTAGCTCTTTTCCCACGGTCTCGCCGGCATCAACCACCCAAGGCAGACATATAATCAACGACAACATAAGAACGATTTACGGCAGCGGCGACCTCTTCGATACCCCGGCTCAAGCTAAAGCGTAAGCTACAGAGGACATATACGAGCAATTAGCCCACGAAGCAGAACCAGCGGGCCGAGATTTGTTTATAAAACACCCGGTCCGGTGCTAATATATGTTTCGAGGATTTTGAAGGAGTTGATGGAGCAAATGGATATTCTGCCAAGTGGCATGAATTATTCGACAGAAATTTTTGAAGACAGTACAAATAATGTTTTGAAACGAGCTTCCACTTTCCGATGATAATTGGTATTTCGGTCTCCTTGGCTGCCACCTTATGGTTTTCCCGCCCTGCGTTTAATAATAGACCAGATTGGCGGGGT
Source organism: Antarctomyces pellizariae (assembly GCA_010623925.1). Lineage (NCBI taxonomy): Eukaryota > Fungi > Ascomycota > Leotiomycetes > Thelebolales > Thelebolaceae > Antarctomyces > Antarctomyces pellizariae. The sequence goes on from WCAA01000078.1 coordinate 33,978, forward strand.
ACACACTCTCGTGATCGACTCTGTGGCAGCCCCATCGCTTGAGTAATTAATGATATAAAGGCATTCATGAGTACTGAGCTATCTGGCGACACGAGCGCGGAAATTGTACCTCATACTGATCTTATGCTCTCTCAATCCTCACCTTTCCTCAAAATGGCGGTGTCAGGGCCATGTCTGCAGACGGAAGGTGTCTTTCTCCATGCTTCTGACTCCTCGAAAAGCTTGACTGATCTGACTCCATGTCTTCGATATCTGTCTACTGCTGTCGTTTACACTTCCAAACAGGTTCTCATTACCACTATTGCTTATGCCAACATTTCACATGCCCAATCTAAAGCCAGGTTTTCAACGGAAATTTGCCGACGCAGTTACAGATGAGTACCATAGACGGCTTATGCTCAAGCATGCAGAGCTATAGCGCTCCATCTTTTCCTTGCGCGAACAATCGGGCTGGATTGGTGAACCTATTCTGTCTCGAAAGGTGTTGGGCCCGGCTTCATGATGGACAAGCACTGGCATGCCAACATCATCCTAGAGCGGAAGTGATCAAGCTCCTTCCTGAAAGCTAGCGACAACATCTATCACTTAACCTCCCAAACAGAGGCCATGAAAACATTTACCACCTCGCCTCAAACCTCTTTTACCTCTCACCTTCGTGTCCTCACGATACCTTCTCCTCTCTACTTTTCCACAACTATTCGCGGTATCGAAGTACAACCATGCAGTCCAAATCTTGCCCCGGAAAGGCTTTGCCGCCAAAGCCCACACAAATACTCGACCTCGAAGCTTCTCCTCCACCTTACACCAATGTCCCATCAGCATCATTACCGCTCCTCCCGCCGACTTTTCAACCCCCAACACCGACTCTCAGCAACCCTGCTTCGAACTCAGTTTGATCGGGGTTAACATCTACCTCTCCCCACACACTCAGCACCCGCGACAGATTAGCCCGCCAATTCTTTCGAATCACCCTCGTTCTCTTATCATTCACAACACTTATCTTATGGATGATCGATTTTGAACTAAGATTGTTAGGTCCGACGCCAGAAAGAGATATGGAGGGCTACGACGGAACGTGGATTATGTGTTTGTTATGTTAGTCCTCCATTTTCGTCTCGCACTTTCCAGCCTATCTACTCGACCCCCGTGCTCCGAAACTTTACACAGGTCCCAACCAGCCTTCGGGTGACGCGGAGTGATTGAGATGCTTCAATTACTGGGTTTCGGAGACACGGAGAGGATAGACCAAAGCCTGTAAGGCGGAGTCAAGATTGCCAAACTGTCACTAATAGCCTCCAGATTCGTACTCTTCACAACCGGCTTCCTCAAAACCCAACACTTGCGCCTCTTTTATGGGATTCATGGCACCGTTTGCGGTGTTTGCGGTGCTGGCCGCGATCTGTGGTCAGATCTCGAGACTAGTTTACATCGTCCTGCCACCGCTGTGACGACTGCTGCTCCCAGGCCCCCCTGCGCCTATAACTGCTGCTCCGAGCAGTGTTACCGCGGGCAGCGTTGCCACTAAACCCGATGAGATTGCAGGCTCTAATAAGCCCGGTGCTATCAATACAGTTACTTCTAACTCAGCTACTCCCAAGCCAGCTGTTCCTAAGTAAGGCAGACGAAACTTTGCATGGGTTCAGATGTAGCTATGAGTTCTATACAGAACGCCTCATAATAGCAATAGACAGAAGACCACACTTTAAGGGTTATACTGGCGCCCACGAGGGCTTAAAGGAGGTTGAGCGAATTCACATTGAACTGTTCGATGAAAGAGCAGGATTCCGAGATAGGTTAACCACTTTCCTCAGGAAGACAGGATGCAAAACTGTATAAACCGAAACACTCTGCTTTCGGACCCTCATCTACCTCTCTACCTCTCGAAATGCAAGTTCGAGTTGTTGGAAGTATAAACACGTCCCTTGATCCTAATACCAATTGCCTAGAGCAATCAGTAAAACTAGCGGTATGACTGCTATGGTATGGCTTCTGTGAGCAATCTCTCTCTCAAACAAGCTTCTTTCTCCGTTCTCTGCTACCCGCAACCTCTTGTGAATCTTTTCGTGAGCGGTGCCTGTACATACCAATCGGGTTGCTGTCATTGACGTTTGATCATGATACGAGATACCGACGTCTGTCGGGCTTTAGAGCACGTCGTTGTGTATTTCTTTTGTGTTGTTTTTTATATACCAACCGAGGCTCCGTCCTCATAGCAGTACTTTTGCACTTGGCCTTCCCTTCCCATTAGACTCGTGCTCAATCGTTGAGATCGTTCCACTTGATATAGAAAAGACTACAAACTCAGTATAAAGCAAGCCTACAGCTGATCCTCTTTCAGCAACCAGAAAACAAATCTATTGCGACAACGGCCACATGCTTGAGTGCTCAACAAGCACAAGACCAGGATCTAATCAGTTGGTCAGTGTCAGTAATAAACTTAAGGCTGGCTAACACTACTGATTCCTTGGGCGTTGTCAACATTTTATCCAGCCTTGTCAGGGCCGCCAGAACGACCTCGTGCTTACGGTTGGTTGTACTGCTACTACAACTGAGTACAGTATCGGCATAAAACGCCTCGGTACCGGCCGCATATATTGTCGCCCGAATCGTTATTTATTTGCCGAAGCCTAAAAAAATTGGTGAGTAGGGTTGGACACTTTTACAGCCAAACGTGAAAAGTGTTAGCCCAGGTTCGCCGGATGCTGCCGTCAATGTGCCCAGCACCTATGTTATTCAGCGGTCCGGCATGCCTATGGAAAGATTGTTGAGCATATCTATAACAAAATCTATCTTAGATGTCTAGCGTTCATCTATCCATTCCCATACCCTAGTCTATCTAACTCGTGAAATAAACGACCATAAAGCCGACCCAACTTCCTACTACTCCAACAGCAGAGTACGAAGAAGTGAACATGAGTGGCAAAAACTCAAATTTCCTTCCCCACACCATCCTATGCACCAAACTACAATACGCAATAAGCGGAATGGACACCGCAATATAAAAGAATGAAAATCGATCCAAAAGGAAGACTCTCTTCCCCTTCCCTTCCGGCGCAGGCGCTAACTGATCAAATGCGGTAAGGTAGGCGATAAGCCAGGTAATGGTGTACACCACCTTAATCGGGAACTCCGCACTCGTGAAAATCAGAGGAAAAAGAGACACATGGCCAGCTACCGCAAGTGGCCGGAAAGCAGACAAATAGCGACGGTCCTTCAAGGCGATCAGACTGAAAGGCAAAATGACAAGCAGGATCGCTTTCTCATGCACATGCCAGCCGAAGAGAAATGATGAATAGCCGCACAGCGTGATGGCGGAGATGAACGTGTGCCAGTCGGGTTGCAAAAACAGTTTTACTAGTGGGATGGCTTGGAAGAGGAGGGTGAGTGCGAAGGTATGCATGGGTGTGACCTCGGGGAGGACGGCGAAAGAAGTATCCCCTACCAGGCCGCGGGTTACGGAGTGCAGGGCGGATGTGTTGATGTGAATCGGAAGGTGGAGGAACTTTTGGGCGAGGGGAGCGACGTAGATGAGGATCCGGTCCGTAAAGGAGTACATTGCCCAAATGTTGGGTGCCCAGTATGCATGGCAGAGTCCGCGGCTGAAGGGGAAGAGCCGAGAGAGCAATTGCGGGATTTGTCCCCAGTATGCGAAGGGTCCCAAGGCTAGGCCGAAAACAGCGAGGATGGAAATGCCGAGCTTTACGCAGTTCCAGAATCGGATGTGGTAAATTTTGGTGCCGAGACAGTAGATGCGGAGAAGGTAGACGAAGTATGCTGGCGCGAGGTAGAGGTAGATATGTTTGAACATCAACAGAACTGCGAATAGTACTCCGCTATAGAGAAGCGTCGACTGCTTGCGGGCCAACACGAGTGACAGTATCAGAAGGCCGTACATGAAGCCGTTGTATTGGAAGTGGATGTGGTCGATTATGAGAAGTCCCGGGCTGAGAAGGATACTCAGTGCCGCAACTCTAGCCGCCTTCTTTGAGGATATAGGTGAGGTCTCGACGAAGAGTTGTAAGGAATAGACTAAGACGAGCTCGGTCAAGATGACGGTTGCGCGCTGGAAGTAAATCGTGCGCCAGGAATCATATTCGAGGTTGAAGATTTTCAGCATTTCGGGGTCGATGAATCGTGCGAAGTGGGAAAGTGCCCACTCGAAGTAGGCGAAGAAGGGTGGGTAGTCGAGCGTCCATTCCGAGGTGTTTTCATAGTACCATTCTTTGGCTGGGAGGGAGTTGGTTATTGCCAACCAATTGCGGTGGACTTCGAAGTCGGTGGATTTACTAAGGTGTGAGTTAGCCATTCGGAGCTCCTATTTTCTGATGTAAGGGTAGTAGTACTAGGCGGGGAAGAGTAGCACCTTGAAGGCGGTGGCTACTATAGCACATTGTACTATAGAGGGGTATATTTCCGACATAGAGGCATCACCAATATCGGAAGGTTTCTTCTTGTTGTTGTTATAACTTAAAAGTACCCGGCACGATAGCTGTCGTCGGGAAGTGGAACATCTCCTTCCGGACCTTGCACCTATTTGTGTTAGCTCTGGGGTACCCTGGCGCCTTTATCCGTCGCGAAGCAGCTATCCAATCCGTCAAAAGCCACCCAAGCCCAAGAACAAATAAAGTCAATAAAGAGTCACAAGACTCGGACTAGTTGTTTGTCTCAAGACACCTCTAAGACTTCAGATCTCGCTCATATAATGGACGCTGGCCTCTTTCCATCGACAGTTCAGGCATCTATCACTACCGTGCTCAAGCACCAGCACAAACTCAGCATCGACCTGGGCCCATCCGCCATTGGTTTTGGCAGGGAAGTTGGACGGACCATCGTCGCATTGACAGCTATTATCTGCATCACAAGCATCGTCAACTCTTTGATTACACGACCAGTTGCCCCACCACCAGATCCTCTCGTTGCCGCATACAACAGAGCTCTCAGCACCAGAACCTCAAGAACCTCTAGCGACAGGCAATCCGAGGCAGCCTCGCAAGTCCAGCCAAGAAACGACGTTGCGCCAGCTGTCCCAGCTCCGACGGTTCCAGCTCCTGCGACAAACTAAGCGCAATGCACTTCACCAGTGCTCTGTGCTCACTGGCGCTTCTGGCGTCAGCTTATGCTCAGCCAGAAGCTCAGATGAGCATACAAAGCGAATTGAGCTTTTCTACGAATACTAGGTAAGGCTTACCTGCCGCCAGAATTCGCGGCTATGCTAATCGGTTGTCAGGGGCCCAAACGGCTTGCATGAAGTTAAGAATTACGACGTCAACGGCGAACCATTTAAGCCAAGCATTTTATCCAATAAAGTCATTCTTACACCGCCTGCGCCTGGCAATGTTAGGTCGTCAATGTGGTTGAAGAAGTCGTTCTGGGCTCCGACTTGGGCGTCAACATTAGAATTCCGCGCAACTGGGCCTGAACGCGGCGCGGGACGCCTCCAATTATGGTTGGCGAAGGATGGTGCGACCAGTATTGGTACCTCTAGCATATATTCAGTTGGCAAGTTTGAGGGTCTTGTGTTGGTGGTGGACACTCTCGGTGGTTCAGCAGGAATGGTCAGAGGTTTCCTCAACGACGGCACAAAGGAGTACAAGAACCACCAAGCAGTTGACAGCCTTGCCTTTGGCCATTGCGCATACGCTTATCGCAATTTGGGAAGACCAAGTATAATCAACGTCAGACAGGATAAGAATAACTTCCGTGTCGAGGTCGATGGAAACTTATGCTTCGAGACAAACGCTATTCGCATCCCATTCGGCTACAAGTGGGGCATCACCGCCAACTCCGCAGAGACGCCAGACTCTTTTGAAGTCTTCAAGCTCTACGTCGCCACTGGAGCAGCACAGAACCAGCAACAGCAGCAAGCACCACCAGTCGTGAACGAGCGTGCCGACCAGAAGCCAGCTGCTCCTCAGCGCGTCAATCCAAACACTGACTACCTCGCCCACGATCAAATCCCAAACAGCCAAGATATCCCAGAAGTTGCAGCGGCGGCCATAGAACAAAGCAAGCAATTTGCGGATCTGCACTACAGACTGCAGGCTATGACCAAGGCGTTGTCCACCTTCCAGGCCGACTTCAAGCAGTTCCAGGCTCATGCACAAGATAATGATGCCAAGCTTCTTGAGCTGCTGAATGGCTTAACGAATAACCAGGGGGGGAGGCCTTTCCCACATAACCAAATCACTGCTATCGATCAGCGCTTACAGGCTCTTGAGAGGGCTGTGCAGGAGATTGCTAGGGATCAGAGGAGCCATCAGCAGAAGCTGCAGCCGCAGATTGATGGGATTAGAAGGATTATCAATGAGGGGCATAGCTCTGTGCTGAAGGGTGTCCAGGATAATATTGGTGGTCTGGCTTCGAGCGTGCCGAAGCTGGGTGTCATTGTGGCTGTTGTCTTCGGAAGTCAAGCCTTCCTTGTGGCAGCCTACCTTTGGTACAAGAGGAGGAAGGCGATGGGACCAAAGAAGTATTTGTAGATTACGTATATGGTATGAGCGACGAATTGCAAGCATGTTTACGACATCAGGAATGCGCCCTTGAAGCCTGGCTTTCAAATAAGTCACGCCACCTTGGAAAAGTTACTCTTTATGTCTAACGTTAACAGGTCACAGGTGGCTCGAGCCTGCCCTCTGCGACTTAGTCGTGGTCGCGGTATTTCAAAACCCATGCCGCCTACAGCTTGCAGTTTCCCTTGCCGAGGTCTTATCTGGAGCGGCTTTCCTACATCGGCGTAGACTGGTCGCTTCCTTCCCGCATAGAATATCCTCAATGTTTACTTCGATGTCACATCTGCCTTGCAATGCTACTCGCGTGGCTCTCCTGCATTAGCAGGCTTGGCATCGCTGCCATTTATCTCGCGCTACCTTCATTTCTCTCTTGTCTCTTCTCCCTTCTTCAACATACATAACATCCATACAATAACGAAAGTTAGTATTCTTGGTTAGCTATATTGTTAGACCACATTAAGGTAAGCTGCTCGTCTGATCGGTCCTCGATCTGACGGATATCTTTTGGATGTAGGAGCTAACTGGTTGAGCAGATACGAGCTCCAGAGAAACCGTAGAAACAATTAGGCAGCAGCGCCACGTTCACACCAGTTGGTATGTGCCTCCTTACCCTTCAATTTTAGCATGTCTTCCATTATGTTAACCAACTGGACAACAGAGGTCAACATTCGCAACGTCGACACAATCAAAGACAACTAAGCAGCGCCTTGTCTATTAAAAACCCGTATGTGTCTCATAACCACCTCGCACCACGGCTGCAGCCACAATGTGATCACCTACACAACCTGCCTATACTTTCACCATCGAACATGGTGCCTGGATTTCAACAAGTCGACATGGAGCGGTCATTTATGTGTTACGTGCCATGTTAACCAATCCTCCGGCAGAGCCGGAACACCAGTACAAGGTCCAGCCAACCATCCACACCTCACATTCTTCATCCTCCTCTTCGGCACACCGTTTTCTCCCCCATCCCACCCAAACCCAAATCCAAAATGAAGTTCCTCGCCACCACCATCACCCTCCTCTCTGCCCTTGGCGCTGCAACCGCCTGCCTCACCTTCGACGGCACGATCAACAATCAGCCACCACGTAAGATCGTAGGTAAGCTCATTGACAACGGTGTAGAGGTCTGCAAGATCGATAAGACGGTCGACACTGTCCCCGTCCAGTCCTGGGTCAAGATGGATTGCATTATGGGCGCCACTGCCTACGTGCAGAATGATGGATCCAAGATTGGGTATAGCCATGGTGCGCAGGTGTATGAGTTTAAGTTGAACCAGGGCAAGACGTTGAAGGGTAATGATGGGCAGAAGAAGAAGCTGTGGGCTAAGAACTATGGGTGTTAGATGGTGAGTAAGTTGATTGGTGCGAGTGGTTGAGGTTGTTGCTGACATCTGACAGATTCGTTTGAAATTTTGACTGTTCATCGGGTTGTTGATGGAGAGAGAGGTGGTGGCAAGTGTCGAACATGGAAGGATGATGGCCTAGTGGTCTGCTTGTTGGTAGTCTTTTTTGGCGTCTCGTTTTGCGTTTGGCGCCTTCGGTGGTCTTTCCTGCTTGAAGCTCTTGATGTTCCGCCTTTACTGTAGCTAGTCAGTTGTTCTCACTGATAGTTTGTTTTCAATGGTACTCGATTCGTATCTCCGCATGTTTTGTTTGAGATTGGCACATAGTTATTCTATGTGACAGCATTCGTGCCTTGTTCCTCTAGAAGGACCGGCTTGAGTTTCTGCGCAAAGATAACGAAGCCAGAGACATGGAGACGATCTCGAACATCTTTGGCGCAGAAGCTAAAGTCGGTCCTCCTCTGAGCAAGGTTAGTGGCGTCCGACAAGGCAGCTACGAGTTGCCCTTCCCTGACCAAACGACGCCCTCTTTGAAGATCTTCTTGCATGGCTTTTAGTGCTGTGAAGATCCTTTTGAACTCTTCCAAGGACTCTTCTGCTTTCTCTTGCTGCTCTTCAGCTCGCCCTCCATCCAGTCGTATATGAGCCTCCATATCTTCCACTTTTGTTCAGTAATCGGTTAACAACAACAGATTTTTATTTGCAATTGAAACGCACCTCTTTACAGTGTCGCAGCACCTGTTTGTCCAACTTCTTGGCACGCAAATCCACAATTTAAGGCATCCAAAAGCCCAACTCCTCAAGCTGAGCACTTGTGAACGACATCAACCACTCTTTACACTCCTCGTACTCCTCTGCTTCATCAGCTGGCACCAAGTTAGACCTTGGGTTCTCCCTCCATTCTTTCCAAGAGGCGCCATCATAACCTGGAAGCCATTCGCCGGGCCCACGACGTTTGGATTAAAAACTGAGTTGTTATGGTTAATGGGCATTTCCACTTCATACGCTTGCCTCAAAATCTAAGCACTGCCACTTGTTTAAGCCGGGTATCAGCTTAAGCGGCTTATAAAATGGTGGCCAAAAGTTGAAATTGCAAACATTTCAAATGCTTTAATGACAACGATTTTAAGCATAATTGTTCAAGTAAAGTAGATATGTTGATAGAGAAGAAGATTAGGAATCAGGGTATTCAGCCAATTTCATTATTAAGCTTATAGAGCTTCTGATATTCTCAATGTATACGGAAAACGTCAAAAACATGCTCGTATTGCCGGCGAATCCGTATTGGTGACCCTCCCTCACCCACTAGCGGATGCGAAGTGGGCGAGATGGCTGGCTTGTCTCATGATTATGGTTTCGCGTGAGAATTGGTGGGATAGCAGTTTGATTAATTCGTTCCAGAGGGCCATCTCTTGGTTAAACAGCGTGCGGACTTCTGACTCGTACTGCCCTTTTGCCATGCGTGGGTAACTGTTACGATGCATAAGCTAGGAAGGTCGCTAACGACGTTTGCGTGTACCTTGTCGAGGCTAAAGAGTTTGCTTGTTGGAGGTCGAAGCCAAAATGTTTGATCGTATGACGCCAAACGTAGAGCTTACCTCTTTGCTATACCGAAGCATCATCTCATGGCTCAATTGCTAAGGCAGTCTTCGAAACGATTCATACCACCATTCCCCTGCTTCATCCTCGAGAACATCGCGCATCTTGTGAAAAGAGGCTTTGCTCCTTCGCTTCATTAGAAGTCACAAGACTCGGTCGGATGTTGTCTCGCCAATCGTCCTTTGACTCGCCGTCAGGTCGTGGCATCCACTTGGTTGGAATATGTTACGCATTTGGAATGTTTGCGAGATCGATACGAGACGCTGTTTGTGCTTGTCCTAGGGCACACATTCCGAGTACGTTGAGAGGAATCTTGGAGGATAACTGGCTGTCCATCCCATTGTAGATTCCCATGTGGTTTTCGTAGTGCTTTTTGACTATGTCGTCGTAGGTAACTTTCCACGCCCACGGTCCTGGCGTGCTCTTCTCCCTCGGAAGGTGTTGTCGTAATGGTGGTCGAAATATGTGGCCTGTAGTCTGAGTCTGGCGCTAGCGTCAGCAGAATATAGAAGTTGTGTATAGGCTTAGATTCCCGGTCCCATCCGAGAGCCGAGTAAAATGATGATAAACAGACTTTCAGACAATAGGGCCAAAAGCGGCAAACCACTCTGAAACTATTTCAACAACAGAGAATAAATGGCGCTGTACTCAAACGATGCAGCAGATGTGGACTTTGAAAATGAAGTCAAACGTTGGCACACATTTGTTAACCATATTCCGGCGCTGGCAGTACGCTAAGGTAAGGCGGGCAACGGCCGCTCCTGCTGTCACCACCGCCAATATCTTACTCACTGTCTCCCTATTCGTTTATCTCCAGCACCCTCCTCTAGTTCATGGCATATTCATTTCAATCCTGGGAGAACTCTTAGGTGGAGCTTATTGGTCACAAAGAACTGTTGCCTGCAGATAATGTTACCTCTTCTATAGTTTTCAGAGCAGAACATGCTCTAACAACTAGCGATGTGAAAGTCACAGAGAAAACGTAAGGGTATCCATTACTAACAAAAACTCCCGACAATAATGCTGTGGGCTTCCAAGCCCCTTCTCGTTCGAGTCAAGGATACCCAAGACTCCCTTAATCCCCTACTTCTGCATCTCCTCCCCAACATGCTGCGTCCCAACCCGATCCACCATCTCCATCGATTCCGGCGCCTCATAAACACTCACAGTCTTCCCATTCTCACTCGTCTTCTCCATCCTGCTCTTGAGGTATTTATTCCAAAAGCCCGGCTTCTCTTTCACAATAACCCTCTCCTCCTCATCCACCGTCCCACCAATAACCCTCTCCTCCTCATCCGCCCTTCCACCAATAACCCGCCCCTTAACAGCCGTATGATTCAACCCCCTCAAATCATAATTCTTCATACACAGCGCCAACGGAATCAATGGAATCGTAACACAAATCGCAATGATAAGCAGCACACCCCTCGCATCGTTATACGCCAGCATAGTCGCCGTTCGCTCCAGGCTCCCCATGGGATAATTCCCTGACGCAACCATAACGGAAGCGAAGATCTCGACGCCCTTCTCTTTCAGGTCGTTGGGAAGATACATAGCCAGTCCAGCGGGCACCATTTTGTTCCAAACCGCCCCAGAGATGGCGGCTCCGACTGCTCCACCGAGCTCGATGCCGACTAGGAAGGAAGCGGTTGCGGCTGCGACGTGCTGGTGCTTGACTGAGGCTTGGATGCCGAGCTGTGTGGACACGTTGATGATTCCTCCGCCGACACCCATCATGATTATGGGGCCGACGTGTTGGCCGGTCGTAGCATGAATATTGTTGAAGTGGTACATAAGGCCCATAGAGAGCGTGTACAGGACGCATCCGATGACGATGTTATACTTGTACCGCCCCGTAAATTTCATCACGGCGCCGATGCCGAAGGAGGAAACTGTTGATGCCAAGCTGAAAATGTTGGTGATGTACGACGCGGTCTTGATGTTCCGATCGGTCACTACCAGGAGGTAGGAGGTGTAGTATGGGTAGACAGCGATGTAGAAGGGCATGAAGTAGAAGAATGCCAGGATACAGCCACAGGTGAATGTGCGCTCGCGTAGCAGATGGAGTGGGATGAGCGGGTAGGGTGCGAGTTTCTTTCTGCCTTCCCAGAATGGAAATGCGATGAGACAGGCCACACCGAGCAGCACCATGACGATGAAGGCTGGGCTCTTCCATCCCTCGTACTTGTTCATCTTCCCAGCGATCGTGAGCGGAATGAGGATCAAGGCGAAAGCGCCGCTGAGCAGGAGCACTCCGATAGTGTCGATATCCCAGAAGAGGCGCCTGGCAGAGCTCCTAAACTGTTTGAAGCTTCCCAGTTCAGTGTAACGGCTTCCTCCAATCATGCCTTGCTTGGCCGCCTTGCGCTGGTTGATGTACATACTCAACGCCAAAGGCGCAAATGCAACGGGCACAATCAGGGCCCAGATGCCGTATCCCCATCTCCATTTCGTCTCTAGGGCCAGACCGATTAACGGTCCTAACCAAACAGTGGCGATGAATGGAGCGTCTGGTATCGTGGAAAACATGGCACGGTTGAGCAGATCCGAAGTGTCCGCGATGAAAACTTGCGAGACAACTTGAATGCCACTCTGACCAGCCGAGTAAAAGATCTGCGCGGCAGCAAATGTCTGGATATTGTGAGAGGACGCCATCTGAATATACCCCAGCACGACCAAACCAATGACAATGAAGAAGGCCTCAAGGCGTCCGATAACGTCTGCGATTTTGGCCAGCGGAGCCTTGACGACAGCTGTTTAGGGTCCATTAGCCGTTGTTCTTGTACAGAAAACCCAACCATTGCGAGATAATTAGGCCGCCCGAAGAAATATATTACCCTGAACAACACCTTGCACTACAGAAACGGTGGAGACGAGCGAGTGGCTGCTGAAAGCGCTCGTTGCGACGATATAAAGCGAGCTGGCAGTGGCTTGCTCCAGTGAGATTGCTATGGACAAGAGGAAGAGGCTCGGAGTGCATTAGTATTTGAAGAAAACACATGACTTCCTCCCTCTGATGCCCGTGCCTCGGCTTCCACCAGCGCCTGCGCGTCATCTCTTTCATTGGTCTTGGAGGAAGACATACCCAGCGTAGCCCACGATGAGAGCCCTCGGTGTCCACGCCGAAGTGATCCCCTCTATCCTTCTCACACCCTCCTGCTTCTCCCCGGTGCTCACGGGTGAGATTTCGGCTCCATCCTCTCCACCCGAGTCTGCGGCTACAAACTCAGAATTCCGCCCGACGAAGCCATCGTCTTCCTCGGCCTTATCAGGTTGTGGAGTAGCCATAGTGGGTAGCAATATCTGATAATGTTGTTGTTAAACAATGACCAACAAGCATCTAGATATTCAATCAAAAGCGAAGCAGTACATGGCTGATGAGAAGAGAAAGAGAAGGAAATCAGCTCCAGATCTTCGTTGGGTTTGACCATGCTCTACGGCCAGGAAGCAGGAGCGACGCCGAGCTCCTCGCTTTGAGGTCGCTTCGGGGTCGCTTCGGAGTCGCTTCCAGATTATTTAACGTCATCAGAATGGTGGAGGCAGCAGCGAGTCCATTGTGAGAGTGATTGTGCTTATTTAGCTTGGCTTTGTTTATGGGGGGTATGTCCGCACCACGGATCGAACCTGCCACCGGTGATAATGCTGCTGTTGACAGGGCGGCTTCGGCCGCTGTCATTGACTATGCCGTCTTAGGAGGCGCAATGGCGCACGGCAAATCTGATCTGATGGCATGTTCTTGGGGAACGACACTATAGTTATCTCATCAGATTAGTGACGCTTGATGCTTGTTTACACTGCCCGCGCGAGCAGTAATGGTCAGCGGTGCAATGGCGACACATTCCGAGCTCCAGACCTGCGAGTACGAAGGCTGTACTGACCCCAATCTGAGAAAAGGACTGATTTGAACCTAATTTACTTGAAAATACCTACTGGCTAGCTTTCTACCAGCAATATACCCATGAATCGTCATACCAGTTCAAACTCCGCGCCTGTTAAAACCCACATTATCTCTTACAACATGCTTGCACTAGCACAGCTTGGCCTGAAAATATTACCCGAGACTTACCAGAGTCTGAGACCTAGCCTCATGAACTTTTGCTTAGTACTCGAAGTCGTCATCAACCGCAGGCCCCTTGCTCTTACTAACACTCTCTTGCCTCCTATACAACTCCGCGATCTGCCTACTACTCGTCGCCTCATCAGGCTTTTTATCATCTCTAACCCTGATCAATCTCGGAAAGCGGAGTGAAACACCCTTCTCTGTGTTATTATCAAGGCCTTCCTTACACGCAGCTCTGTACTTTGGACTCAATGTAAGATCCGCAGTCTTCACCTCCCAGACATATCTCGGCTCGAACCATACATCAGGTTGATGCGCCGCTGTTGTGCTATGGTCGTAGAACGGCTTCGGACGATCAATAATGATCTCCTTGAGCTGTGAATGCAGTGTCTCCAAGATCTCATCTGAGAACCCGGTGCCGATGTTACAAACTGTCTCGTGCTTCTCGCTGCTTGGATTGTAGCATGCGAGCAAGAACGCGCCATAAGCGCCAGTACGCTTGCCACGTCCATAGTAGGCGCCAAGAACAACAAGATCGAGAGAATCTCCAACACCAGCAAGGTAATCCTTCTTGACCTTGAGCCAGTTGCGCGAGCGTTTTGATGGCTCATAGCTTGACTCCTTGCCGTCTAACATCTTGACCATCAGACCCTCGCAGGAGGCCTTAACGGACTCTTCCAGGAAAGCTTGGATCTCATCGATTTCTCTGCCGTTCATGGATGTTGCGAATGCAAACTCTCCCTCGACTGGAGTGAAGGAGCTGTGCAAGAGCTTACGACGCTCTCTCAAAGACTTCTCGACGACAGCTTCGCCGTTGAGGAACAGAATATCAAAAGCAAAGACGCAAACCTTGATCTTGACGTCTTCGGACTTGACGTCCTTCTTCTTGCGTGTCATAAGCTGTTGGAATGGCAAGACCTTCTTCTCAACTACATCCCAGGCGACTGTTTCACAGTCAAGAACAAAACTCTTGGTATCCTCCTTAATCCAAGTGCCAAGTTTTTCCAGGATATCTGGGTACTTCTTCGACAGGTCTTCAGAGTTGCGGGAGAAGATGGCTGCAAGGCCTCCTTCAGCTCCTTTGGCAGCATTTGGTACACTGCTTGCGTACATGGTCTCTGAATCCTTGGAAACATAATGGATCTGAGCGCGCTCGCCATCGTACTTGTACTCGCAGGTGAAAGTCTGGTTCTCAAAGCGATCAAGGACTTCAGTGATAGCCTTCGTTGGCTTGGCCAGCATGGGCTTCAATGGTACACCCGGCTGCAGCTTGCAGTGCTTACGGAGCTCAAAGATTCCGTGATCAATCATGGCTGGGACGATGACGTCGTAACTTGGGAGTTCACTGTTCAAGGTTAGCGAAGTCCACTTAAGTGAAATGAAACAACGTACCTGAAAACTGTCTTGAGGATCTCTTCACCCTCAGCCAGCTGCTCAGTGCTTGGGATGCCCTTGCCCTTCTGCTCAAAGTAGTGGAACGCCATTGCTTGCGACAATGACACAAGAACAGTAGAGTTGGCCAGTCCGAGTCTTAGCTTGCCCTCAAGGAATCTCACGACGAACTTCGCCTCACTTGGACCACCCTTGTCTTTCGTGATATCGACCTTACCGCCCTTAGTATCCGAGGAAGCAATGAGCTTCTTAATGCCATCAACCTTGCGTTGCTGCGACCCATTGCCAGCCATCGTAGCAATATCAAGCAAAGCCTTGTGGACACCCATGACGGTCAATGGCTTAGGCTTGAACATAGTCGGCTGGTTCGATCTACTCTTCACTGCCACCAAGCCTAAATCACCGATCTCCTTCTGGTCTTGCTTAATGACCGCTAAACTACGGCCGGTTGCCTCACCAATCGCCTTCATGATGAGAGACTCGCCAATGCCTAGCTCGATGCCAGCGTAGTCTGCCGCCAGCTTGTTGACCATAAGCATAACCGTTGAGAGGAGGTCGTCTGGCGTGAGGCGTGCAACCTGGCGCAAGAACTTCGCGCAGTGCTCGGTGATGATGAGGCGCTTGGTCGTCATCTCGATGAGGGAGAAGGTTGTGCATAGTGCGGCGTATGGAACTGGCTCGCCGGCCTTCCAGTCCGGGTATGGATCTTTACTGGAGCCAGCCAGGGTTGTTTGTATCTTTTTGCGGTCCTTTACAGCGACTACGGGCTCGTCTTCCTCGTCCTCTTCTTCGACCTCCTCGACTTCTGACTTTGTCTCTGGAGTGAATGACTCTGCGCGATTTCTGCTGGCAACCCTTACATCTTCGCGCGACTCTTCAAGCTCTTCCTTCTTGGTGGCTTTTGCGACCGGCTTTGTCTTCGCAGCTTTAGCCTCCTTGGCTGGATTTGGTTGTGCTGCTGCCTTTTTTGCCACTATTGAATCCTTTCCACTTTCATTGCGGCGAGCTTTCTTCGTAATTGGCTCGTCATCCTCGTCGTCTTCCTCTACTTTCGCAGGCGGTGTTGGAGAGCGTTTGGCTGCTTTCTTTGTTGTTGCCTTCACTTTTGGCGATGGACTTCTCGAGCGCTTCTTCGTCGCCTTCTCTTCAGCAGCGAAATCGACCATGGCCATGTCACTGTCCTTCTTCTTCTCTTTTATAGTCTCCTTATTAGTTGGTTTCGTGCTTGCAGCGTTTTTCTTAACCTCCTTCAACTCGACTTCATTGTCTTCAGCCTCAACTGATTCTTCGGTCTTTTTGGCGGCCTCTGGCGCAAATGAGAGCTTTGTCTGAGCTGCTGGAGCTGACTTCGAGCCATCTGCTGAGCCAAAGAACCTCCTAATGTCCAAAGTCAGCTTGATGCTCTACCATAATACGCCGAATCACAATTTGCGCACCGCAAAGTTGTCTGCGACGACTTCACATACCCCAGTAACAGCTGCTTCTTCCCCGCCTCCACTGGGGCTTGCTTCTTTGGTGGCATTCTGACGATAGATCTTGAACAAAGCAGACTTCTCGAGAACCCAGCCGCTGTCCGAAACAACATCCGTCTTGAAGCCAGAATTGTTCTTAATCGAGTTCAAGCTCGACAACCGATTGAGCACGATACGTGCCGTCTACAGGCTATCCACACAGACAGGCAGACGCGACTTTGTGACAGGCGGGCGCGTCAAAGCGCGTAAATTGGCATTAAACTACTTACAGCGGGCACTTGGACCTCAACCTATTGACTCAGAGGCGGTGAGCAATACAAATCATCTACCCCACCATATGCAGAGCCCCTCCGCCCTGGATCGCGAACCGTAAAAAGACGTAACCATAAACATTTGCGATAAGATGGCTTCGATAATTGATGCCGCGAAGGCCAAAATTGAGGAGGCCCTCCCAATAAGAGAGGCGACCTCCGATAAGAAGACTGTTTATGTCGACCTCGACGCCGGAAAGGATGAGGAGTCCGCTGAGGGTACTGAAGCTAAGCCATACAAGTCGCTCGCATACGCATATATTCAGCAGAACGGCACCGACAGAAATGAGTACCTCCAGCGCGCATCTGTTACCGGCGTCGTCGCCGAGGGAGAGGATGAATCTGTTCGTCTTGCATGGAAAGCCCCAGCAAAGGCCGCTGTCAAGAAAGCCCAGAATGCGCTCGACCAGCACAAGAAGAAGCTCGTCAAGCAAGCACAGATCGCTGCCGCCGAGGCGGAGAAGGAGAAGCAGCGCTTGAAGAACCTCGAGGACGCCAAGAAGATCGTTCTCGTTGAGGATGCGTCGCTCCCACCAGCTGTTAGAATCACCACTGGAAGGAAGGATGTTAAGCTTGGAGAGGGCGAAGTTAAGGGCGACAGAGTCAAGGTCTTTGGTCGCATCCACAGACTGAGACAGCAGAAGCAGGCTACATTCATCACTTTGGTTGATGGTTACGGACACATGCAATGCGTCCTTACTGGCGACCTCACCAAGACATACGATGCTCTTACCTTCGCTCAGGGAACCTCCCTTGTTCTCTATGGTGAGCTCAAGAAGCTCCCAGAGGGCGCAACTGCTCCAGACGGACGTGAACTTCAAGTTGACTATTACAAGGTGCTTGGTGCCGCACCAACTGGTGACGATGCCATGACCAATAAGGTCTCCTCTGAGCAGAACATGTGGGACTCCCAGATGTTGGATAACAGACATCTCGTCCTGCGTGGCGACAACGCCTCTTCCGTCATGAAGGTCCGCTCTGCCATCGAGTGGGCATTCGCCAAGGCCTACAAGGACCTCCACTTCACCAAGGTCTCCCCACCAGCACTCGTCCAGACCCAAGTTGAGGGTGGATCTACCCTCTTCGAGCTCGACTATTATGACGAGAAGTCCTACCTCACCCAGTCCTCCCAGCTTTACCTTGAGACTGCCATCCAGTCCCTTGGCAACGTCTACTGTATCGAGAAGTCCTTCCGCGCCGAGAAGTCGCTCACCCGTCGCCATTTGGCCGAGTACGCACACGTCGAGGCCGAGATGGATTTCATCGAGTTCGACGACCTCCTCGACCACCTCGAGCACATCATCTCCACCGTTATCGAGACCATCCTCGCCGACCCAGAGATCGCCGGCTACATTAAGGAGCTCAACCCAGGGTTCAAGGCACCATCCCGCCCATTCAAGCGCATGCGCTATTCCGACGCCATTGATTGGCTCAACGCCCAAGACCCACCAATTTTGAACGAGGAGGGCAAGCCACACGTCTTCGGTGATGATATTGCTGAGGCTGCGGAGCGCAGAATGACTGATATCATCAACCTTCCAATTCTCCTTACCCACTTCCCAGTCGCCATTAAGGCATTCTACATGAAGAAGGATCCAAATGATCCAAGAGTTACTGAGTCGGTTGATGTGTTGATGCCAGGTGTTGGCGAGATTGTTGGTGGTTCGATGAGAATGGAGGGTTATGAGGATTTGATGGCTGCTTATGAGCGTGAGGGTATTTCGCCAAAGGAGTACTACTGGTACACTGACCAGCGCAAGTAAGTTTATCCTGAAAGTTGCAATGCTGAGAACCAAGCTAATCAGTTTTAGGTATGGTACTTCTCCACACGGTGGCTACGGGCTGGGTCTTGAGAGATTCGTTGCTTGGGTGTGCAAGCAGCACTCCGTTCGCACCTGTTGTTTGTACCCGCGCTTCATGGGACGTTGCAAGCCTTAGTTGAGACAATTGAAGGTCAAGATATCCAATTGTTTGCTATACATATAGAAGCGAATATCATGACCAATGAAAGTTACAATGACGCATGTACGTACATGCATGAAAGAACGTCGGTGCATGATGCACGATGTGAAAATTCGAAACAGACCTCATCCGTTTTGAGACTCTCATAGTGCATAGAAGCTACTCAAAATGTCCATAAAGGAAATCAGGTCTAACTTTGAGGTCTGGCAACACTGATCCAGCGACGCTTCGGAAAGGAAACTGAAGTCTGCAGGTACCCGTACTGAGGAGATTTCATCTTCCTGTGCTCTTGTACTGCCCAGGCACGTTTTTACCCCTTCTGCTGGTACCTAGCGAAACGCGGTACCTTTCCCATTGGCTTTTCTACTCTCTCCTCTTTTAGTCTACTAACCGTGGCAGAGCAATATGAAGAACAAGTACACACAATTGTAACTCTTCAATAAACAAAGCTTCCCCATCAATTGTAGCCCCAACTCCTTAGCCTCAAGCACTTTACCCCTGATAGATCATCTCCCATTTCGCGGACCACAATATTGGGTTGCGCACTAAGCCGATTGCGGCCCAGCGTGCGTGAGACGATGTGCCAAAAAGAGCGTGCTTGCCCGTTATTCATACCCAACAACCAAACGGGGTCGATTTGGCGCGAGACCGGGGAAAAGGTTGCGACGGTTTTGTGTCATGAAAGACTTTTGGCCAACCGTGCTTAGCCTTCAGCGTCCCTCATGGTTTAAATCTCACAACGGCAGGAAGTGGACCGTAATTGTGCGCGATGGCCTTAAATAGTGGATAACAGGCACTTTCAGGGGCATTTTATCTCCTTTTTATCGCGGCCCAGTCTGGCACTCCGTCAATCAATTACCCAATGCGCGCAAAGAGGACTACCATCACTTGTCGCAGCTCATTTCTTTTGTGATCTCCGTGAACAGCTCCCTAAACCCTGGTCGACAACATCAACATCGTCGCTCATTGCTCCCCTTCCTGCTTCACTCTTTTACCTACACCATTCTTAATTACTGTTAATTCTTCTTTCTAGATTTGGGCGAGAGATTGGATATATTCTGAGTCGTAGGAGAGCAGTGGTCGTTCAATCGATTTAGCTAGAGAGCGGATAAAGCGACTTTCTTGGATACCAACTCCTTTCTTTGAGCGGGACAATAGCATCACTTGTCTTTCGTTTCGGACCAACTGGTTAGCGTGCCAAACCGATTGTCAATAGACGAATTCGCCTGCAACCTACCAAGCGTGCTTGTGCAGCAATCCATACGAGTCGACACCCAGTTGACTTCGATCTACTTCATTGTTAAGCATCAAATCGAGAATCAAGCAAGCGTTCACAGCATCACATCGATTCAATACCCATTCTTCGAGTTCAGCATACATTCAGAGTTCGAGTTGACTTCTTTTCGATAAAGACCCTTACACCCAATCGTTATATACCTTCGCGAATCATAATATCCAAGTGCCTACCGGGCAGTTATAAACACGACGGCTGTCATATCACCACCTGTGCGGGACAGATACTTCTTGCCACATACTCTCGCCATGCAAGACCCGCAACAAGCTCCGTCGAATATGAACGGCCTACCGGCTAGACCAACTGGTCGCTTCCCAGGCCACGCCTCCAAGCCATCATCCTCGGACACTGGCTTCTCCCACGGCGCATACTCCTCGAACCAGTTCTCCATGAACAGCTATGGCGATCGCCACCCAGGCAGGGCTTCTCATGTCCCACAGATCAACACTCAGCATAATCAGCCTATTGAGATCACGAGCCCAGGGACTGCATATGATATGAACTTCACGCCTTTGTTGCCTTCTCAACTGCTTTTGGGAAGCCCATTTCAGCCAGGCAGCCCGGCGACATTCAACCAAGCACAATTTCAGGGCTTCGGAAACTTCAATCAGCAGAACGGGCAGAATGGCATGAGCGGTGTAACCTCTCCAACTGGCCCAATGAGTCCACAGCTTTACCAAGCTATGGTTTCGCCGAGTGCCTATGGTGCACCACAATTCTACCCACAGAGCCCGACGCAGGGATACCAGCCAATGAGCATGGCCATGCAGATGCAGATGCAAATGGGAATGTCTACCTCTCCGCTGCAAGGCGGGATGCAGGGAGGCATCGGGGTCCCGACCAGCACATCTAGGACCGTGTACCTTGGCAACATCCCACCGGAGACGAGTGCTGAGGAGATATTGGGCCATGTTCGGAGTGGACAGATTGAGAGTGTGAGGTTGTTGCCGGATAAGAACTGTGCTTTCATCTCGTTCTTGGATGGTGGATCAGCTACGCACTTTCATTCGGATGCTATTTTGAAGAAGTTGTCCATTAGGGGTCAGGATATCAAGGTTGGGTGGGGTAAGCCAAGTCAGGTGCCTACTTCGGTTGCTCTTGCTGTTCAGCAATCTGCTGCGTCGAGAAATGTCTATCTGGGTAATCTTCCAGAGGAGATCACGGAGGAAGAGCTTCGTGATGACTTGGGCAAGTTTGGAGCAATCGATACTGTCAAGATCGTGCGCGAGAAGGCGATCGGCTTTGTCCATTTCTTGTCTATCAGCAACGCCATAAAGGCAGTTTCACAACTCCCGGCTGAGCCAAAATGGGCCCCACCACGTAAAGTCTATTATGGCAAAGATCGCTGTGCTTATGTCTCCAAGACTCAGCAGCAGAATGCTGCCCAATACTTGGGCATCGCACCAGGCTACGCACATGTCCTCAACGGCTCAGATAGAGACTTGATCTCGAATGCTTTGGCACAGCAGTCCATTGCTGCTGCAGCTGTCGCAACTCAGGCTGGCGGAATCAACAACCTTGGAAACCGCACAGTATACCTCGGAAACATCCACCCGGAGACGACTATTGAGGAGATCTGCAACGTTGTTCGTGGTGGCCTACTACATCATATTCGTTACATCCCAGACAAGCATATCTGTTTCGTGACTTTCATCGACCCCACCTCCGCAGCATCATTCTACGCCCTCTCCAACCTCCAAGGCCTGATGATCCACAACCGTCGCCTCAAGATTGGATGGGGTAAACACTCCGGTGCCTTACCACCTGCTATCGCTCTCGCCGTCACTGGCGGAGCATCCAGAAACGTATACATCGGCAACCTCGATACCTCCTTCACCGAATTGCGCCTTCGAGAAGATTTCTCAGAGTACGGCGAGATCGAGCTCGTCAACACTCTGAGGGAGAAGAGCTGCGCCTTTGTCAACTTCACCAACATCGCCAATGCAATCAAAGCTATCGAAGCCGTACGCGGTCGTGAAGAGTATCGTCGCTTTAAGGTGAATTTTGGAAAGGATAGATGCGGCAACGCACCACGTCAACTGCAGCAGAGCCAACAACAGCATATGGGCAATGGGATGAATCGTGACGACCCAAGTCCAGTTAACGGCCAAGGCAGTGGCTCAGGCAACTCACCTATTGGAAATGGCAACATGCAGCAGCATCAGTCACATACCGCCTCGGCTATCCTGAATGCCGGTTCCAACAACCCTCTTACGATGTATTTGAACCAGATGTCTCAACAAGTTCAACAGCAGCAGCAGCAACAACACCAACAACACATGGACCAGTCGAGCTTGCAGCAGCAATACCAACAACAACACAGACAGCAACAACTCGCTCAAATCTACGGCTCGCAGTCTCAGACATCAAACGGCATCAACGGCCAATCGGAGAATGGCGATTCTCTGTCACAAAACGGCCAGCCAGGCCACTCATCGAGTGGATCTATCAGCTTGAGCATTCCAACCATGAACTCCATGGGACACGGCCATTCCGCCTCCATCTCCAACATGACGAATGGTTACCCAAGTGGTCTTGCCTCATCATCCGCAACTACTGTCGGAGGCATGCTGGCACCGTCTAATGCGAGAGCATCCCATGCTAGGGCTGCTTCTCTGCCATTCTTTGCTATGGAGCAGAATGGGAATAGCTTTGGGGGGTTGAGTGCGGGTAACACTGACAATGATGGTCTGGGAGCTGGTAGGGGTGCGGGGAGAGGACGTGGTCACCAATACCAAAACTCGTTCTCTGGCCTTGTTAGCGGGATGAACGGCCTTGGTCTGAGTGGGTATAATGGGTTGGAGGGGAGTGGGAGGGGGCTTAATGGGTGGGCTGAGGAGACGAACTAGGTTTGGAAGGGAAAGAATGTGTTTGGTGAGATAAGAAGGACTGGCTTTGGAGAGACATTTTGCGATACCTAACCCTCGCGGGACTTTTCTTCTTTGCATTTGCATTTTGCGTGGAAGAATTTAATGGGCTCTAAGGCCGTGTAATATCATAGTCTGATTTCTTGCTTGTTTCATTGGTGGCGTCATGATTTTGAGTTGACATCCTCTGCGTTTGCTAGGGATATAGGGCTCTTAACAGCGAAGGATTATCGGACTGGAGAAGGTTTGAGGCCAACATAAGCGTCTATAGATGGTGTGTCCTGTAATAGCAAGCGATGGATATTTGGATGGACTTCAATTCCGAATATGCACATGTGGCACTATTTCTTGATGAATCTTTATGATTGAGATGGGTAACTACCATGGCTAAGTGGCCATTAGAGCTGGGAGAGTTTCCTAGCTGCTTCGCCTTCGACACCATGATGAGACAACACCTAATAACTCCCCGTAACAACGATATGCCTTAACTCTGATTGCCACGGACCTCTACCTATACAGCAGCCACATGAAAAATTCCCTGCAGATCAGACCTAACTCCAATGTCCGGGTATCATCTCTCCTGCACGTCGAAGTAAAAGCCATCATTATCCAGATGGTTAAATCGTAGCCGAAGACGCCGTGAGGTATCTTGTAAAGCCAAACCCATCACTAAAGTCCAAAGGCTATGCGATGTGTCACTCCAGAACGCCCGCCAGTATGTCAACTCCCCTATACAATAGTCGCCTAATCTCAAATGTGCGACTTCAAAAGCTAATCTCTCCGGCTGTGCATGTAACGCTTTCTAACGCCATTATCAACCTTATGTCATAATGAACCCAATCCTTCATAAGCATCAGAAGTATCCACCCTTGGGCGAAGAAACAGCACCATTCCAGATCAGTATCGTTATCACAATCATGTTCTCGTCTCTTCGCTTATGCGCTTTGGATGCCGTGCGTCTTCGGCCTATCAAAGTCCCAAGTACCCGTGTGCCAGCTCACCGGACTCGCACTATATAAGTCTTCAGGGGAAGGAGCTTGTGAGCGAACAAATTCTTGAGATGGGGAACGACCTGGGGAGCGAGCGGGGCTGGAAGGTGGTGGGCCAGCTGACGAGCGCGCTGAAGAGTGAAGGACCATGGCCATCTGCCAACCCGCGGGGGAGCGGGTGCTGGACTGACTGCGTGCATGAGTCTGGAAATTTGGGTGGGCCTGAGAGTCGGACTGGGACTGGGTATAAGAGTGGGTGTCGGTCTGAGCATAAAACCCAGCAGTGGACTTCATATCCTTATCCAGGCTCCCCATATCCATCTCGCCGTAGACCGCCTTATCGATATCCATCTCCCCATTCTCCGCCATAACATTCCCAAACTCGAATCCAGGTTTTTTGCGGGAGGGCGTGGAATGGATATGTGCAATCATCACCTTCCCCTCCACCTTCGTCTCCGTGTATCCCTCATCCCTCAGCTCCTCGCCCTGCACTTCCTTCTTCTCGGCGCGGGCTTGGGCAAGAGTTTTTACCGGCTTCATATCCTCGTGGAAACCTTGGGGTAATTCTTCGCCATCCCTCCTCTCTTGGTCGTCAAGGTAGACCCTGAAACCTCGGACGCCTCCAACGCCGCCGAGAATGTCGTGGAAGTGCTGACAGAGAGGGTTGTCGATGCGCAGGTGAGCGAAGAGGAAGGCGGCTTTGTTTGGATTGAGGGGAGATGGAGGCACCCTGGTGGGGGAGTAGGCGGAGGGGTTGGCTGGGTCAGAGAATTGAGGCTGGTTTGGTGGTGGAATGCAGAATCTTAAGATGTGGCGATAACGTGAACCAAGACTGGCTTCTGCGTGCGTGATGGGGTTGACGGGGGTGTTGGCGGGTGTGGATGGGAAGTTTTGCGGGCAGTCGTCGCCACCGCTGGCCTGGTGGGGTTGGTCATCGGTGTTGTTGTTGGACTCGGCTGCAGAGTAGCGGTTCGAGGTGTTTGAAGCACCAGAGTCACGTCTCGACCATGGCGAGAAACGAACTGGGAATGGACTCAGGCGACTAATGAAGAAACCGCGACGGTCGGAAGAATTAGAAGTGCGCTTTGTTGATGCCGAACCACCACCGGAAGAGGCGAAGGAGACGTGAGTTTTCTCTTGGGTGGATGGTGGAGTGTTTACCACAGTTGAAGTGTCGGAGACGGCAAGAGAAGAGGCGAGTAGCTGGTCTGCGAAATGCACGTGTCCATGCGATACTTGAGTGTATGAGTTCGATTGAATGTTGCAAGAGGTCTGCGGTTGGATGTTCGAAGGGCCAGCGTCAACGTTCCCAACGACAGAGAGCATGTATCTGTTATTTTGCGAGTTCGTCGAGATGTTATGCGAGCCTTGCTGCTCGGTGTATGTAATACGAGAATCGAGCTTGCCAGCCCAGCGGACATATTTGGCAGACGGGGTGCTCGCGAAAGTGTTATAGCCATTGATTGGACCGGCGTACAGCAGGCCGGACTCGATATCACCTTCTGAGGCGTCCTCAACTGTAGCATTGCGGTTATGGGTGCGCGAGGCGCGTGTGACTGGAACTGCGGAACTAGAAGATGTTACCAAATGCGCCATCATGGTGGGTCAGTACGAATGGGAGGGCCGCGAGCTGAAGTTGTGTGGCGTGAATGAGTGGACAAGGTGCACATCAGTGTATGTGAAGCTGTATGAGTTGCTGCGATGATAAGCGGCTAAATGATAGAGGGCTTCATGATCAATGGGTCTTCTGGATCTCGGAGAAATGGCAGGATTGCTCAAAGAGGGTCTGCACTCGCAGAGGAGGTGAATGAGACTTACAGAAGCCTGTGAAGACCACGGCTGGGTCCAAACACGTTCAGGAGCATCCAGAGGATGGCTCCAAGGGAGAGAAACAGGCCGAAGGTGAGGCCCAGAATGAACCGGAGATATTCTGGAGCCATATTTAAGTATGTCGTGTTTATGTGTTGTGGCATGAAGTCTGATGTACGAGTATATTTTGGGATCCTGGTGTTTTCGTATTGGCACCTGTGGGTGTAGTGATCCCAAATGAGGTCGAATCCGGGGAAGCAGTCCACGGCTCGCTTAGCGCTAGGGGTCAGATTCGAGGCAAATAGCGCACCAGAATAACGCACAAATGCGATAAAGACTTTATAAATAAGAATAGAGGTCATAATAGACCAGCATTCAATGCTCTCGATTACAGAATACAATTACTCATCTATAGAGGACACTGGCAGCTAATTGATTAGCCGCCCGAAGGGCCATTCGATGCACCAAGAGAATAAGAGGACTTCGTAGCCTGTTGGTATTCAGTGATATCAATGATTAGGTATATTTATCCGTCTATACAATGGGCTGTCAATCGGTTAGCAGCCCCGAGAATACTTCTACCTATTCCAAGCCAGAATCTGGTCCCCTCCCGTGGCACTTCTGAGTTGACCGAAGAGAGGGCTCCTCACACCCCAGCAACCTGGGCACTTTCCAAGTTGTTAGAAAAACCGGCTAGCTATGTCCCACAAGGTTGTCGGTTGAATTTCATTTTGGTATGCGGCGCTTCTTGACTAACTGGCATCTGTCTCTAGTCATAGCTTGAGGTGGGTTAGAGTCAGTCATCACGATTTTACATAGTAGTGCAGCAAGCATATCACCAATAAACTGAAATAGCCCTCTAAATTGTCTGCTTACCTATCACGTTCAAGCTTCTCGCGTCCAACGCTTGTTTCCTGCGGGCATATAAACCGGCATCCTTCTACTGCTAAGGCTGCACAACCACTACACACCATCTCGCCCTCGGCCTTTTTCTCCCCCAATACCATCGATCTATCATTATCACATGCCTTGTGCAAAGACAAGCACAGTCGCAAGAATGTCGGACTATAGAAGCTTCACCGTCGAACTCGTCCCAAAATGCCAGGCGTACTTTAGCAATTTGAACGATGCCGATCTCCCAAATCTTACAGTCCATCTACAAGCCATTCTGTTATAACACCCTTCAGAAGAATCCACTTAGCAATGTTAACCGGTCGCAGACAGGGCAGAGACACTCTGGTTTCGTTTTCTGATGGGCCAATGGCGCAAAAACGAGACTACAGAGTGGGTTCGCTATCCGCATGCCAAAGATAGTGAGCTAAATTGGGGACCCGTGCAGATGCATACCGGAGTTGGCAACCCTTAATGGGCGAGAGAAACCAAAGACAGGAGGTATTACTTCTGGATGGGGTCATATCTCAGATTCAAAGGCGGTCGCGCAGCGCATGGAAGGACTTGAGTTGATTGATCCGACCTGGAACGGTAGCGTGTTAACGTAAGGCAATCTTTCTAGATCTATTAAACACCCGCAGCAGGACAATGTCATAAATTGGTTGATTCACGTACCAGGACAGCCTTTGCCAACTAATTTTGCATCTCATGACAGGTCGTTGGCGAGCTTTGCGATATCCACGCAAACGAATGAGTGATATTCCGGCTTCATCCTTGTTACGAAGAACATCCATCGACTCTCACTTAGCAAACCGATTAGTCCCGAGTCCCAGCAGCAAATAAAAACTTAAGGGCGAGACTTAGCGGAAGCCTATACTCGCAGCAAACGTGTTAGCCGGCAAGCGCAAGCGCGGTCTCGCCAAATAAGACAGCCACGATAGGCCTGCCGCAATCGACGGGACGACTCTTGATGCTCAATGAATTTCATCTCGCCAACAGCATGCCGGACGAGAAGCACCTGAAAGAATTGCTTGAGGCTTTCCTGGAGATTTGCGACATCGACTACGGTTTCCCCATCGACATCGTTATGAACCCTGATAACAAACCCTGGACGGACTGGCGAGACAATTTACGTCCAAGCCTCATCACCGAGGAGGGCGTTGATTTTCACGAGCAATTTAAGGACTGGCTTATGGCGATTGCGGAAGCTGGTGAGATATGGTATGATGAGGATTACATATAATCTCTCACGGTGTATATTTGTGCTGCATTCGATGACGAGGATCTCATGCGCTTTACTTCCGAGGTGGGTCAAATGCATCTTCTTATTGTGCATATTTGCCGCCATCGACTAGGTCAATTGGCCAATGCAGCTATGAGGAAGAGTGATCTACTAGAGAATTCAAATCCACATTCTGTTCCAACAGCAACAATTGGAGGAGGATATAGCTGAGTTCAAGCACGCCCTTTCCGTGCGCAAGACTAATCACGAAGACTCTGAGGAGGACTTCGTCTGGTCTGGTAAGATACTCAACCCGGTTGTTCTGGCGACCCGAAGCTCATAGCAACCTAGAGAAGAATCGTTTGGAGCTGCTGAGAAGAGGTTGAGTTGGCCATAGTACAAAAGTTGCTATTTTCGTGGGAGACGCTTTTGGCAGACGTTGGATGGGCTCATACTCGACTACAATCGGCGGGGACTACAAATAACACGAAGGTCGTCGAGGTATACAATGTTGCCGCTCATCTTATGCTCAATTTGCTTCGCTTGACCTGTCTCGAGGAAGCGAGGAAGTCAAAAGACGATGGCGTTTAATTGAGCAGCTGATTTTAACTCCCATTACTTAGTACTTCAACCTCAAGTACATGCTTCTGAAGGATTTTGAGACTGAACTGGCGGAGAAGATTCCGTTCCGTTTGATGTCGAATGACCGAAACCATCAAGGTTACGACGCCAAGACCAATCTGCTGCGCCACACCTGCGGAGGCCTGAACGTTACAAACTGCCAAATCAATTTGGCCGCTCTACGAGCTAAAAGACGGCGATCCGTTTTTTCAGCACCAGAACACGATTTTTTTAGGCTACAAAAGCACTCGAATTAAGTATTCACACAGCAATTTAAATAATAACAGCCTCAACTAGGCTATTTAAGCTACAAAATAGTGTTTTAAGAGGCCGCAGAGTACGAGGATACTTTGGCGGGCCCTTTTGTACTACGGACCTACCCAGTCTCGTGCCTATTCCACCGAAATACAGCGCAATTTTCAACTCTTCATTTTGAGTTATATGAAACACTTAAAATTAAAATGGTTTAAGCAAAATGTCCGCTTATCCCGATGTAATCTCAAGCACTGATTCGAATTTCTGAATATCTTGTCATATGGTAGGTGAGCTTTGCGTCGTGTGTTTGGCGACCGAAACCAGGCTCCTAGCATTTGCGTCGTGGAACAGATGGAATCGGCCAGCACATGCATCAACGGCGATTTTGCGAAACCAATTTGGGTTTTCGGCTCTAAATTTTTTAATAGCTAAATGTGTCTATAAACTAAGCCTATTCAAGCCTATTGTGTTCCTTTAAATACGCATTGTGGTTGTCATTTGGCCACTTGATGTTTCGACCTGAAGTCCAAAGTCGCCAAAATCGATTTGGCAGTTTTTCGACGTTTCGTCCCCGTCTACACCGCTTGATGACACGTCGAACGCGCGCTCTTCCTCCTGCTCCTTTCTCTTCACCGGCAACAATCCCATCGAGTTACAGCCTCACAACTCTTGCTATCTTCGACCGGGCTGGATACTAATGGGTGTTGATGATTGCAATGTTATCGAGTAAGGATAATATACTGTTGCTTCCACAGCACTACGATAGCAAGTGCGCTCAAGTGACGACGTCAGCGAATCCGCACCGAACGGCTAATAAGTAGACAACGATCAATCTAATAAAGCACTTATTTTTTAAGCACACAATATCACAATGATTACTTATTGCAACGTGTCACAAGTCAATCAAAAAAACCAAGTATTTTCATTCAACTAGCGATCTACACACAAGTATATGGAGGCTATCGTAAAATCCCGATATGCTTAGCCGCCAATGCAGTAAACAACAGCTCTTTCGTAGCAGAAATCCGAGGCTCCTTCTGTTGTCATGCAGGCTGATGTATAAAATTTAGAAATTAGGTGAAACGAGCAAAGTAAAGCGAATTGCTGAGCTCAAACGAGCAGAGCAGCAAATTGGTATCGTCCGAAACGCCTGAAAGTCATAGCATATTCCTCCGTGCGCCTGGGAAGACTGAGAAATGATGATGGATGGAGAACTAAGCCACACAATGCTGAGCTTAGTAGTCGATGTCCATACTGTCGCCCCATGCATCGTTGGCAGTATCAGGGTCGGCATACCTTGGCTTGGCCGGCTCGTTCTCCTTGGAAGCATCACCGCCCTCAGCAACCCACTCGGCGCCTCTATCGCCGGCATCGGATTCCGCGACAACAGCAGTAGCAGCAGCACCTGCACCAGCATCAACACCGTCGTTCCAGCTGATGTTTGGGCTGTCAAGTTGAGGCGCGGATTTTGGAACAGTCTTTCGCGGCGCATAGCCCTCTGGTCTTTTCTCTCCAGCCAGACGGTTGAATGACAATGGTGCAATGTTGAAGCCTGGAATCTTTGACCTGTTTGTGACATATTGAACCTGGCCTGGCAGCCATGGTTCGTCTAGGACATCAGATGGCATGCATGGCATGGCTGGCTCGCTTAGCGGTGGCGAGTCTGGCTGATTGGACGCAGAGGCGATCATGGCCATGCGTGCTGGGTTCAAACCAGTGGCTGAGTCAATCTCGTACGCTGCGTCCAAATCAAAAGCTGAAGGAGCCTTAGCAGCTGACTGCGAGGCTTTTGGAGTGATAGCGCGAGCGTCTCTAAAGCTAAACCCGAAGTCGTTCTCATTGCGTCCGCCACCGGTCTGAACAACAGGGCCAGATTTGAACTCAGACATGCTATCCAGGAAAGCTTCGGCCTGGATCGATGCTGGAACAACAGAGGCAGCTGGAGCAGGTACGCTGTCACCCCACTCGTCATCAGGCGTATCGGCAGCCGCCGTACCGGCAGGGGCAAAGGCACCACCGTTCCAGTTGCCGTCATTTCCAGCAGCAGTGAGCGTAGCATCGACGGATTGGCCAAGTACACCCTGAATTATGGTTCCCAATAACCCCTGGAAAGCCGGGTCACCTGTGCTTGGACGTCTCGAGCTGTCGTCAAAGGTCGTGGACTGAGAGGTGTTTCTTGTTGGGAGTGGATTGCCAAATGGGTCTGGCTCTCTGACTTTCTCAGGAGCTAGAGCAGCGGTAATAGCGATATCAAAGTCTCCCGCGCTGTCACCCCAGTCATCGTCTACTGAAAGAGGAGCAGCGGCAACAGCGACTGGAGCATCACCGAGGTCATCGTCAAGAGCTGGTGCAGTAGCAGCAGTTCTTCCGAAAGCACTGGTTGATTGAAGTGGATCACCAAATGGATCCGGCTCCCTCGATTTCACAGGCAATACACTTGGAGCTGCAGCGCTTGCAAAACCCTCACCACCCCAGTCATCATCGTCGTTGACGGCAACAGAGGCAGCTGGAGCTCCTCCACTGGCGCCACCACCTCCCCTCATGTCGTCACCAATACCGGCAGCAACACCACCACCTTCTCCCCAGCCAACACCGAAGTCATGGTCAGCTTGAACACCGGTATTGGCATTAGCAGCGGCAGCAGCAGTAGCATCCTCAGCATCAGCGTCACCGGCATCATTCCAGCCGACCTGAACACCGGCGACATTAGCGGTCTCGGCAACAACACCGACAACAGCTGGATTGCGGTTTCTCTCCTCCTCTTGCGCCTTCTTGGCCTCCAGAGCAGCCTCTCTGCCATTATCCCACTCCTTCATGCTTCCATCAAAGTCGATCTTCTTCTTCCACACCATAGCAATGGTTCTTGTCAGACGGCCACCTGCGTCCTGAGCTTGGGTGAACTTGTACGCACCTTTACGCTCAATTACAAGTCTGCAGATCATCTCTTTTACATCTTGAGCGCTGATTTCGTCATCGTTGGCCGAGATGCACCACATGTTCAGGGATTTGGTAACATCCTGGAACGCCCAGTGCCTCATAGTCGCGTCATCAGCAACCCCAAGACTCCTATTGAACTGCCTTTTTCTTTCTATTCTCTGTTTCTTATCTTTATAAGACTCATCGGCCGCTCTGTCACCATACTCGTGGTAGGACTTTGCCATGAGGGCGATAATGTAGCGAACCTGGAAGTTGGTCCATTCGTGGTTGGCAGTGTTGCGGTTGCCGTTGTAGTGTATGTAGGACTTCTGGCTGCGCTTGTTCTCCTCGGCTGGAGCTGGGGTCTTGCTTGACTTGCGGATCATCTCTTCGGTGTTCTTGCCGTAGATCCAGCTGATGTCTTGGCGGCGGGTTGGCAGGGTATCATCGCTCTTGCGCTCATCTGTAACGATCGTCAGTACATTGTTGATGCCTGTTGAGGTAAGGAAAGTACCTACCGATAACTGGCTCCTCATACTGCGCGGACAGCTGTGGGATGAAAGAGTTTGCGAAGTTCTTGCCATCTGCCTTCTCCGTGAGATCCTCTCTGATAACATGCGCCTTCTTTGGCACCGCTATTCAATTAGTCAGTATGCTAACCTTCCCTAGGTCTCGAGAAAGTAACTTACATGGTGGCCCCATGGAACCCATGACGGCTCTTGCGGCATACGGATCGGCATCTGGAGCATCTGCGGTGGCTGACTCCCCTAATCCACCAGCTGCTGGAGCACCTGTCAAGTCAACAGCAGCAACGGCGTCGATAACGGCTGGAGCATCCCATCCGCCACCAAATCCATCATCTGCATTGCTCGCGGCCGCAACTGCAGAAATGATCTTTTGTGGCTCAACTGGAGCGCCCCAGTCCTTTAACTCAGAAGCGTCCTGAGATACGGAAACCACAACGACTTGCTTTCCCGAAGGTGGCGCGTCGAAGCCGTTGAAACCGGAGTCGGTAGCGGTAGTCTTTGCTAGAGCTGCTGGAACATCATCCCATCCACCATGGACGTCCATCGATTGCGCCATGTTGGGTGCTTTGGGACTGTGTTTAGTACCTGCGCAACAATAATTGTGGTGTGATGAGACACTTACGAGTCGGCTCCTCGTCCCAAGCAGGCATCTTGGTGAATTTCCTTATTGGTAGTTTAGGATGACGAGGTAATTCTCTCGTTTAATTACGGCAACTCTTCGTATGGAAACCAATTAGAACTGCGCTCAGAGCCTCCTTGAGTTTTGACTTTTGCGCAAAGCTTGTTGTTTTGAGGGTCCAAGGCGGCTTTGGTTCCCGCAGATGGTTGGAAGTCAATCGCAAGCGCGCGTCAAGGCAGACGCCGCAAGCGACATGGACACGACAAAAGCTGTACCGCAACACGTCTAACTTAACTGCAAGAGCAGATTAAATATGCGAGGCAATAAACATCTTAAGCTTCGTTTTCGGAATGAGAAAATGATGATTGAAAATGCGATTATGCTGACAAAGGATCTGTCAGTTCAAAAAGGGTTTGCTCACATGAAAACCATCCCATTATAAGCGCTGCGTACTGCTTCTGACTGCCAAACACATGTAAAGCATTTATGCTATATTCAATGGCAGACATCTTTATTTCATCTCTGAGATATCATGGGAATAGTGGCGATCTTCATTGTGAACATTGTGTAAAGTCCCGACATCTTCCTAATCAGGAATGAAGTGGGTAGCTCGCTTAAATCATCAAATTCAATGTCTTGCATGCAATACATAAGTTTCTTCTTAACATTTAGCTTTTGAAACATAGTGTACGTATGTAAGACAAGCTCATGAGTGCATGAGGCAGAATTCCAAACCTTTCGGGGGTTCATGTATCAAATCTGACGTTTCGTTACAAAACAGAAAGTACTCATGGCTCGACCGAAACCAAGCGTTGCCTTCCACTTGGATTGCATGCGCGGATTTGCCGCCCTAGCCCGGGTTCGATTCCCAGGAGGAGTCTTAGACCCTCAGAAATAAAAAGAGTTCCATCCATTCCAAAATCAAAGTTTCAAGTCCGCTATACATGTCCGGTCCGTATATATTAAGAGCTCATTTTCTGTTTGTGCCTTGTGCAGCCACACCCCGCACCGAAATCCAATACTTTCCTTGTTTCTTAAAAATACACCACTATAACGAGCCATGGTGTTGAGATGAAGTTGTCTCCAACAACGCCCATTCGACATCTTAACATCCTTCAATTATTGTCACAATTTTATAGATGTGATATCATGATATCAATCCTTTTTTGATGTTGCTTAGTATTATCATTCATTATCGCTATTTTGATTCAAACTATAACAACGGCGTCACAGGCGCCAAACCCGGACTAATCGGCGCCCTCCTCGCCCCAACCAGCAACCCATCACCCTCTTCCTCACCTTCTCTCCCTGGTCTCACATCGCCCGCACCATCATACATCAACCCCTCTCTCGCCGCTTTCCTGCTCTCCTCAGCGCCATTCAACACATAGCTAACATCCTTCTTCGTCATCAGACCCTGAAGGACCCCCTTACCACTCAGAAGTACATATCTCAGTCCCAACTTCTGAAAATACGTAGCGCACAACTGCATCGTTGCATTAGCCGGTAGAGTAATAGGCGTCTGATCCATCCAGGGTCTGAGGTCGAGAGTGACTGTGGGATCAGCGAGAGGCTGGTGTTGGAAGAAGACTTCTGTGTCTCCTGGCATGTTTCGTGGCGCTTTGGTGGCCATGTGCAGATTATATATCAGTTCGCCTCGCGAGATATAACCAAAAAGTATGGCGCTACGAAGGTCTGAGATGACGGGGAAGCCGCGGTAGGGGCTGTTCGCCAGTATCTGTTTTAGACTTTCGATCGTATGGCCTGTGGCGGTGAGGACGGTCAAGTCTTCGATCCGTGTCATGACTGCGCTGACTGGTATACTAGGTATGAGGACTTCTTCACTGTTTTCAAGGAAAGGATACTCGTTGAATGTGATCCAGGATTCGTAGATGCCTTTCTTGCCAAATGCGTCACCGACCCATTTCGATATCACGACTGCGATCATGATTGGTAGAACATAGGTCAATGCGCCGGTAAGCTCAAACATGATGACCACGATAGACACAGTCATGCGTGTTACACCTCCAAGTGCTGCAGCGGCGGCGATTATGGCGTATGTGCCTGGAACGACGCATGGTACGTCTGGCTCGCAGCTGGAGAAGAGGACGAATGAGGGGTGGGCCGCGACCCAGATCTCCATGATGATGCCGACGGCACGACCGAACAGAGCGCCGATGGCCATGGATGGCAAGATGATACCAGCTGGGATCTGTAGGCCGAAGGTTATTGTGGTTAACAAGAATCCGAGGGTGCCTGCCATGACAAGTAGAGTGACGGTGGCTGCTGATGCTGCACCCTTGGCGCATAATCCGAATTGGTCGTCCAGGATATTCTTGCACTCTGCAAAGAGAGAGAAGACCAGCGAGGAAGACTGTGCGCGCATGTACAGATTCGGGTAGTTAATCAAAGCGGTGAGAATGGCGACTAAGACGACTAATGTTACTGGTCCTGGCAGATGCTTGGTGTACTCTTTCTTCAGGGATTGGACTTTCATGTTCATCTTGATAAACAGGGCGCCATAAAGACCACCGAATATACCGAGTAGAGCGAATGGGACCATTTCAAAGCCGTGAAAGCCGGTGCTGTAGGTGACTTGGTACAGCACTAGCTTTCCTGAGCGGAAGGGGTCGAGGATTTGTAGAGTTACGACTGCTGTCATGGCACAGACGAAAGACTGCCACATAGTCTTGTCTGGGAAGTAGTATGACAGCTGCTCAAGTGAGAAGAGCACCCCCCCGATGGGTGAGCCGAAGGCAACAGATATGCCTGCCGCAGCTGCAGCTGAGAGAACTTCGCGCTTTCGTGCTTCATTGTTGGAAATGTTGAGGAAAGGCTTCATGAAGAGATTTGCACAGCAGCATGCTACGTGGACAAGGGGTCCTTCTTTTCCTAGCCACATGCCAGATGCGACAGCGAGACACTAACTGGTTAGCAAGGTGGTCCCTAGTAGACCATGGACAAGACTTACGAGGCCTATGGACTTGATCAACAAGGTCCATCCCCCTAAGAACTTTTGTAGAACGAAGCCACCAAGAACCGTCTTGATCTCTGGTATTCCGCTATGTTTAGCATAGATTGCATACCTCTTGACCAAAAAGTTCGCCACAGCCGCAAGGAGTACCTATGCACATTAGCACATAGCTCACAGTACGGTGCCATAATGGAGCTACTTACAGAAAATACAACAAAGAAAATATACTCTACAACCCATTTACCCGCCGTAGAGGTAACATGTAACGCCTTGCTCCATGGCACCCAATCCTGACATTGTGACCACTCCTCGTATCCCATGCAACAAAACCCTTTATTCAGATAAAACCTACCTCCATCTTCCCCAGCCGAACAGTATCCCGTTTTTATGTCTCCCAACCAGTCGCTGGCAATATCTATGCCTGCTGCTATCAATCCTACAGCTATTCCTGACACAACCAGCACAATCCAGACTTGCGAGGCGTCTGCCATCTCGGCTATGTACCCTAATATGCCATGAGCATTGGCGTACAGTTGTCGTAGCCGTTGCCTTTCCTTTGTGTATTCAAAGATCCAGTCGATGGCCGTCATATCTTCGTACCCTACTCGTCGTCCTGGACCCTCTACGATCCAATCGCGTGGCCCTCCATCTTTCCCGCTCGACGTATTGGGCCTGGGGCCTGTATCTCTAGGACCATCTGGTCCCCGATTTCCTTCATCGTTGCTAGATAGTGGTGTTCCAACCCTAGGCGAATCCGACGATGTTGCGCTCCCTCTCGAAAGGAAGTTCTGTATCCCCAGTGTGCTCCTAAATCCACCGGCACTTTGTTTCTGTTTCCTCTTAAAGCTCGTCCGCCCAACTCCGTTATCATCCAACGGATCATCGCCGAGCAGCGCCTGGTCTCTATTGAAGCTCCCACCAAGCGCGGCTACATCATCGCTATCACTCTCATCAAGAAAAGGCTCGTCATATTCGTTATTCATTGAGTTATTATGCTGCTCTTCAGCCCACGGATTGCTGGCATTTTGATTTTGCATATCGAATGCTATGGTGTTGAGTTTCGCATTTTCGTCGTTAAGTGGTTGGAAGCTTTATGGCGAGGCTGTGAACGGCCATAGCTGTAACCCTTCGGACTGCGCCGGAGTTTTGTTTTGACGTCCTCCGAAGCTTCGGTTAAAGTTGCTTTACAACACCACGCTTGACATCACCAATTGGACTTGGAACATCCACCAGCCAGTTTTCTGCAGCTTAACTGGTTTCATATTATCAAAGCTAGGCTTTGAAGGGTCTGGGCACGATGGCTTCAAGAACGCTTGCGGATGTGCCAATGGTCGACACACAAGCAGGACCAGCTGACACCGCCGTCGGATTACAGCAAATCAAAGCGCTCTTGAAGGCCAAAGACGATACATCGAGGTTCGTTGGCCTCGCCCTCTTGAAGTCTGTCTTAGATACACAAGCTCAACTCAGAGAAGATGCTGCATTAATTAGCTCATTATGGGAGTCCATCTCTCCGAAGTTTCTTGCGAGACTTTTGAGAGCAACTAAGAACGACAAAATCACCAACGAAGAAGCAAAGCATATGGTTGGTATTGCTGTTGGTGTCTTGCATACCTTTGCTGTATTACTGCCAGAAGAGGCGAAAGAGGATAAGAGATTCGTCGAGAGGATAGGTGAATTGGTCAACTGCTTGGTGACAAGGTATAAGAACCACTCTGACTAGAAGATAACGTGACTAACTATTACAAGTTCTGCTGAAACAACAACTCTGATTCTGCAAACACTTTCGACACTTGTTAGTAGCCCAGCAGGAGCAAAGCAGCTCCTTCAACTCGAAGACAAAAGCCCGCTGCTAGAAATCAGCCCTCAACAACCTCTCGCTTTATCCATTATCAGCTCAACATGGACGAATTCAGCCACCAATGAGTCTTCGCAAGCAGCAGTAAGGACAAACATTGACAGCGCTGTTAAGAGCCTTGTAGTCTTGTTCAAATCCACTGATGCAGTAACCCTCCTCGCTTTCATCGCAGAATCCTTCACCAAAGTGCCATCTTCAGTAATACCCACCAATTCATCATGGCTGAACAGCCTAATTCTCCTCTTAAAGAAGCTTGTCACCAGCCGTCCAACTACTGCCGGCAGAGCAGCATACATTCAGTCTGCCGCTGCTCTCCTGCAAGCCTACCCACGCGAAGTCCCACAACTCCTCTTTCAATCCACACCCACCAAAGACGAGGATGTCAAGCCCTTCAACTACCTCTTCATGAACCTCATCCTCATCGACA
This sequence comes from Antarctomyces pellizariae, assembly GCA_010623925.1. Classification (NCBI taxonomy): domain Eukaryota; kingdom Fungi; phylum Ascomycota; class Leotiomycetes; order Thelebolales; family Thelebolaceae; genus Antarctomyces; species Antarctomyces pellizariae. The sequence continues at coordinate 71,901 of WCAA01000078.1, forward strand.
TCCGCTCCTCATGTCCAACTCTCCTCCCTAACCTCAATTCCGCATCTTATCCAGCTCTCTCAGCTCGACTGGCTGCAGCATTCGATATAGTATCGAGCTTCATCGGATTCCTCATCCGCTCTCTAGACGACGAGAGCAGCCACGACGATGCTGGAAGCGCCTTCTTCATGCCACCGGATCTCCTCTTAAAACTGCGCAAAGATATCGCAGAAACAATGTCTCTAACAATCGAATACCTCCGCGACCGCTACGATGCCTCCGTTTCCGGCGCGTTAGGTCTACACCCCGAAGCACGAGCTGGCACATCTGCAACAAGTGAAGGCACACGCTTAACCCTCACCTGGGAGAGCATGAAAGAAGACATGCCGCATGATAATCTGGTATTGGCATCTATTCGTACATTAGCAATTTGGCTCAGGGAAGACGAGAATGAGAATCTGCGCGGCGAGGCTGCGGGCCTTACAGATCTTTTGACGGAGTTGTATAAAGCGACGGATTTAGACTTTAAGTTTCCCATTCTGACGGCGCTGGAGGCTACGCTTACTACGCCGCATGGTATTGATGGTTTCTTGGCACATGATACTTGGTCTGTTCTTGCTGCTGATTTGGCGGGTATTGTGCAGGGTGCTGTTGGTTCGGCCAATCCACAAGAGCAGGCGGCTTCTCGTGGGATAGAGATCGTAAGAGTATTGCTGGCAGTGGTAGACGACTATGCCGTTACCGAGCCACTATTGCCATGGATGGAGGTTGTGTCGGCCGCCGCAGGCTTGCCTCCATGTAGCTCCGACAGCTCGATGATCTTGGAGCTTGAGATCGCCTGCGTGCAGTTGGCTACAGCGCTGCTTGGCAAGGCGAGTCCGGGATTGAGGAGGAAATATAGAGATAGCATGGCTGCGCTGGCGGGGTTGACGAATGGTTTGAGAGGGAAGTGTGAGAAATTTGGAGATGGAGGCCTAAGGGATGCGGTTGATGATGTGGTTATTGAACTTGAGAATCTGAGGTAGTCTCTAGGATGAGGTAACAAAATCTCATGCCTATACTGTCATTTAGTCTGTATGTCTTTCTGGCCGGGTTTCGGTGTCTTTCGTTACTTTTCATGTAATCCGCAAACATTAACCGATTGAGGCGCAGGTTATCGCGTGATTATGAGAAGAGACTCGGCAGCGGTAGTTATCCAGTTGCCAGCTTGTGGGATGGCGGCGCCAGTATTGCTTCACCCCGAGTGCCAGTCGTTGGAGACCGTTGAGAGTGCTGGTCCCTGGCACGGCGAGTGTAAACTGGTTATTGGTTGAAGGCATACTTTTCGTGCTGTTAAATCCATCCCGATGCCAACCTCTGGATGTGCCAGCAACTGTTGTTGGTTGTGGTGGTGATAGCTAACCAGTTGAAGTTTGAGATGGTCAACATCTTGCCAAGTCCACCCGCGTAGTCACCACCAAACGCGCACCTTCCGAAAAGGTCGCATCGTACTTACCATATCCTATCTCAAGGCTACATCGGGGTTTGCCGCCAGGCAGCAATCACCCACAAATTCAGTTGCGAAGAATAAATTCCGCGCTGCGAATATGTCCGACCTCATTTCATATCCCTTTCATTAGCAACAACAACAACAACAACAGAGCACACACCATGGCTGCTCCAACTAGCTACCTCAACCAGGCCACTCAAAGAGTTGCAAACAGCGACTACGACGAACTTTACCGCAAATACCGCCAATCTCTGGAAATCCTCAACAGCAAGCTTGTTGTGAAAGTTAACCACCGACGTCATCACTACCTGTGCCACAGCAGTTGCGCTTGGAAATTTCCTCCGCAGTGATAGCTCCTACAACCCGGAAGTGGTATGGATTTGTAAGCCAGACTGGTCACCATGGACGCACTGGAAAGACAAAATCAGGCCTGAGATACAGCCAGCTGAGGTTGTGAAACGTGACCAGTTCTCCACCTGGGTTATCGGTGTTCTCTTTCGAAGCACATTGTTCCCGCCCTTGGGTTTTGACGTTGAGGATGACGAGGAGTTCCTGTCTAGCCACAAATACGATGAGATGTTGGGCTTAGTAAACAGGTCGGATTGGCAACTATCAATGAGTATCTGTAACATGACATAGCTAAGTCGTTCGGCAGTGCTACATGTGGATCGATTCAATTTACGTGATAATACACGATAGGTTGCAGGCTCAGGAGGGTGGGAACGTGCCCGAGCTGTAGGCAATGAAAGAGGACACCAAGGAAGATCTTGTCGGGCCTGGTACGTCAGATTATTGACTAATCAATACGACAACACCTAACAATTTGTCCAGAGGAGAGCCGCCTCGATTTGCTTTAGAGAAGGTAATGCTGTCGCAAGTACTCAAGGACACTTACTGGTAGGCCGTTTCGTAGTTTAAAGAGAGCAGGTTAGCTAGCCCGTTGAGTTGAGAAGAATCATCTTAGACGATCGCGGAGAAGATCACACACACACAATACCTCGGCTAGCTAGCTGGCCTTCTGCTTCCTCACGCAGCAAAGTGGATGAGGTTATAGAGGTTAAAGTCGCATGGATTGAAGTAGGCACTTTTTTTGCGCTCAGGCAAACCGGTCTGTATTTGTTGGGCAACTAGTCTAGCTTGCATTCGGTTAGGATTGTGAGATTCTGCAAACCACATCGTCCCGTATCCTGATGATCCATTTCAGTATGCCTGCGTGGATACACCCTGAGCACTCACCGCAAAGGTTGATTTGAGATTCTACTTTGCGAGCATTAAATCGTTTGGCTGCTTGTCCCGCTGGGCTCCATCGCATAAATTGATCTCCCGTTGTCGTTACCTCCGGGGATTCTTGCATACGTCTTCTGACTTCGGCTGCGAGGCTCTGGCACTTCCGTTATCAGAGTAGTCCCAAAGCGACGGCAATTCTATCCACCTAGCGTGACGTTTCCTGGCTGATCAGTTTGTGTCCATTCTTTCCATTGCACTCTCTCAAGTCTCAACCCTTTCCTCAATCTCCTCGGCATGAGCTCTTGCGCAGCCTTCTCTCTCCACGGCCTCCTCATCAAAGACGATAAAGTCATCAGAGCCAAGCTCACTAGTCTCGTCCCATAGTCTCTCAAATTCCTCATCCTCCGTCCTGTTCGGCACCGCCCACTGCTGCTCTCTCAGCCTCTTATGCCTTTCTCTATCCTCCTCAATTCTTTGCTCTATCGCTCTCTTATCGATCACCCTCTCCTTCGCTCCATCTGGTAACGGCGGGGTAGCTGAGTTCGCGTCAGGCAGAAACTGCGCCCCACTTATACTCGCACTCTTACACCGTGATGCCATATAATCCGCCGTACCTACGTCCTTCATAGTCACATCATCTGCATCGCCATTCGCTTTTATAGGTGAGCTCGCGACCTCAATACCAGTCATCCCAGCATCCCGCTCCTGCAACAGCTCATTTATCTCATCCACAGTCTGTCGACTCAAAACCTCCTTATCCACCCACCCATCCAACACCTTCCTCACAACCTTCAAATTCACCCCACCATCCGAAATCCCTTCTTCCGACGGCGGCACCAACGCGTCTACTATCCTTCCCACGTCCCTCTGTATCATACGGACATACATCGCTGCTCCCACTCCCTCCATGCCTCCCATTCCTTTTGGCCCTAGTCCTGACGCATCGCTCTCCCTCGTCATATCCACTAGCGCATCCAGGAAGTACAGTATATTTGCGCGATTGTTCATGCTGTTCTTTTCTAGCGATTCGAGGATACAGGAATGCAGGTCTTCGTCCATGTCTCGGTATTTTAAGGCGAATTGTGCGGCTTTTTGGGAGGAGGAGAGGGAGGCGCTGAGGGTGGAGAGGAGGGTGAGGAAGCGCATTCGTACTTCGAATGGGTCTGCCATTGTAAGGATATGTTGGAACTGGCGCAAGGGTGAGTGGTTTGGGGGTTGTAGTGGGCGGTGGTGCAAGTTATGGCTTTACACTTATGGTGAGTTTGGCGCAAGTGATATAGCTCAAATGTAATGGATCGCCAAATCAATTTAATGAGGTGTGGGCGTCTCAATGTTGGTAAGAGTTGCTTTGGCGCGTGGTGATGTTTGCTGAAGCTGTTCACAACCTTGGGGACTTTTCGACTAGGGTCAAAAGTGTCAGCCTTGCCGTGACAGCTGCACGGCTGGGCGGTGGCAAGAGGCATAATATTGTCCCAACCAGGTGTATTCTAGCCTCGTAGTCTTGTGTACTACAGCCCAACTATATCTGAAATCAACGCTGCGACCGTTACTTCATCATGGCGCCCCCGTCAAACAACCAGAAGCGCGTCAAAGGCGTGCAGGTGATGCGTCCGTTTGTCTATGGCACCACCGCGCGACCATTTGACGATGTCAAGAATCCGAAGCCTGACGGCGTACCGGCGGACCACACGCATAGCTGGACTGTGTTTGTGAAGGGTGTGGATGATACGGATATCACATATTGGCTCAAGAAAGTTCAGTTCAAGCTGCATGAGAGTATCCCGAATCCTCTGAGAAGTATGTCTTCATATCGCGCATTGCGCCACACCAACGGATTGAGGAATTGAATACTAACGCGAACACAGCGGTGGAAGCCGTCCCAGGCCAACCTTTCCAGGTCTCAGAAACCGGTTGGGGAGAATTCGAAATCAACATCAAGCTCCACTACGTTCCTGAATCCAGCGAAAAGCCACAAACAGTCTGGCACCCCTTGCGCCTGCATCAATTCGGTTCCGAAGAGGATCGCGCAGCACAGAAAGCATTAGGCGAAATCAGATCATGGTGCTATGAGGAGCAGCTGTTCAACGAGCCGTTTGAGGGTTTCTATGAGATCCTGACTACGGGTGCTGAGAAGGCGAAGGGAAAGAGCGGAGCGAAAAAGAAGAACTCGGGACCGTTGACGAGTATGCCGGAGAGAACTGCGCTGATCCCGACGAGGAGCAGCCCGAACCAGCCGTACTCGAAGGAGGCAGAAGCGATGGAGATTAGGAAGATTAAGGCGGCGAGGGAGAAGATTGACGAGCAGAATCGCCAAATGACGAAGGTGTTGACGGAGAAGGAGGCGAGGCTTAAGGCTTTGAGAAGTTGAGTTGTGACAGAAAGGTTTGGGAGGGCAGCGGCACAAAGGCGTTACGATACCCATTTGGATGTTTTGAGGACGATGTAGAGACACTTGCCATCATCAAATTTAGCAGATTAGCAACAACATGCATGTCGACTTTGCCCTGTGATAGCATGGGCAAGTCAAACAGTTATCCACTGTAGTGGAGCTAGTATCGTTGTGACATCTAGCTAAGAAGGGCTAAAAGGAGCATCCAGAAAATGTGGCTTCTTAGTGATGATTTTTTAAAGCTGACAGCCGTCGACAGCCTACTCTTACATGAGACTGTACAGTTCAAGAAAGTAATATACTGCAACAAAATCTATGTATTACAGTTCGCCTATCGTGTTTTAGTGCTAATTGTTGCCGTCTTCATGAATTCGATTTATGGCGGCACCATAGATGTTCCGGCCGACGTCACCATTAGGGGACCCTCTCTCACGTGACCTCAATGGATGTCTCCAACGCTAAATAATGTTGAATGTCGGGGCCCTCCAAAACACCAAGACCGAGTTGGAGACGAACCATCATCACTGCCTCTCAACATTTACATCTTCGCACAACACAACGCAAAGATGTACTCCCAGGCACTGCGCTCTAGAGCCCCAGCTCTGCGTGCTGTCCAGCGCTCTGCAATTACACGCAACGCCGTCGCCAGCCGCAAGGTCACAACCGATGCTGCAAGCGCCCACACTGATAAGAAGAATGTTCCAAAGGTATGTCAATTCAGCTACTTCGGCTATTTCAGCTATACTTCACTTCATGAACTGCGACAGCGCCATAGAAGACACAGCTAACCAACTATTGCGCAGGAGGATGATAAGCCATTCCAGGTCAAGCTCTCCGACGAGAGCTTCGAGACTTACGAGCTCGACCCACCATCATATACCCTCGACACCACCAAGGCCGAGTTGAAGCAGATGTACTACGATATGGTTGCCACTCGGTAAGCTCTAAATCGATGCGCCATTGCTCTGCGCAGTCGAAGATATCGCCCTCAATAAAAGGCCCGATTACTAACTCTCGTATCAGTCGCATGGAGATGGCCGCGGACCGTTTGTACAAGGAGAAGAAGATCCGTGGTTTCTGTCATCTGTCCACTGGACAGGAGGCCGTCGCTACTGGTATTGAGCACGCTATCACCAAGCAGGACGACATCATCACCGCCTACCGCTGCCACGGTTATGCTTACATGCGCGGAGCTTCCGTCAAGGCCATCATTGGTGAGCTTCTTGGCCGCCGTGAAGGTATTGCCTACGGAAAGGGAGGATCTATGCACATGTTCGCACCAGGCTTCTATGGAGGTAACGGTATCGTCGGAGCTCAGGTTCCAGTCGGTGCGGGATTGGCTTTCGCCCACAAGTACAACGGAAACAAGAACGTTTCCGTTGCTCTTTACGGTGACGGAGCTTCCAACCAGGGTCAAGTCTTCGAGGCTTTCAACATGGCCAAGCTCTGGAACCTCCCAGTTCTATTTGGCTGCGAGAACAACAAGTACGGTATGGGTACTGCTGCCAACCGCTCTTCAGCTCTCACCGATTACTACAAGCGTGGCCAGTACATCCCAGGTCTCAAGGTCAACGGTATGGATGTCCTCGCTGTCAAGGCCGCTGTTCAGTACGCCAAGGCCTACGCTGTTGCCGGCCACGGACCACTCGTGCTCGAGTACCTCACCTACCGTTACGGTGGACATTCCATGTCCGACCCAGGAACCACTTACCGTACCCGTGAGGAGATCCAGCGCATGCGCTCCACTAACGACCCAATTGCTGGCCTCAAAACCAAGCTTATTGAGTGGGAGGTCGTCACTGAGGAGGAGCTCAAGGAGGTTGACAAGCGTGCTCGCGCTGATGTCGATGCTGAGGTTAAGGAGGCTGAGGCTATGGCTGTCCCACCGGCTGATGCCAAGACTCTCTTCGAGGATATCTATGTCCGCGGCTCTGAGCCACTCTGGATGAGAGGCCGCACTGTCGACGAGACTCACTACTACTAAGTAATTCAACTTTGTCGGTCGAGAATGTGAAACTATCTTTATGAACCAGCATGGGCGAGCGTTGTATAAGGGGAACGGAACGGAGTGTGGGGAGGCACGGAAGGTAGCCAGGCTAGGCGGGCAGGCGAAAATTGAGGAAATATCATAATGAATGGGAGGGGCGTAGACGTGAGGCGGGAAGCAACGGGAGTAGGGCTAGAGGAATCGGGGTTAGCAAAGGCAGGTGTTCACGTGTACCAATACTATTCGCAGGAATTGAGAATCTGCCAACCGCTTACCTTCACTTACCTGCCTCTTTGATGTCCATGATGATGCAATGGTGATATTGGCACGGCGGTACAATGCGAACAATGGCCAAGAATTTTGAATCTTCATCTTAAAAGGAAGCACTGTTGTTGATGAAGTGAGCAAGGTAGTCATATTCAGTGCTCCGCAGAGTAATACTGGGTAGTGGGTGGCGATTTTGGCCACACGAGTATTCGTACAGTAGCAGGTCAGTAGCGATGTCGTGAGTAATGCGGCTGTAAATACTCAAATAGCATAAAGTAGTGGCGACTATTAGCCAGGGAGATGGACAAGGACACGATGCAAAAGAGCCATTGCCTGTTTGGGATACTTTTAAGTGCTCAGCTAGCTGCCCACTAGTCGAATAGTATTCAAGCAGAATGCGAGTAATTAAAGGGTTATGTGTCGAATACTTTAAGGAATAACACGGGCAGTCGTTGATAGGCTGCTCGCGTAGTCGTATGAAACACGTCATGTTCATCACAACGGTGTTTACTAGTATTTGAACGAAGCAATGAGTAATACAATAAGTTTTGACTAAATGACAGTGCTGCCACCGCACTACTTACGTAGAGTACCCCTGCCAAGATCATTTGTGTACGGAGTAGGGAGTAGGGCGTGGTTTTTAGACGCTAAATTGCGTTTAATTTTAATAACTACTAGCATTTCAATAAACATGAAAGTGTTAGGATTGCAAAAAATATACAAAGTAGCATTAATACTTTTGCTTTCGGGGGTAAATTAAGGAAGCCAGGTGCTGGCCTTTAGCAACTAGCTTGAATTAGTTTAGCCAAAACCCTAAGCGAGTCCTTGGCACTAATTTTGGCTACTACTCTACTTAAGGAGTAGCTTGAGGGGTACGTGATATCAGAGAAATAGCATAGTCTACTCCCTACTACTCCAGTAATGTGCTACTCTCCGGTAACACTGCTACATGATGGTTTTCATTATCGGAGCCCTCGAAGCACTCATATCTCGCTGTCTTTGATATTTGAGAAAACACACGTCAAAGTTGGTGACTCGTGGGATGTTATTTACACTTTCAAAAACTTCAAAAACTTCAAAGGTGCTTCTAAAACGTACTAATCGGATTAAGCAAATTTTAATCAATCTAGGATTGGGGTTATCACTTTCATTTAATTATCCGACTAAAATCCTCCCATCCTTAATCATGAGACTCTAAAAATTGCAACACTAAGCAATTAGAATGGGTTTCGAGTGTAATCAGATAAAGTCGGAATTCGGCGTTGGTGCTCCTGGGAGCTTCGACCCAAAACTGGCGAAAGATGTCGCTGTGGGAGGCGGCAGAAATGTGCCGTCCATGCACCTTGATGGTTCAGAAAATTATGTCGCTTTGTTCACGAACACCACCAGCTTTACTTCGGCCTCATTCTGTTTGGGAAATGTTCTTACCAAGCACGAAAAAATGGCACGAGACTGGGGAGGCCACTGGCAGCAAAGTTGGGCCCAAGCTTTCGTGAGGCAAGCTCACACCGTACGGGGCTGATTACCGCGAGCATTTGACCATGGCAATTCTGGGATGTGGTGCGAACAAAATCTCCTATGATCTACCCACTCCGTTAAGCTTGTAGTTCTCAACATGTTAATCAGTTATTTGCAGACACACTGGCCGCGTTCGTTCTCCGCGCCATCCTTAAGAAATTCGACACCCTGGACTTCTTAGGAGTTTAACTTCGGCCGCTCCAGCGACAACCTGCCACCATTGCGATGGATCTTGAGCTGCGATTTCGCTGGCCAAGCCAAACGCCTCGAGAACGAGTTTGGCGAGAAAACCCGCGAGGACAAGACCTGTGATATCGTGACTATGTAGGGAAAAGCTGTTGCGGCGGCCGCTAATGCGTACATGGTGCTCCTGGTCTGAGAGCGAGAGCGAGGGTGAAAGTGATGGTGAGAATGACGGCGGAGTGCCAATCAAGCTGGAGAATGACGATGGGGACAAAGGAGAAGAGGAAGCTCGAGGATAGCGATGAAACTGTGGCAAACAACGCACGTGTCAAGGTCAAGCCAGAGCTCGAGTAATCACGAGATACTAATTCATTGGTCACCTAGCCACGGCGTAAAGGTTACTATCACCATAGAAAACACCGGACGAAGTAGAAACAAGATGGTAACTTGCATTTGTAACTATATTAATAGCTAGTGCGAGGGCGATATGTGTACCAAAGCGCATCACCTCGTCGTTTGTGTATTCGGATAGGAACTTCTCGTCATCTTCAATGTCCTCGGGGCCAAGTTCCGTGGGCACGACTGACAGCAGTCATGTAGGGACAAAATGATCGTTAAGCCAGTGTGTTAATTGATAACATCTGACCCTCTCAGTCGGCTGTATGAGGTTCAGTCTGATGATGTCTCTCCATTCGGTTCATGGTAACCCGTCTGGAGTGCGAATCCACCCCATATCGAAGGTCGAAGTCTCATAGTCGTAAACCGAGACGTCGTGCTGCCCAAGTGCTCCGGCACTCGCCTATCTGCTAGTTCGGCGTCTGGTAGCGAAACAGCATATAAGGTAGGAACGCTCGGCCCTGGTCTTCCTATCAGGGAAGGAACGATCGTTGGTCTCAGGATAGTTTGACAACGCGCCAATAATCCTCCTGATCACCAACCAACAACCTCTCAGCCGCACAGTGACCACAGATCTGCTCAACCGCAAACATTCGTCCAAGCGATCCTGAGATATACTAAACATTCGTCCAATCGATCCTGAGATATACTCAACATCCGTCCAGCATCTTAGCGCTAACCCGCTCTCAACCACCACTATACCGGCCAGGACCTCCACCATCCTTAGCGCTTACGGTAAAGAACGCCCGACAGCGCGCGGGTCACATGGCTGACCACTAACCAGTTTACATTGCCATTACAGGCGACCGCGATCTCATTTGTTGCCAATAAGCTTTCGTGGAAGGGACTAACTGTGTGGTGTTCAAGCTCGCTGTCGCCAGTAGGTAATCCACGACCTTCTTCGTCTTTCTCAGCTGAAGCAGTCGAGCATTATCATGTACTAGTCTCCACAGCCCTTTTACCATCCCATCTTCACATCATTCTTCACAATTCACACGCTTTTACAATAACATCTCGCCTCAAAACAGTGATTAAGAAGTGCTCTCATATCATGCTATTCCTGCCTCTTCATCATCTATGACTACGAGGTAAGACCCCATTCTCGCCTCCCATCAATGTCCTATGTACAACGCCACCCGAAAGCAGGCCGTAGCCTCTAAAACTCCCCTGCCATGCTCCATGTTCCTGTCTATCCATATTTCTCCCTCCCGCCTACCACGCTTCTTATCCATGCTTTAAAGTAAAGAAGCAAGTCGATCACCGCTAAAACCACTCCAAGAAGTCCGATCATTCAGTCCTCCTCTTTGGCTCAATCATACCTGAGCCTCAAAGCAGCCGCCTTTCGTGTGCTGCTAAATATGAGCGGCGGTCAATATGTGGCAACACTCGCTGCGCTCGTGCTTGATGGCCGTGATTCGTTATGCATAAAGCGTGGCGTATTATATATGCTTCTGATATGGACCGATGCGCTCACATCATCATTGAAATCCCATCAGGGTCATCATTATCGACCTCCATGTCCAGAGACTCAATCGCCTCCTTGATCTGCTGACTTGCCTATACGTCGTTAGCCCCATCCTCATCCTCTAACTCCCACCCACCACAACCACTATCACCCTCAACCCATGCAGGAGAAACATACCTTCGGATCCAAATTCAGCGCCACCGTAAAATGTCTAACCGCCAAACTCTTTTGCCTCAGAATCCTATACAACCGCCCCAGCAAAAAATGCACCATCGCCTCATCCGGAGCCAAATCCTTAAGCACCATAAGCTCCTTGAGCGCAGCCTCCATATCACCAATCTGCATCAGCGCGCGTGCCTTCTTAAACCGCGTTAGGCTACTTTTCGGAGCCAAATCAGTGGCCCTCGAAAAGTATTTGAGTGCTTCCCGAGGTTGCTTCTGTTTTTCGAGAGAAGTGCCCATACAGCAGATTAAAACGGCGTTGGTAGGATTTATCATGGCCGCGGCCTTGAAATGCGTAAAGGCTTTCTCATAATCGCCTTGCTTCTCAAACACGCGCCCAATACCGTAGAAAGCGTTGTAATGTCTCTTATCCGCCGTGATAGCCTTACGGTACGCATTCAGCGCTCTATTATGGTCTTCATTCGCTACATGTTCATGTCCCTGCAACGTAAACGCATAAGCGAACTTCGGGTTCAGCTGTGTCGCGCGGTTGAAACATTTCAAAGCCTGCTCGTGCTCGCGCGCAAGCGACCACGCGTTGCCGAGGGAACACCATGCTTGGGGGGAGTGCCAGTCTTGATCTACGAGCTCGTGGGAGAGGAAGGAGAGCTCGGCTTCTTTCTTGAGGTGCCAGAGGATCGTGGAGTAAATCTCCATACCTTCCATTCTTGAAGGCGCGAGGGAGCGGACTTTCTTGTAGTAGATCTCTGCTTTGTTGTATGATGCCATCTCGTAGTGCGCTTTGCCCATTTGGGAAAGTACCCATGGTGTTTCTTGTTGTGAACGTGGGATGGCGCCGTATATTTGTAGTGCGTTTTCGCATTCGTATTTGGAGAGTGCTAGGTATCCCATTGCGCAACGCTTAAGAAGGTCCATCACGTGCCTTATCGCCTCCTCCTGCTTAGCGACGTCGATCTCGGCAGATTTCTCGGCAGCACCAGGGACACTGGCGGTATGTGCCGTCCGTCTCGTCGAAACGTTTGCATCCTGCTCAGTGACTGCTGTTTTGCGGTTTGTAAGAGTGCGGCCAGTTGTTGACGTCGAGGATAGAGTCGGAGCTCTACTTGACCGTGTCGGTGGCCTTCTCAGCTCTCTCGCCTCTCTCGCCTCTCTCGTCTCTCTCGTCTCTCTCGTCTCCCTTGAGTCCACTCTATTAAGACGCTCACTCCTCCGCGGTGCTCCCATGCTATCATCGACATGCGAGTTTGGCACAGGTTGTCCAGAGTGCGTCCTCTTGCTAACCAATGGCATTGAACGACCCAGCCTTGACGCTGCTTGAGAGAGGTTGATGGGCTGCTTCCGTGTCCGTCCTGGTGCTACAGGATAAGACAGTCCAGGCTTGACTTCTTGTGAGCTTGGTGCCGTGGGTGTTTCTAATGCGTTTATATCTCCTGTTGGTGCTGGTAGATGGATGTTCAGGCTGCTCTCATCTCTAGCATAGCCAAACAGTCCACCGCCGGAGTTTTTCGATGGTGCTGGTCCGCTGAACGGGTCAGCATGGGTGGACAATGAGGTATTTGGTCGAGTGGACGGCCGTCTCGAAACTGGTTCGGCAAAGATCCCACCTTGAGGCAGGTTATGTTGTGGCACCGCTTGGTTCTCTGTTTGTTGGTTGCTTCTGAGGTACGCTTCCATGTCTGGTGTAACCTTGAAAATATTCTGGACTCTAATATCTGCTCCCATGTCGCACAAAATGGTGAAGGCATCCCACATGAAAGGGTTAAGCTTCAGTGCCTCCTCGAGGTAAGCGACCGCCTTCTTTATGTCCTGGTATCCATAGTAAAGCTTTCCGAGCAAGCAGTTGACGGCTGATGCGTCTGGTAAAGTGTCGCGAGCTGCCGATATCTTCGCAAAGCTACTCCTTCCTTGCCACAACTCGCGAGCTCTCTCCAGTCCGTAAATGCCTTCCTTCCAGTTTTCGAGTATTAATGAAGCCTGTCCAAAGACGTATGCACATCCCAAATGTATTCCCTTGTGTCCGCTAACCCTGCTGACCTCCAGTGCTGACCGTGCGTCGCTGCGCCCTAAATGTGATTGAGCGAGGAGGTATTGTGATTCTGGTGACTTGGAGTCCATGGCGACTAGTCGTTCGGATAGGAAGAGTGCGTTTTGGTATAGGTCCTGTTGCAGCATAGAGCGTACTTGCCGCCGCACCTGCTCTGTGGCGTAAGTATTAGAGGGCGCCATGACGCGCGTGTCGTTGGGAGAAGCTATGTATGCGTCCGCTATAATGCCATTCGTGTCTGTGTGTTCGAGCCGATTAGGTCGTTGCTATAAACCCAAATACTCTCGCTAGCAATCGGTGACGTGAAGTTCGCAGTGTTCGGCGTGCTTCTATTGTTCTCGAGGTGTCGACAGCGTGAAGTCGTAACGATCGTTCAACTTTCGTGAAGTCGAGATAACAAGACGACGTCAGCGTTGTTTGTTGGTTTGTTGGTTCAGTAAATCGCGAGTACTGGTTGTCAAGCTGCGGCAGATCGACCTCACAGTATTCCACTGTAGCCTTGGGAGTATATTTGTTTGTTGCGGATAGTGATGCAGCACTGTGTACTAGCAATTATACTGCGATGTCGAGGAGTTGCAACTGAGAGCGTCGTCGTAGGCTGAGCACGGAGACTCGTTGTTCCTTGGTCCCTTCTTTCAGATGTCTCGCGCTGTTGTTGTGCAACTGCTTTCGGCGTTTACAATTCGCTGGATCGGGCTTAGCAACGCGATTGCAGATTATGTCAGCGATGGACCTGGCAGTTGTGGCTGGAGTCAGGCGCTTGGCTGCCAAGGTATCGCCCGCTAGACGCCAGCTGCGGCTGATCAACCTCAAAGCTTAAGTTTATACGCAGAAGATAGAGCCGCAACCAGATAAAGTCAACTACCTACGTCGGTATCATACCGAAGCTGTCACATATCACCGAATCTATTCACATAAACGAAAACACATAATAAGGTTGTCAAAGGGTTTGCAACCGGTTTACAACCATCAGCTTTACGACATCGCCACTAAAGAACACGTTAAACCCTTTTTACCACCTATCAAAACTATTAAAATGGCAGGCAAAGCGCGCAAAGACCTCGCTAAATCCAACAAAGCCGTCCTTCAAAACCTTCACCTGGCATGCCTCATCCTAAACAGCGCCTTCATCCTATTTTCCCTCCTCATCAAATCGCGCTCCATGCTCACCTACACCATCCTCTCCATCCCCGCCTTTGGCGCCCAATACGTACTAGAGACTAGCGGACGTCCAAAATACACCACGCTCAATGGCAAATCCTCGTTAAGGACTGCGGGAGAGGATCTGTCAGCGCCGGGACTGACGGAGTATATGTTTGATATTATTTGGGTCACGTGGGCGTGTTTGGTTAGTGTGTTGGTGGTGGGGGATATGGGTTGGTGGCTTTATGCGGTTGTGCCTGTGTTTGCTGTGTGGAAAGGGTGGGGGCTTTTTGGGGCGGCCAGGGGAATGATGGGCGGTGGGCAGGGACAGCAGATGCCGCAGGAGCAAGTTCCACAGATGAACAGGAAGCAGAGGAGGGCCGCTGCGTAAATAGGGTGGCTAGGAATTGAAAGCGATTTCGCAATGTATTTATAGTGTATACTGTGCGAATGTTTACTATTCTACAGCTGTTTATACACTGATAATGGGCCATATTATGGTTCCTGATGTTAGAAGGACGAAGACTGTCGGCTCTCGCTTTGAATGCGGAACAAGTCAAACTAATCTGCAAAGTCTTGACATTTTGACTATAATCGGAGATCGTAGGCTGATGTTGAAGATACTTCTTTGACGGAAAGCCAGACACGCACTGCAGTGATGCTTTGGGGTCTCCTTTCTTTCAGAGCACTCCGAATTGCCACCAGCATGATCACAATGCGAAGACGCATAAGCATAGACCATCAGTAATAGCTTCCGAAATGTAAACCTGAGCATACTTAATGATTTGCATTGAACCGGCCACCCTCTTATGCCCGTGGGATTTAAGATGCTTCATGCATTTGCTGATCTCTCAAACCTTCGTTCAAAGTGCTTGGTTGAGCCTTAATGACAGCAACTGAGACTAGTTAAGTGTAGAGTACTCTCGGCAATCGTTCATCAAAGCGTGGCAGAACTCAGGACCACACTAGAAACCACTCTGAACGAGTGAGTGCGTCAGGACATGCAGGAGATCTTGACTCGAAGGATATGGTGGCCCTGCCATTGAACATGCGGCGACCGAGGTACTCTGAGCCGAAATTGTGGAACCACTTCTTTAACAATGGCTGTGGTATATCAAGGGGACTACACTCCATCCCACTATCCAAGAGCTCATGACATCGATAAAGACCATACTTAGTGGTAGAGGCACTAAAGAGCGAGAGGAATTGAAGCTGCAGATGAAGTTAGGTCTCACATTATTCCGTTCCGCAACCTTGGTGGTTGTTACCTGTAAAGCACAGACCACCACGTTCTGGCAGTGATCTCGGTTCATGGCTCAGCAATTCTGGTGTTCTCTGGCAAGCGCAATCAGCATTGCACATCCCGATTAGGTTTAGCGTAAGATACAATCAACAAGTGATTCAAATCAGGCCGGAAACGCGCTTGCAAATGATAAAGACCCAGCCCCATTTCGCCTGCTTTCTTCTACCCTTTACTCCCCAATAGCACCAATTTATAAACCACCACGACAACAAATTCATCATCCACCACCGACGCGTCAGTTTAGACGTTCTATACCATCAACACTTCATAAGAAAAACTTAATAAATCTATCAGAATGACTGGACGTAAGTTATATTCTCAGTTATCGCTTGTGGCGACTCTGGAATAGCTTGTCGTCTTGGTGGAGTTGCACATCGCGTCAACCTCACTCTCGACGCGACGGCTATTTCATCGTTGCCTCAGGCTTCAACAACAACTCCGGCTCACGAACGTATATACTAACATCATTACCAGGCGGAAAGGGTGGAAAGGGACTAGGAAAGGGAGGAGCCAAGCGTCACCGCAAGATTCTCCGCGACAACATCCAGGGTATCACCAAGCCAGCCATCCGTCGTCTCGCACGTCGTGGCGGTGTTAAGCGTATTTCTGCCAGTATGTTTCCCCAAGCTTACCACCCATGAGACCATCAAGCTAACGCGTCCCAGTGATCTACGAGGAGACCCGTGGTGTTCTTAAGACCTTCCTCGAGGGTGTCATCCGTGACGCCGTCACCTACACTGAGCACGCCAAGCGCAAGACCGTCACCTCCCTCGACGTCGTCTACGCCCTCAAGCGCCAAGGCCGTACCCTCTACGGTTTCGGTGGCTAAAAGTCTCGTTACCAAACATCACCCACCTCTTCGATATCTCGCTGCGCATCTCCACTACTGGTCGTCCTCAGCATACTCGAGATACCATGTTACCTTTGATAGTCTCTCTTGAGCTGACGGTCTAGCATCCTGTTTACGGGAGGGTTTCTTCTCATCTTGCTCCAATATACTTGATCTGGCGACAGCACATTTCCATAGCGTACTTTTGACACCTTCTCTGGACTATCCACCCAGAGTTGTTGAGTCTAGCATGCTGTTTACGGCAGGATATGGTGGTTACTGTGTTGTCGCATCACGTCTCGCGGATCACTTTACGATTTGGTTGTTGGCTCTTTTGCATAGTTGCAGGCGGATTTGAGGATGGGTTGATGCACTGCGATACCTCAATTTGCGGAAGCAATCTATATTATGATGGCGGGCGTTCTATGGATATGGGCCGGATAGCTAAGCCTGGGCGTACTGGTCGTTTGATGAATGAAGAGAATACCAAGAACAAAGTCAAGAATACTTTCATGACATGCTGTGATCGTGTGAATTCCATCTTCGCCTCACCTTGAGCTCCTGGGCTCTCGACAAACTGACTGCCCTGCAGACGCCCCTATCACACAAATTTGGTACTTTCTAGGCTGCTTGCTTCCTGAGAAGGGCGCAATGAACACTGAGGAGCTTCGCCACTCAAACGTATATAACCTCTTATGCTTCGACGAGTACACACATTTCAACACATCTCTCAAGTATAGTACAACCCATTTGTTTTCGATTAGTGCCGGAATAATCAAATCTCTTTTATCGTTCGTATACAGGGTACTTCAGCATACAGCTTGTGGACGCTGCCACTAACTGAGCGCGTCTGATTGTTGCGATAAGACTAGATAAGGCTTAGCTTGCGTCGCGAGTCGCGGGCCCCACCGGCCTCGACAAAATAATTTGTGGTGCAGGCGGCGGCGGTTCTTCTCTTCCCTCTGGCAGTCGCCAGAACGGGCTTAATTGTTTTACGAACTACATCAACCGACAAGATGAAGTACGTTTTGGTCTCTGGAGGTATGTGAAACTGCATTCTTATCGCCATCATTTGAATCGGAGGAAGAATTGAGAGAGGACAGAATGGGGGGAAGGATTGTGCAAGGCGCGTCTGAGATGGTGTGGGGGGCTTGACGATTTAAGAGGATGGGATGAGGATGAATGGCTAAATTTATATAAATGGGTGCTAACATGCGTCACAGGAGTTATCTCCGGTATTGGAAAGGGTGTTATCGCCTCTTCTACCGGTCTCTTGCTTAAGACTATTGGGTTGAAGGTTACCAGCATCAAGATCGATCCATACATGAACGTCGATGCTGGAACTATGGCACCAACTGAGTGAGTGCTTCTGACAGCATGCAGAAGCGAATTGCATGCGCGCAGGAAACGGATCGCAAAAGTACGTTAGAACAGAATCTAACAACAATACAGGCACGGAGAGTGCTTCGTCCTCGACGACGGCGGAGAAGTCGATCTCGATCTTGGAAACTACGAGCGTTACCTGAACATCACCCTCACCCGCGAGAACAACATCACTACTGGAAAAATTTACCAGCACGTTATCCAGAAGGAGCGCCGCGGCGACTACCTCGGACGCACCGTCCAGGTCGTTCCACATTTGACCGACGCCATTCAGGATTGGGTTGAGCGCGTCGCTCAGATTCCAGTTGATGATACCAAGGAGACCCCAGACGTATGCATTATCGAGCTCGGAGGAACCGTTGGAGACATCGAGTCTGCGCCATTCATTGAGGCCATGAGACAGTTGAGACGCAGAGCCGGAAAGGACAACTTCCTCCAGATCCACGTTTCTCTGGTCCCAGTCATCCAGGGAGAGCAGAAGACTAAGCCAACTCAGGCTGCTATCAAGGACGCCAGATCTGCTGGGTTGAGTCCAGATTTGATTGCCTGCAGATGCGACGTCCCACTCGAGAAGTCCACCACCAACAAAATTGCCATGTTCTGTCAGGTTGAGCCAGAGCAGGTCATCGCTGTCCACAACGTCAAGTCAACCTACCACGTCCCAGTCCTCCTCGAAAACCAGGGTCTCATCACCACCCTCACTCAGATCCTCAAGCTGGACGCTGTTCCAAAGTCCAAGCACCTCGTCGACCGCGGCGAGCGCACATGGCATGAGTGGACCAAGTTGACCAACAGCGTCAACCATGCCGCAGAGGAAGTCAACATCGCTTTGGTCGGCAAGTATACCTCCCTCCATGACTCCTACCTTTCCGTCATTAAGTCGCTCGAGCACTCGGCTATGCGCTGCCAGAAGAAACTCAACCTCCGCTGGGTCGACGCCTCCGAGCTAGAGGACGCAACCAAGAAGAGCAACCCATCCGCCTTCCATAAGGCGTGGCACGAGGTCTGCACCGCCGACGGAATCTTGGTTCCAGGTGGTTTCGGAAACCGCGGTACCGAGGGTATGATCAAGGCTGCGCAGTGGGCACGTACCAACAAGACCCCATACCTTGGTATCTGCCTCGGTATGCAGATCGCTGTTATTGAGTTTGCGCGCCATGTGTGCAACATGGAGGGCGCGACCTCGACCGAGTTGAACGAGCGCGCCGAATATCCAATCATCATGTTCATGCCAGAGGTTGATAAGACCACTATGGGTGGCACCATGCGTCTTGGTCTCCGCCCAACTGAGTTCCAACCTGGATCGGAGTGGTCCAAGCTCCGCGCTCTGTACGGCAACAAGACTGAGATCCTCGAGAGACACCGCCACAGATACGAGGTCAACCCAGAGTACATTGATCGTCTGACTGAGGGTGGATTGAACTTCATTGGCAAGGATGACAAGGGTGAGCGTATGGAGGTTGTGGAGATCAAGGACCATCCGTGGTTTGTTGGTGTCCAGTACCACCCAGAATACCTTTCTAGAGTCTTGTCCCCATCAAGGCCATATCTTGGCTTCGTTGCCGCTGCTGCGAAGTGTCTCGACAAGGTCACTAAGGAGGTTGCGGAGATGGATGAGCAGGCTGCCGCTTTGGGAGTTGCTCACGCTTTGAGCGGAGTCAACATCTAAGTATTTTGTATGACTGGACATGACTCTTTTTATAGCCTACCTCGTATATTCCTCCCACAACTGGCTTGGATGATGAAGTTGGCTAGGGGACGAAGGATTGGATGAAGGAATGGATCACGATAACGGCGTTAATGAAAAAACAGAGCGGTCTTGGCTATGGGAAGGGTTGGGATAGAGCCTAGAGCGAGCAACAGTAATCCTTTTTTTTAGAGCAGGAGCGTGTAAGCGTGCATGAATACCCTATACAATGAAGAATAAAATTGTAAACTATTATGTGGTTCCATTGCTGGGAGAGCTACGCACTCGGTGAGGTTTAAGCGACTCGTGCTGTTGGTGCTGTAGGAATAAGCGGCTGATAATTGATGGAAAAGCCGGTGGCTCGAATGCGCTAACGCGTTTTTGAAGTGGTTCTTCTCGAGGTATTCATACGCTTGTGATATCCTCAATCTAATCTCTACCGTCTTCATATTTTCTGTCCTTCCGTTCTGAAGGTCCGTGACGACATCACTTCTCAACTCCATTAACGTTCTTCGCGCCGCACCCCAGTTTACTCGCCACGACCGTGGTACGTCTAATAGCCTTACTAATCGCCCCTCTGACCCCCTCATCTTCAAGCACAATCAGCCCTCCCATCGTACAACCCCCTGGCGTCGTAATCTGATCCCGCAGCAACGCAGGATTCATCTCCTCATATCCCTCTCCGCCCGCCACCATACTGGCAGCACCCTTCATCGTTTGTGCAGCCATGATTGTGGCTTCTTTTAACGGCACACCCATGGCCAGCGCGCCGTCGATAAGACCTTGGAGCATTAGGAGACAAAATGCCGGTCCTGACCCTGCCAGCGCGGTTGACGTATCCATCATCTTAGCCTCCAACACCACTACTTTCCCCACGGCACCAAACAGCTCCTTCGCCAACTCTAGGTCGGAACTGGGAAGGGGTTTGGTGGGAGACTCGATCACTGTCATTGATTCCCGGATTCGGGCTGCTGTGTTGGGCATGACTCTCAAGAACCTACACCTCTCATTATCCTCCGACTGGTAATCTCCATAGACGGCGGTTTCGAGGTCCTGCACAGTGACGCCCGCGCAGATTGAGATGAGCAGTTTTCCGGCAAGCGCCTCTCTCATACCGTGCTGGCCCAGGATAGCTGACACCATGTAAGGCTTACAGCCGAGCAAGACGTAGTGGGAGGCGGAGGCGACGGAGACGTTGTTGCTGGTTTGTGCGATGGAAATCTGGACGGAGTTGGCGGAGCTGAATGTATTTTCGAGCCTCTGACAACTGGCTTGCGATCTACAATTCAATATCCAACGGGTTGGGATTTTAGGCCCCAGAGCCGAGGAGGTGAGGGTGGAGAGGTAGGCGCCCTCATTCGCATTCCACTTTGTGAGGATACCCAACAGGATGGCTGAGCTCAGAGTTCCTGGAACAATGGTTAGCAAGGCTGGTATCAATTGATATAAAATGGATGTAGGGAAGAAGGGAAAGACGAACCACAACCAATAATACCCAACGTCGCATTCCCATCCATCTCAACTTGAAAGTCGCTCCAAGGGAGATCCAGCTTCCCATTTGCGGTCGCGTCGATTGCCGGCTTGGCTTTCTTGTCGGAGCCATTGGCAAGCGTGACCTCGGAGGTGCGTTTCGTCATTTCGCTAGATTGCGGTTTGCGAAGTTGTAGGTGAAACGGTGTTGTGTTCACAAGTTAAAGTATTGCGAGGACTGACAATGCACCACCAAGGTGCCGCCAAAAGAATTTTGCCGCGAGCTACCGCCTGTCAGGTACCGAAAGTGGTGGAACGTTCCACAATCTAAATTTGAAAAATTGATCATAATCGGCACAGAACACTGAGTTTATAATTTCTTAAAATTAACCCCATCTGAAAGCTATTTATTCAAAGATATTGACGTTCTTTCAGAGGCCAAGTAAATCCAGTTGCTAGTCGATTTTCTCAAAAGGTTGCGCACAAAACCAATCACGACAGCATATCAATCACATGGTGGGCGAATAAAATGGTAACAACCGCTAGTTCATTGCTTCAGAAGCATGCCGCATAACAAGCCGCATGGCAAGCTGCATGTTTGGTGTGTTTACAGGCCACAAAATAGCCTTCCCCAATCTTGAGGCGTCCGCGGCACTACCCCAGTCTCTCCGCCATATCCTCAGCCATGTACCGAAAGTACACAATTCCCTTGATCAAGCCGGGTTACCCGCAGTGCGCAGACCGTGTACCTGTCCCGAATCCACCACTACAGTTCCGTCGCTCCCATATAACTCACTTCTCCCCGACCTGAGCGCAGCGAGTGGCTTCCTTCCCTGGCCCACTCATTCCCCCTTCTTCCTCCTCCCCTTCTTTTTCGGCTTCTCATCCTCACCACTCTCACTCTCCTCCTTCTTCCTCCCCTTTCCCTTCTCTTGTCCTGCATCCGGCTGATCTGCTACCTTTGCCACGATGTCGTTCAGGAAGTCGAATTGCTCGTCACCTTCGATTGTTTTCTTGAGGTGGATAGCCGTGACGCGCTTTGAATTACCTGCGCGGGCCAGGTCCGCGGATTTGGTTACTAGGCTGATCATGAAGAGTTCTAGTGCTTTGGCTGTTTCAGTAGTTAGCGCCATGATATCTGTGATTCTTTTAAGAGACATAGAGTGGAGGGCCGTCGGTAAGCTCGGGATACTTACAAACAACAACAGGCGTAACCTGCGCCACCTTTCCCACCTCCTCATCGGCTTGCATTATACGCTTTATGCGCGCGACTGGGAACTTGGTTTTTACTTCTATGCCCTTGCTTGCGCCGAGACCTGCATCTAAACCTTCCTCTCCATTCATATCCATCTTAATATCCGCCATTTTGCTATCTCTATCTTCCTCCTTAACTGAAGTCGTAGAATCCTCAAGTTTCAAGCTTGAAAATGGATGCGCGCTATTCGTACCCGTGGGTGATATTACACTCTGTGGTGCCGACGAAACGCTTTTGGCGTGCGTCAACAGATTGATATCTACCAACTCTCTCTTAACCTCAACAGGAGAATGTAAATGCGGTTGTGAATGAGGTTGTGAATAAGCAGGTGATTGATACGTCAACGCGCTTTGTGGGATGGAGTATCCGGAGCGCTGAGCTTGGGAAAAAGTGCCTCGTGGAGGGTAGGACAGAGGTTGGTGGTGGGGTTGGGATGCGACGGAAGTGGAACTGTTGCGTGCGTAGATTGGGGAGGTGTATGAAGTCGAAGTATGAGTAGGAGGACCCCAGGTTGAGTTTGTATGCGCCGGAGGTAGATCGAGAATAGGTGGTTGGTAAGTCGAGTGTCGCCGATAGCCTTGCTGGTACTGCGGACTTATAGGCGGTTGGTAAACACTTGTTCGTCTGGTGTCTGTGGAATTCTGCGCGGGCGGTTCAGTCGAAGTAAAGTCGTAACGCGGGATCTTTGGACTTCTAGGCGTATAGCCTTCTTCTCTTTCTAGCGGATGTGGTGGTTGGTTCTGCGCCGTGGAGTTTGACCGTGGAGCCTGATATGCGCCCGTGTAGGAGGAAGCGTTAGTGTTTGTGTTTGCCTGATTTGACGTCTGGTTTGATTGGTTGGCCGAAGAAGATAAAGTTGAAAGGTCGGGGGACCGTGGCGCGTATGTACCGTCGACGGGCGGCATATTTTAGATCTGCCTCGCCTGCAGACGCGAAGAGATCCGTGATGGGGCGCGTCAAAGGCTGTGTGGAGACTGCAGTTTAAGGTGTGGCGCCGAAGTGTGGCTGTCTGATGCTCAAATGAGTGCTGAGACGTTGGCGTTTATGTCCGCTTTGATGCGTTGTTTTACCTTTTGTGAAAGAACCAAGGCGCGCTTATATGCGCTTATATTTCGTCTTTGACAACTGCCACCACATTTGTGAGTTATGTCGACAAAGAGCTCTCTTTCCCAGTCCGTCAAGTCAGTCGGCACAATCTTGGCTGGTGCAGGCGGTGAGTAATGGCTGATAGCGATCTGCACGTGATTATAGATCGTGTTGGTGTGGCTGGGGTGCTGGGTTGCTGGGGGTCGGTGCAGAAAATATGAAATTCTGGCAAAATTCAGTGGTGGGGGTTGTGCGCAGTTATATGCTAGCTGGTGCGACCGGGGTGCTCAGATCTGCCTAGCATGCAACGGGTCAAGGGCGCCATGGCGTGTGGCCTGAGCAGTTTCACCAGCCACAGCTCTGCGGATGAACGCGTTTATCGCGTTTGATTTCATGATGATCATCTGTTTCGTCTTCATCCTCGAAACCTACAAGCAGAGACACAGGTCAGCATATTTTTGTTGCGTCTACTGGCTTGCACATCTCTCTTGGAGAAGTATGAAAGCCTGAGCAACACGAGCGCATCTATCTCATCATTACACGGCTGTACCAGAAGTCAACAGTCAAGGTGACAGTAAGCTCATTATTAGCGCGATTCATGGTACCCCTCAGCAGACTCAATTTATGAGGACACTCTTTACTCCTTCCTATTTTTTTCTTCCTCGCCAATTCGGCATTGCACGCTCGACCACATATACACCATTCCACCAATGCCTCATACCCCAGGACGACGCATGCCAGGAATGTAAGCTTAGCAGCTTTGCATGCTCTAATCCTCTACTACCAGTTGGCATAGATGGCTAGAGTGAAGTTGCCAGGGTGTATCTTTTGTTACACACTCGACCAACTAGTTTCGTAAATCAACCCGTGTCTAGATTGACCTTGGTGCCTAAAGCGCCACGACAGTCTAATCCAACCAAGTCGTCATCAACCAGCTACCGTCCCAAGGAGTCCCATATTCCCTAGTCAAGAGGAAGACGTCTTGTTCATTGATCCCTCTGGACGAGACAGTGTCGACAACGAATCCACCACCATCGCAACATAATCAACTTACTACGGTGTGAAAGCGATCCAATCCCGAGAAAACTCGCTGTTGGGTCTAGGGAAAAAGGAGGCAATGGCCCTGTCTTGTTTGTTCTCTCTTTCTGGACAAGACAGCCGAAACCAATTAACTTCTATAGTGTGGCAAGTATGAAGTTGCTCTGGCGCTCACTACCGCTCGCGAAAGAACTTGCCCGGGAGTCTCAGTGAATTGAGGGCACATGGAGGGAGTCAAACTCATGGTGCTCACTGAGTAGCCCAGCGAACCAAGTGTCAGCCTCAAAAAGTCTGGTTGCAGCCCATCACAGAGAAGGAATGCCTACTATCAGTCACTGCCACACCTTCCCTATCACATGGGCACGACGGCGGGTGGGTCAGGTCTACAACACGCTCTACAAAACCTAATGTCCGTGAGAAGACGTCCAATCTTTATCGTCTTCAACAGATTAACAAGTATACTTCTCGCCTGTCAAGCATGGCAAACTGGTTCCTAAGTGGTAACAATCGGGAGAACCGCCACCAACACCCTCTACAGTGTATTGGCAAGTTTTCCTAAAAGGGAAGTAAATATGACACAGCGAAGAGAATCAGAGTGATGATAACCAAGAGCTTTACCGATTCTGAAGTCTCATAACCCTGCCTTCCACTCTTCATCGCCTGGCGACGGATGGCGAGGAGTGGGCGAGCAAGTGGTTTTGATGATAAAAGGGATATGCGGACGTACTTGATCTAATCTGACTTTTTCACTCACTGGGTATTGCTCTTTCTGAAGCTCGTCATAGCCTTCTATTTCAAGCTCAATTTCAGGTGCTTCATGCCACAGTCTTTTCCTGAACTTAAACTTCTTATCCGGCGTTGTGTGCTGGTGTTTTGGCACTGATGCTTGCGGCTCCGGTCTTTCGTCGTCTTGATCAGAGAGTTCCTCGATCACATCTCCTAAATAGTCTTCTCCTGAGAACTTGATGGCATCTCCGGCTTCAGCGAACGCACCGGCGAAAACGCTCGTATAATCTTTGAATCCAGCTGTCTTTGGTACGGCGACTTCATGTGTATTCTCCGACATCGCAGTAAGATTTATTGCCACAGCGCGCCCGAGGTTTGATGGCGATATGTAGTCCGGTATCAAGATTGGCAAGTTCTCTAGGACTAGAAAGACTCGACTTCATTTCTAACTCATTATTACTTCTGGTTAAAGGTTATTGCAACGATGACTGTTAAGATATTGTAGCGGATCATTCGAAGTGGTGTAATTATCGACAGCTGAAAGTCACCATGCCGCCAAGCAATGTTACACGAAGGACCGTGTACCATGTACCTTTACCTCGTGACCTCAGTCTCTGTGCGCGTACTCACCACCCTTCCAGAAACATCATACTCATTCAGTTTTCTAGTCGAGAGATATCAGGTGGAAAGGAGTCCGTCAGACGTAAACAGTTAGATGGCGAATGCGTCACTTATAACCTACGAAATCTAGCAATAACTGTGTTCATTGTAATCTTCAAGCTCTCGTAGCCACCAATGATTATATCATCCATCCATCCCTTATCCATCTAGCAATGCAAAGCCAGCCATCCTTAGCCCAAAACTGCAGTGTTTAAAGTCCATTCCCAGTCCACTGCTCCCTTAGCGGGCGTCGATCTGGGAACTCGCCTCCGCAGTAACACTCTCAAACTCCATCTCCCACTTATCCACATCCGCAAACTTGCTTTTGGCCTTCTTTAACTCCTTCGACACCTTCTTCTCAAACACACCCCGTCTTTCCACACTCTCTGGTAATTCCTCATCGTTCACAAGGAGAGGGGCAAGCGAATCGTCTGGATCGAACTCTTCCTCATCCTCGCCGGCGCTCTCGTTCTCTTTTTCTGATTCTGGATTAGGGACTTTTTTGGAGTATGTTGATCTACCCTTTCTCTTCCCAGTATCCTTGTCCGAAGCCTTCGACTTTGTGACCCTCCTCGTTCCTGTTGCAGCAGCAGGTGTGGCGCTGGCCTGTGTGACCGTTCCTCGCCTCCTCCTGCCCGGCATCACGGACAGCTCATCCACCTCACTATCCGCCTCATCCTCTTCCTCACTCTCAACCTCAAAAACATCCAGCTCCCTGTCCTCTCTCCTTGGCATACGCTCCCTCCTCCTCGGCAACAGCGCCTGTAACTGCTCAGTTGTCTGCATTGCCGGTATAGGTTTTGACTTGCGTTTTGAGGTTGTAGCGATGGGGTTGTGGCGGTTGTCGTGTGAATGGGTAAGGCTTGGTGGACTACTTGGTAAATCGAAGTCGTCCTCAGAGTCCATGGCTGCTGCACCTCTTGCCGGCTGTCTTCTCGTTGGCGGTATTCTGCTCGGTGCAGCTCTTGCAGGCTGATGATTTGGTGCAGCATGAGGACGAACAGATGGAGGTGAAGGTGTACGTGCGAGTTGTATACTGCTGCTACTATGAGGCGGCGCAAACGTCGAACTCGGGGGTTCAGGGGTTCCAAGTCGTTGTTGTGCTCGTGAAAGATTCTGTGCGGTAAGCCTAAGTCGTGGTGAGATAGGTAATGAAGAGAGCTCTGAAGATGAGGAGGGCCGGGGCGAGGGTGTTATTTCCCCCTCGAGCTGAGGTGATGGCGAGCGGGGGACTTGAGTTTCCGCTGGCCCAGGAGCGGGTGAGGATTCGAGGTCCGGGGTTGAGGTTTTCCTTTTCCTCGGATTTGGACTCGAAGGTTGAGAAGTTATAGGTGCGGGAGGGCCCTGCGGGAGGTTCAATGGCGTACTTTCATCCTCAGGGGCAAAGAGATATGTATCGTCTTCTATCCCTCCCAGGACAGAGTCGTCACCGGAAGCGCCCAGAATACTATTCCGTTGCCCGGGCGTACCAAGTATACTCCCCTGTCTCACCCTCCTCCTGCCTCCAAACATACCCCTGCCACCACCCAAGACACTCCCCCTTCTCACCGGTGTATTGATGCTGGGATTCCTCTCCACAGAACTGTCCCTGTCTCTCCCGAATCCAGCGGCGCCTAATATGCTGCCTTGACGCTTGCGAGGTTTGAAAGCACTCATCGGTCTCTCCACCTCTGCTTCAGCTTCTGGGGATGGTTCAGGGATGTCGTGTTGGAGATTCGTAATATCCTGACTCTGCGCAATCTCACTCTCCACACTCACACTCCTTTCCACCGCTCTTCTTGGCCCGAGGATCGAGCCCTCGCGCTTATGGCGCTTGAAGTTTCCTACGTTGGGCATTGGTTCCGAACTCTGTACACTCTGTAATTGTGCTTGTGCCCCCTTCCCCGGTCTGCCTCTCAGCGCACCCTCATTATCACTACCCGACATCTCATTCTCCATTTCCAACCTCTCTAAAGCCGACTCCCTTCTCCTCTCCGACTGCGCGAGCGCCCTTCTCTGCGCCGCTGTGAGGGTTGTCGGTGTTGGTGCTATCGTCTCGATGGTCTTCGTGGCTCCGCGGGTGGCGCGCTTTCCGGCTGGCGAGGTATTTTCTGAGTCTGAGATCTGCAACGTCCCAACTTCAGTCGGCAGTTGTCCTGGGCGCTGGGTCGCAACGGTGCGTTTCGGTAGTGCTGATGCGCTCGCTGCGCTCGCGGGTTTAGCGCCGCCGATTTTCGTGCGCTTTGGGCGAGGCATGATCGCGTTTGAAGATCGTTTTCGATCTCACTATAGTAAGGCTGAGTAATACCTAGTATCATATATCTGTTTACAGTAACCTTGTTCCTGGGTGGGGTTGCGTATCGTTTGTGCTTGGTGATGTTGCCCGCTCGACTTTCTTGACGCGACGCGCGACGCGCTGCGCGACAAGCTAGCACGGGCCAGGCCGGATGGGAACCCTTGTCAAACCGATTGGCATGATTGGCAGAATTAGTTGACCGCCTTTGAGGTGAGGCCTTGTGGGATTTTTTGTTATCGCGAACTTGAGGAAGAAGCATCACTTGCGATATTTGAAGTAATTTTATCAACCACGCAAGCTCGGATGTTTATTTAGCCCCATTGAGACTTTTCATACCTCGGACCTTCACAACAGCCAGCTCCTGTCGCTGAGCCCTTTCAACGACGTCTAAGGAGCACCTCCAACGCAGCCATGCTACGCTCTACCAATACCTCAGTGTGCCTCATGTGCCAATACTCTAACGCACGCATAAACAACACCCGCACCTTCGCCTCAATTCAAGTCCGCAATGCCTCACAAATGTACAAGCGCGTCCCAACGCGCATGTCCCTCTCGCCCCGCGTCGCACAATCCAACCCCCGAACCACCGAAGACGGCACACCAGTCCGTCGGCGACAAGACGGGCCATTCGGCGGCATGAACCAGACAGTAGCCAATATTCGCGGTGTTCCAGAGATCAGAAGAGTCGCGCATGGACCGAAAGATGGGAAGAAGGATATCAAGAAGGCGGATAGGAGGGAGGGCTTCCATGCGCTGAAGATGCAAAGGGCGTTGACTCCGATTAGCTATAACAGCCGTACAGCAGTGAAAGAGCGGCTACATGAGCTGGATAACTTTCATAAGTTTCAACTCCTCCCGACGGTGCAGGAGGCGATTGAGACGCAGGCGTTGAAGGGGTTGGAGGAATATGTGCCAACTGCTGTGCAGCGTCTTGCTATCCCTGCACTACTAGGCGAGAAGACCAAATTCCAGAGGAAACGCCCAACAAAGGAGAAAGAAGAGTTCCTCATCGCCGCCGAAACCGGATCCGGAAAAACACTCTCCTACCTTCTCCCCCTCGTCGACGCCGTAAAGCGTGCAGAGCAACAAGACGCAGATATAGCAGAGTACGAGAAAATGAGGCAAGAAGAGCAGCTGAAACAGAACAACCTCACCCTCGTCTCGCCGCCTTTGACGAACACGCCGCACCCTACCACCGGCCGTCCACGCGCTATCATTCTGCTTCCGACTTCTGAGCTGGTGTCTCAGGTTGGCGCCCTAGTCAAGCAAATATCCCATACCGTAAAATTCCGCAGCGCGTTGATATCCTCGAGTGTTAGCGGCAAGGTGATTCGTAACCGCCTCTTCTCACCGGGCGGAATCGACATTCTCGTCTCCACACCTCACTTATTAGCCTCCATCGCGGAGTCCGATCCGAATATACTCTCGCGCGTCTCCCACCTCGTCATCGACGAGGCCGACTCTCTGCTTGACCGTGGCTTCAGCCCTCTCACCTCCGCCATCATCGATAAATCCGCCTCCTCCCTCCAGCAACTCATTCTCTGCTCCGCCACCATCCCTCGCTCCTTGGACTCCTTTCTCCGCAAACGCTTCCCCAACATCGTGCGCCTAACCACTCCAAATCTGCACGCCATCCCGCGTCGTGTGCAACTCGGGGTCGTGGACGTAGAGCGTGATCCGTACCGCGGAAACAAGAACCTCGCCTGCGCAGACACAATATGGTCGATTGGGAAGTCGTCGCTGGAACACGAACTCCCGGGGGATAAGAACAGTGTGGACCTCAAACACGTACTCGTCTTTGTAAACGAGAGAGAGAAAACTGCGGAGGTGGCCGAATACCTCCAATCCAAGGGTGTTCACGCCGTCGCACTCTCGAGAGATACCCCTGAGCATAGGGCGAGTGAGATCTTGGCGGACTTCACGAGTAGTGAGAAGGTTGTGGTGCCGAGGACTGAAAATCCTGGGTCATTGGCAGACAATCAACCCAACTATGTTCCGTTCGGCAAAACCGCAGGACCAGTCAAAAGAAACCTTCCAAACATGAAGGTTTTGGTTACTACGGACTTGGGATCAAGAGGTATCGACACACTTGCAGTAAGGCATGTAATCTTGTACGACGTGCCGCATTCTACTATAGACTTCATCCACAGATTAGGACGCACTGGTCGCATGGGTAGACGTGGCCGCGGTATCGTTTTAGTAGGCAAGGATGATAGGAGAGATGTTGTGAGAGAGGTTAAGGAGGGTATGTTCAAGGGACAGGCTCTTATTTAAGGTTTGGATGGGATTATTATACCATGTATTTATACTGTAAAACTGTCGGCACATAACTTTGAGATCAAGAAAGAAAGAAAGAACTTCTTTACAACATCGGTTTTGGTTCTCTTGTGGTAACCTTGACTTGGCCATGAGCTCTCTATTTATTGGTGGAATTCTTGGCCCAACTAGCTTTTTCACTGTGAGAACCCCGACTAACAATCACCCTCGATCCTATGTTACTTCAGCGTGCTCAAATCACCGTAATCGATTACGAAATAGCATACTCGAAGTCAAAATTGCTAAGCACAACATCTGAAGGAATCAACTTCGATCCAACCGAAGAAGATTACAGATTGCAAAAAGGGTTAATGTAGCTAACTTAGAATCAAAACTCACGACCTTGTTTTGACCTCTATTATATAAATCGCTCAAAAATTCGCAATCAAACCCAGACTTACTAATTTTGAATTGTAAAAATTCGGAAAACCAACTCAAAATTGGCAATTCTGCCAATTTGCAAAGTTGGAATTTGCTATCGACCATGGCCCAAGATATCTGATTCTTTGAGCACTCGACCCGTGGCTGCCGCTAGGACGAAATCACGATGTGCAGTAGTTAGGCCGAACTGTGGCAGTCTTCAATTCAAAGTTAGACGAATGCTGGCAACGAAAGTCTTATGATGTCAAAAGGATTATGCCTGCTATAAATGAAGCCTAATCAAGGCATAGCGAAGTGAGTAATGTACTCCTTCCGCGTGCCAATAGAATGCCATCCAGACCGGATCCTGACGCCGCCGCTAATGATAAACTTCCCCTCTGACAGACTCCGCTCCCTTATTACGATCTTAAAAACGACTCCGCAAACTCAGCTTTTAGTTTTCTTCGCCTCTCTCTCCTCAGCACTGTCCTCAGCAGCCCTTTTCTTCGAAGGAGAAGCCGCCCCATCACCAATACTCATCTTCTTAACTCCTCCCACTGCCTCCTTCTCTCCGCCTTCACTGCTCCCAAAAGTGCACTCCTCAACATCACTATCTGCTTCATCGAACGCATGCCTTCCCGGCCCAACCACAAACTTCCTCAACAAGTTAAACAAATTCGCCTCCACATTCAGCGCAGTCTCAGCCAGTTTCTCAATCCTCTCTCTGCGATCCAACTGGATCAACACATCGCGATTATGCTTATACAATCTTTGCTTCACCATAAGCAGCCAGAGTCTGTATTTCTTTTTCTCCTTCGCCTCGGCTTTCTTTTCCTCTTGAGATTTGGTTGGTTTCGAGGCAGAAGTGTAATCCAGGTGCACCTTCGGATCCCAACGAACTGCTGGAGATATGGTGGAGAGGAGGTAAAGCTCAAGGACCTTTGTGAACTGTCCCGGGGCGAGTTTTGCCGCCTTCCTGATCTCCTCTGCCTTGGCGGTGTCGACGATCTGAGAATAGGGGACGCGGCCGGATTTCGCGATCTTGACATCAGTATTGATGCTTAGCTCCTTAAACTCTGGAATGGTGGAGAGGTAGGCCAAATCGTTGAGGTCGCGCAAGTCATCAAAAGGCTCATTTGGATCCTCGACCGTAATCTCGAAGACTGCTGGGTCAGCGCGTAGCGAGGATGTGATAGAGGAGTAGAATTGGGCGCCCAGGCCGAGTTTCTGGAATTGTGGAAGGATGACGAATTGTGAGATTCTTGCGCGGCTGAAAAGCAGCTTCTTTGCTCCACATACTTCCTCATATGTAGAATCGTCGGTGTTGTTCTCCTTCTTCTCCGTAACACCCGGGATAACAGGGTGGCAGAGGTACACGGTGGTGAAGCCGATGAATGTGTATGTGCCTTCCGAGGTTTTGGAATAGAGCAAGTACGCGATCCAGCGATCGTCGGTGAATTCTGTGAATGGGATTACGGTGCCGCCGTCGATCAAGAGTGGGGAAAGGATCTGTGTGCGAGTGAGAAGTTGAGTGATTGCTGGGTTGGAGGCTGGGCCGGAATATATCTCAATAGTCATCTTGTTGGCGTCTCCTGGGCCCGGGAGGGTGGTGAGGAGGGTGCCGGGTGGAGTGAAGGAGGTGTTGGTGTTGATGTGCTCGTCGAACAATTTTTCGTTGAACGTCGCTGGGGCTTTGCATCTGTTAGCATACGTTCATCTCGACATACCATATACGGGAAGGAGGGCACACACCATTTGGCAGGAACTCCTTGAAGACAGCTGGAATATCATCCGGCGCGACATCGCCCACTTGCTTCATCTTCTTTCGAAACTCAATGTTCACACATGGGCGCATATCCGAAGCGTTGTAGATGAGGTTGATCTTCAAGCCTTTGTAACCGAAGATGGACTCCTCTTCGCCGAAGAGCGCCATGGTATATTCTGGCAGGAAGGTGTTCAGAGTTTGGTGGTTGCCATTGGAGGCGGTGACTTGGGAGATGTGGATAGAGTCGAGTGCCCTGGACTGCCCTATGATCGTTAGTATGTGCAGTGTATAATGGCATTAGGAGATGTGAGAGTTTAGTTGCGAGCAGCGCAATTCACAAGCTCCAGGAGCTATGGATAGCTGTAAAATGAGGTTGAGCTTACATTCACCATCGTGGTCCCCCATGATTGCAGTAGTAAAGTTGTGTGTCGTTTCACAAAGTTTATGCGCGCTTAATGTCGTTCGTTTGTTGTTCAGAAAAAAGAGTGGTGATTGTGGCTTGTGAGATGTATAGAGCTCTGATGGTGTCGCAAAGAGAGTCGCGCCTAAGTTCGCGAGACGCGCTTCAATTTATAAGTGACGTGCAAGGGTTAAGCACCCCCGGACCTTAGCGGCATCACTGGAGACATTTTCGAGATCACCACGAATGCACAAACACATTAGGGCGACCACTCATAACAACAACACGACTGCGTTATATTAACTTAGTCGCCGCTTAATTCTAGTACTCTTCTACCTCCATATTCTAGCGTAAGGCAACCTTTTTATTTGAACCGACGAAAGCGCAACCGCCACGATGCTCCCACCATCCCACGTCCAAATCAAACGCAAAGCAACCGACGACCCAGTCGAGATTCTTCGCGTCCACGATGAAGTCGCAGCCGGTCGCTCAAGCGGCGCATACGTCTTCAAACGCCAGCGCATAATCAATCCTCTACCAACCTCCATACCACTTGCGCCTGTCTACCAGTCGCCAAGGCCTCCAACAGTGCAAGTTAGCCAGCCTGGCGATGAGCAGAGGGCACACTTGAAAATCAGAGCACTTGGTCAGGCGAAGCCTGTAGGTCAGATTAATCAGAATATCACAGCAGCAGCAGCAACTGGACAGAGGGTTATCGCCGAGCCCAGGAGGTTTCATATGTCGAGGACGAGAGGAACGGACACAGCCACAAAGACGAGGGGAAGTAGTATAGCCATCTTCCACGAACGCAAGGCTTCACCTGCTGGCAAAGCAACCTCTGGATCCTCCGATACTCTATCTTCCATTCTCGTCCCTGTGTCGGCAGATAGCACATCACCGCAGTCAGCACAAGCACCATCAAAATTGCAACATTCGAGAGGAAAGCCTTCCGTAACACAGATTAAGTTGACTCCTGTAAGCGCGGTGACGCCAAGAAAAAATAGCCCAGCGCCAATAGCGCCGCTCAGGGGAGTGAAGATGGAGAATGGACGTACAATCCCTTTGAACGCAAGTAGAGAGCAGCTGGATAGGGAGATGCAGGCGCATATCTTGGCTCAGATCAGCAGTAATTTGGCGGAGAATACGCCGCAGAAGCAGAATGGTAATGGGGTCCAGCTTAATGGCAGTCAGAAGAGATATACGCCAAAGAGTACGGCGAGGTATAGGGATCGTCATCCCGAGGTTGCTGCCGCAAAGGAAGAACAGGAGATACTAGAGGCGGAGAGCAAGATGGAAGATGATGGGATGGATGTTGATATAGAAGATGGGGAGTATATCGTTGAGACGTACATCAGAGTCCCTGTCGAGCAACTAGGCATTGGCGCGCAGCAGCACAGTGTTGGGCTCCTGGTACTCGAGGGACAGGAAGAGGCGGATGAGTTTTATGAGGGCGAAAGTGAGAGTGATTCTGATATGTATGATGAGGAGGAGGATGAGAATGCTGAGAGTCATCCACGCACGGAGTACCCAGATGAGGAGGTCGCGAGTGATGATGAGTTTGGTGTTAATCCTTACCAATACAGAAACAGAAATGCTTCAGATAATGAGGAGTACGGTACCGACGATGCTCAATTTTCAGACGACGAGATGGGAAGGAAAGAGCCGTGGATGAAGAGCAAGTGGAGCGAAGCTTATGGTGGAGCAGGCCACAGAGGAAAGAAGTTGCCAGTGAGCGCTTTTAATTCTGATGGGGAGGACGAGGATGATTACTTCGGTGCCGATAGGCCAGGGCGAGGGTTGTACTAGACATTCGATAGATTGGGAGAGTTTGAACTCGAAATGAGGCAATGCTGGCGAGGTTGAACTGGATGACCACAAAGCAGTTAGGTGACAACATAGTTGACCATGATGAGGCAGACCGGCCGCGATATGAATATTTCTCATAGCAGTTGCTTGAGATGCGCCATAGCTCAACAGGTAGACTCAAAAAATAGCCTTGATCATGCCTCCACTAACTGTAGCTCTGCTTCTTTTTATAGCGACAAGTTTGTCGACACGCACTCTGCATATTAGCTTCATAATCCCGGGTCATATCGCGCAGCAGTTATTGTCTATTCTGCTTGGTCATTCCCATCTCTTCTACGAGTACATCTAGCTCTGAACTCCATAACCCCTCAATGCATCGAAGAGATGGCTCCTGTGGCAGCCGATTCCCGCGCACCTTCCTCGCCAACCCCAGCTTATCAGCAGCCAATCAACTTGCTTAATCTCAGCCACCAACAACATCCTTCCGTCTTCCCTCTCACAACCTTCCCTCAGCCATGCGATCGCTAGCCCTCAACACACCCTTCAACCCAGACCAACGGGAGATTTGTACACCTCTGACTAGCGCTTCCGTCGCCTTTCCAAGTGCGGATTGTGCAAAGTCGATGACGGGGTGATGGGGCAAAATCGTACGACTTTCAGCACGCGATGCTGAATTTATAGGCCTGGCCACGCGAGGTTATCGAGATGTGAAGAGGCGCTACAAGTGAAGCTTGTATTTTTGGGAAAGCTTCGGCGCCCTATACACGGATGAGGGAGAAGAGGAACTCGGAAACGCTACTTTTTGCGCAGAGCGCAAGTGAAACATCGAGACGTTTGGCAGTCACTTACGATGCTCGCTGATGGGAATGAGAATGTGAGCAATTGGGGAGTAGTCTCGGTGGAGAAAGCCGCACCAGCGGAAAAAGAACGGCCGCGAGCCAAGTTGTTAAGCTGGGGAAATGGTTAACGAAGAGAGTACGAGTCGCTATGAGACGGAAATAGACTCATCTATGCAAGCGCAGTGATAGTGACGGTAACTGCGTAAATGAGATATTTCCAGCGCCCATGGCCGCGCGAATTACACAGTACGAGTCGGTGTGCTGCTGTTGTGAGCGATGTAGCTGCTAAATTTTGTTGTGAGCACACCGCACATTGGGCGTCAGGACACCGATTCGGCGCACGACAAGATCGCATTTGATCGCAACCGTTGCACCATATCATCGCGCACTGGAGCATTCTCGATCAAAGGTGCGACGCAGAAGCGCGATTCAGTGACGAGAACCCGGATTTGCTGCCTTACAACACTCCTCGCGTGGTGTGCTTCCTGGTGTCTTGCTTAAATTCTGGGGCGGAGTCGTTGCCAGCCGGTTGTGTCACTTAAAAGAGTTGGCGAGCGAATCGTGTAACCAATTCGCACGCTCGCTAGCTTGCTCGCTAGCTCGCCTGCGTGTAGCGAACGAATGGAAATGCCTGAGATGATGCGAGGGTTGGAGAGAAGCGGATCGCTTAGAGCGGCTTGGCTAGCGTCGTTTGGTCTTGGCTGCATCGTTTAGTGCCTCCCCTCGTCATGACGGCTTGGCTTGAGAGAGGTATCGCGTTTGTGGTGTCAGGAATTATAACAATATACTGGACGATGTCCCACCTTCTGAGATTTGTTCAGGAGAGAAGGCTTGGAAAACAGACGTTGAGCCGTCTCGTGTCGTGCAGGCTCCGATGGAGAAGTTTCCAATTCGCCGTTGACATGATGGGGTGTCTCAAACGAGTCAAGCGAGGTGTCGTACAGGTAGGGAAACAGCAGATTGGAATGAGCAGCATTATTGGCCAGGAAGAAAGGACTAACTGCCATGGGTTATCTTTAGTGCCGATCACTGAGCTTGAGGCATCGGATTGCAAGCGAAGGAGGGAGATATGCAGGCTATGCAGGCTATGCAGTTGTTGCTGTTTGCGAACCCGAGAGAATGGTTCGGCCGCTCTCGCATCGTTGCATTTGTTGGAAAGACATGTTTCTATGAGTCTTTGGGGGGGGGGGGGGGGGGGG
>WCAA01000079.1:0-104979 GCA_010623925.1 Antarctomyces pellizariae
CTTGCATGGGCACAATTCTCTCGCCAGCGATATCCATAACACCGCTAATCTCATCCACAACCTATGCATGATGTATTAACACTAGCAGAAATAACTAGATCGCAAGGTAGACAACGTACCCGGAACTTTGCAGGTGGGGTGAGACTCTGCTCGATGAACGACGCAATTTTAATGCTTTGCGTCTGATTTCTGAAGCTAGTAAAAATGTCCTTGAGGGCCATGGAGTCTTTTTCGAGGGTTCTAAGGAGGTCTGATCTCATGCCCCCAACAAATCGCGATGTGCCACTTAACGTTACATTGGCTATGCTGCTCAACACCATTGGGAATTTGGCTTCAGAAGAGCCCCTGTGTGGTGTGCCGAGGAAGATGATACCGGCTACGGATTGGCGTATAATATCGAAGAGCTCATCTTCAATCTTTGCAATAACGAGGGCCTGCCAGTGTGAGCGAAATATTTCAGGGTAGCAAATCTATCATACTTTCTTGACCACAATTCCCCCCATGCTATGACACACGAATATGATTGGACGCTTTTGATCCTGTAGAAGCGTTAGAGGCGCATGAATATGGACGGCGTATGGAAGGTTAACAGGGTAAAGACTACTATGAAATATAACATTGTTGGTATACATTACTCTGTTTCATTGAACTTCAGTTGCGGATAACAAATGACACGAACCTCTTTACATCTTCGCTCCCTCTTCAATTTCTCTAACAGTGACCTGGCATATGTTTCGAGAGTCCCTTTGTTTAATGTGCAAAATACTTCTGCGGGGTATCCGTATGAAAAGACTCGCACACCTAGCAAGTTCTTCGGTATGAGATCTCGGAGCCACATGTTTCCGTTCTCATGAGTCCATGTGACGGAAGCATCTCCTGTTATTCCATGGACAGCGACAATGTCCACAGAATTTATCTCGCCATCCTCAACATTACCAGAGGCGAAACCTGGCCCGTGGAGTTGAAATAGGCCGTACTTCTCGGTGTGGTTATCAGGGAGGGCACTAGAATGAGGCAATACTTGTGCCGTCTCTTGTGCATCGTTTGAGGGGATTGTATTGGTATTTTGCTGAATAGACGGTGTATTTGCAGGTGATTCGGAAACTGCGGGTACAGCCGGCGAGCGAAAGCGAGAGATGCGCCCTCGCTTCTTGCGCGAAAACATCTTTAGGTGCTGCATCGTTGTCACACGCTTTTTCATGTTAAAACACTTTCTGAGCGTGAGAGTGCTTAAGGCAAGCCGAGCACGTAAGGCAGTGAAGACGTACTTTCTCAGATATAATTTGTTGTAGGCGGCCTTGGAATTCGTTCTATTTCTTGCTCGACTACATCAACGCCTGAACTTTGAGATTTAGTAGAAACCAGAGAGATTGATATATGAAGGAGAGAATGGTGTTGTAAGTCGGAAAGAGTTTGATGCGCAGAGTCCATCATGGTGTACGGTGGATGTCTTCATCTCTGGCTGTCTCAAGGCCGTGCTTCAGCTGCATCCTCGGATGCGAGGACAAGCATGGTGCATCAGACACCTCTTGAGAGGCCACAGAGGTTGTGCCGCGTCTGGCACACCTATCAAGAGGCCATAGAGGT
Organism: Antarctomyces pellizariae; assembly: GCA_010623925.1. Taxonomy (NCBI): domain Eukaryota; kingdom Fungi; phylum Ascomycota; class Leotiomycetes; order Thelebolales; family Thelebolaceae; genus Antarctomyces; species Antarctomyces pellizariae. The sequence continues at coordinate 1,588 of WCAA01000079.1, forward strand.
TTTGCCACGTCTCACAGCTTTTGAGAGGCCACAGAGGTTGTGCCACGCCTGGTGGCATCATTCAGCCCCATTAGTAGCTTTTTATCACTCCACACACAATCGCACTCTGCATGCTTTGTCTACTAGGGAAGCCGCTGTGGGTTAAAATTCAGTACAAGAATTTACTATTGATCAACTGGTATTTAATCGCACTCGAACTTCTAGGGCAGCAAACTAGCAATATTCGCTCCAAGAGTTTTGTCACAAACCCTATACCCTCTAAATCATCTTCATTACCCCTCATTTCGCCGACTGCCTCCTCGTCTTTATCTTAAACGAGAGTTAACTAAATGTTTGTTCGTGTCATGTCTTTGGTTCCATGATCAGAGGCGTTGGCACTCCGAGCTTCCAACATGCAAGTTCCAAGAAAAGAAAAAAGGCGGCAAGCTCATACATTGGGGATATCAGCCAATTGCTTTACATCTCACATGGTGGCTGGAAGCAAGGAGGCAATCCGTGTGTCACATGTTACATTGGAGAAGGAAAGTCGAGAAACGAGCATTGGAGGATTGATAAGCAGAAGTGAGCCCAGCTACCATTAACCAACAATGCGCAACACAATTGAGAGTAACACAATTGAGTGTCGCATTCACATCGCATTCACATCACATTCACATAACATTTCCGGAGAAAGAGAAAGTGTGGCCGTGATAACTCCGAATTGGTTAAATGGATGGGAAACGTTATTTTATGCTTGTTTACTCAGCTCTCGTTCGGTTGGTTTCTTCGGCGTTACGGAGCATACAATCCACGGTCTGCTGGGGCCGTTCTTTGAATCGATAATTCGACATTGTCCTGAACCCCGCAAATGCCTTGTCACGCAGCTAGGGCTAGGCCACCACATCGTTTGCATTCGACTGGCCGTGCCCAACCTCCTAGTATGATAGCCATCTATCTGAAGATCATCAAACCTTTCTGTCCCTTTCATCGTTGGCATGTTCGCGTGATTTCATGAGGCCCTTGACAAGATACCAGGTGAAAAGTGTGCCGGCCGGACTGCGCCTTATATCTCTCAGTAAGTGCGGGTTAGGCGAAGGCATTAAATCCACGCTTAATTCGACTACGGTCCACCGATCCTTCATCTCTTGACGATTCTGAGCGGTCATGTCACGCCCTATTAGCCTCCATTTACTGTTCACATCGTATATTTGACTCGTCACCCAGGCTGAATCAGGCGGAAATATCTCAACGCCTTCTTCGTGCAAGGGTGTAGGGCTTTTCCACGACATGAGAGGGTGGCGGAATTTGTGAAATTCGAAATCGTCGTATGGCTTTCATTTGCGTAGTCTCTCAATGAGATCTTTCGGCTCGATGTAGCCGCCCTTCAATTTCTCGGCCTTGAGCATGGCAACTGCCCCTGGCCAGGCAATTTCCGAAACGAAGAGGCATTGCGATTTATCTTCATAGTATCGGGACGATCGTAGTTCGAAAGTTTCACAGTGCATTGCCCAATATTTGTTGAAGACAGCCTGTCTCTGCTCCAATGTTGACACCGAAGCGTCGTAGTCGAATTGTTCGCCTAATTTCGCTGCCTGGCCTAGTAGTGTGTCATCGTCAGACTTTTTCGCCTTCTCGTGAAGCTCAAATGGCGGCGTATCGAAAGTATCAGAAACGAGCCCGGCCAAAAAATTGTTGGAGAGAGCACGTCTCTGCTCCGCTGTCAATGCTAAACCATCGCAATACAATGGAATGTCCAACCGCCCTGCCAGCTCTAGTAACATCTCATCGTTAGACTCCATCAGCTTGAGGACCTCAAGTAATGCCGCGCCAGAAGCATCGTCTTGTTCGTCAAGCACTACATCTTCTGCTCGTAACTGTAGTGACATCACACGAAGAGGGCAGAACGAACTCTCCGTTCACAATCAGTGAAGTAAAGGCATTAGGGTATATCAAACCCCACGTCGCCCATTTACTTCTTCTGATATAGAGATGAAAGACCGTTTGTCATTTAATGAGGAACACCTACTAGCCATAGAACTTGGTGAAGATGGTCGATTGTCGCTCACCTCCCGTGGCCATAACGATGCGCCGATGCCAGAATTCGTAGTCGACTGAGATGAAGACACTTCCGTAGGGCCATCTTAGTTGATAATACGGGCATTCGAGGAGTAGCATCTTCACTGCAGGATGCAGCACGCAGAATCCTGGCGGGTCAAATGGTAGAAGGATATGGCAACAATATTAAAATTTCCGGCAACAACGCAGATGTGAGAAGTATTCGCGACGGACTTTCTCGATTGAGTATCTCAAGTATGAAAGTTCACCGCCAAGACCATATCAATATCCTTGATCAACTCTCCATTCCGACCACCGCTCTAAGTGATCGTGAGATAAATGATGGTGCGATCACTGGTGCGACTTTAAGCGCCACTCAACCAAGAGTCACATCAACCGGAACCGATTCGAGCTGGAGCAGGGAACTGAATAAAGGCGTCCCATATCCCTGTTGTCTTGACGATCTTACGGCAGGCATTTCATTTTGATTGTTAGAAGCTAGGTGAATATTTAAGAAGTTTAGATCATATATTGGCACAGCGAAGCGGACTTTGATGTAGTGCAGACAGGAAACCAGAGTTGACGGCCTTCAAAGAGTGTCCCTCTATCCACTACAGCTTCACAGCAGTTGTTTCTACTTCACCCTATGATGTGGATTACGAGGTGGCGTTTTAGACATTTTGGAAGCCTCGCAGTACCATTCAACAAGCCACAAATCCATGTCCTTAATAAACCCGCGAAACAAAATTTGACCAGGTGTGCTTGTTGATGATCCAAATACAATCATCTAGAAGAAGGATAGGTTTCAGCGTTTGCATTTATTTTTGGTTTTCTGCTCAACATCTTATTGACGCCAACAGTTCTCATTTCTTGAAATCCAACCTTCAACTCTGCTCAACCCTTCATGCACTCCTCCTATTTTAGGAGACAAGCCCCCTCTCTGACGTGTGCAAGGGGAAGCATGGCTGTAAATTAGTCAATTTAGGTCACCTGTGTTTGAGGATTTCAGGAAAAAAGTTTACTTCGCCACCACATTTCAAGAACGCCCAACAGCAAATCAGATGTGGAGGTTTGGTGCCATAATGAGGCACCGGCCTGAGGAGGATTCATTGGCCGCTTTTGTCGATCTGAAGTGCAGGACGAAATAAGGAAGAGCAGAAGGAGCTGTGATGCATAATAACCCTGCCTAAAATTGAGAATAACTAGATTGCCATTAGCAACCTTGTGCTGATACTTTTCTCCTTTCCTAATATCACAAAAGTAATTGCCTTTTCCATCTGCAGGTTTCGTGGTTGCCAATGTGAGATGACAGCTTGACAAACGTCATTGCAGTGGTGGGAGGATATGGTGCTCTGCTGTGCATAATATAGTTCTTTACAACGCCGGGTATAGAAGAGCTTTGTAGATAATTAGTTGAGTAATCGTCACCACAGCGTGAAGCTTAGTCATAGTGCGTTTGCAGTTAGAGGTCGAAGGTTAAACCTGAGACGAGCGGTGGTCATGCCTGTCGTCAAAGTTTCGTTGTGGTAATGTGTGAAACGAGTCTTATGACCTGAGTTGTATGACATTATTTGCAAGGTCTCATGAAACAAAAACAATCATTGATTCAGGGCGCAAACAAATAAGGCTGTATCTGTTTCGTGGTAGGATGTTGCAGGTAAAAGGAAGGTCGAGCTATTTTGGTCGTAGAGTTCGGTGCGCGGCACCTTGTTGGTCCGTGCCAGCCTTGGACTCCGTTCACTCGTGGGTAGCTGACGACCTCCTCGAAGCTCAAATCCAAAGATACATTCCAAGACAACTTAGCTACACAAAACTTAGCGAATATACTAAGAACCTTTCAGCTTCTTCTGATGAGGACGATTTCTTTTACTACGGAGTCTTCCACCTCCTAAGCACCGCGCAGCAATAAATCCGTAACCGCTCGCACCAAGCAGGTTACAAGGAGCCATGTTCAGTCTCAGCTCCCTAGTCAAGTCCGCGCAGTCCTTCATAGATCCAACTCTCGGTCTCAACATTTCAGCTTCGGATCGTAATCCTGCAAAGTCGACGCTCTTCCGCCAACAGTTTCGTCTGCCAGATTCGCAAAACCCGTTGTACGAGATTACAGCAGAACTCACGGTTAGCCCCGCCAAAGAATATGCCGCGAATGCTACCCAGGGAGAGAAAGATAGAGATCGCCTGGCTGGATACCATTACCCGGGCAAGTTACACCTGAGTGAGAGCTTCCTGTGCTTCTCTACGCAGCCGACTAGCTTCTTGCCGACAGCGAGTACGGCGATAAGCTCTGCTTTCAATGGGCAGACGCATGGTGCTGGACCAGGAGGAAATGGCTTCACTTTGCCGCTCTGCGCTATACGACGTGTAGAGCGGCTGCACAGCCAGAGCTATCAAGTAAGTGGAGACTACAAGGTTAGTGTGCGCGAATATCAGAGTGACATTGGCGCAGCCTTCTTTCTTTGTACTCGGGGAACTTGAGAAGAGCAGGACGCTGCAGAGGTGTCATTTTGGACGGCATAGAAGATCATGACGCTAACAATTAACCAGTTTGCTCTAGCCATCACGACCTGGAACGGAATGAGCAATGCGAAAATCGACCCGAAAGACCCTACAACATTAGCGTCACTACAAAAGATCACAATCGAGCTGGCAGGCAGCAGACAACAATGCGAGCGCTTCTGCGACGGACTCAAAAGGGGACTGAAAAATGCGGTCGGAGACGTCGCGAAGCTCAAGCGTGTGGTGGGAGAGTGCTACTCTGAATTTCTGCTACGGCCAAACCCGAAAAAGGAGGACCCGGCGCCAGACGCAGGATTGGGCATGAACATAGAGTTCAGATATCCCGGCGATGCGAAGAAGTTGAGGGATAGGAGTAAAATGCGCCTCTGGGCGGAATATTTGAGGGACAATGGGAGGAATGCGACGCTGATACGACAACCGACATTTCATAAGCTTGTAAGAGTTGGGTTGCCCAACCGGTTGAGAGGGGAGATATGGGAGTTGACGAGCGGGAGTTTGTACTTGCGCCTAGAGTCGCCGACGCTGTTTCAAGATACGCTTGCGAAGTTTGATGGGAGGGAGTCGCTGGCTATCGACGAGATTGAGAAGGATCTGAACCGTTCCCTACCAGAATACCCCGGCTTTCAGAGTCCACACGGCATTGAGCGACTACGAAGAGTATTGACGGCATACAGTTGGATCAATGAAGAGGTCGGGTACTGCCAAGCTATGAATATCGTGGTGGCAGCGCTGTTGATATACATGTCTGAGCAACAAGCGTTCTACCTGCTATCAGTGCTTTGCGATCGGTTGCTTCCAGGCTACTACTCGACGACTATGTACGGCACCTTGCTAGATCAGCGTGTCTTCGAATCGCTAGTCGAGAGAACGATGCCGATCCTGTGGGACCATCTGACGAAGTACGATGTCCAGCTTTCTGTCGTCTCGCTGCCATGGTTCTTGTCACTGTACATCAATTCGATGCCGTTAGTCTTCGCTTTCAGAGTGCTCGATGTGTTTTTTTTGGAAGGCCCAAAGGTGCTTTTCCAAGTCGGATTAGCGATTCTTAGAATCAACGGCGAAGAGCTTCTCGATGCCACCGACGACGGCGCCTTTATCTCAGTGCTTAAGAACTACTTCTCAACACTCGATAACTCAGCACATCCAAAGTCGGAGAACCCGAAGCTGAGAGCTGTGACGCGCTTCCAGGAGCTCATGGTCGTAGCTTTCAAAGAATTTTCGGCCATCACTCATTCAACCATCACAGAGCAGCGTATGAAATACAAGGATGGAGTGCTTAACAACATCGAGAACTTTGCCAAGCGCACCTCTATCCGCAACCTTGGGCCGGACGCTAAGCGTCTAGACACTGACGAAGTGAGCGCTCTTTACGATAGATTTTACAGTGTCCTTTACGCACGCCAACAACGTGCTGAAATGATATCCGAGGAAGTAGAGCGACGAGCCAAGGCGATGAGGAGTAGAAATACAGATCTTGTATTCTCCGACCGCCAATCGATTGAGAAGGGACGCATCGGGCTCGGTCCGAGCGCATCTCTCATGGACTACGATGCCTTTCGAGAGTTCCTCTCACAGATGTGTAAATGGGCTGTCTCAGATGCACCGACACCACCGGATAAAGACGGGCCAAACGACCAAGGTTACTTTGGTAACTATAGAAAGAAGGAAGTGAGTCTGTCACCGTGGGGTGCTGGAAACCCCACGCCAGCAGACCACGAATTCATGAAGCGGTTATTCAAACGCTGGGATGTGAGCGGGAATGGCGAGTTAACTTTGTCGAATGTTGTGGCTGGGTTGGCGAATATTAAGGGGAGCCATGATATTATGGGGAGCATTACTTATTTCTTCGAGTTATATGATGATGACGGAGATGGGAAGGTGGATCGGGAGGGCATACTTAGGATATCTGAGGCGCTGCTCTTTCTGTCGAGACGTGGACTAGAGGGTTCGTTGGAGTTTGAGGGGGCGGCTAGTGGGGCGACGACGCCGAGGAATGGGGCGGTGTCGCATGGGACTACGACCGAGAGGTTTTTGAGCAGTGTTTCGGCCTTCATTAGAAGGTGCTTTGAGTATGCCGATCCAGATCGTCCGCAGTCGCCTCAGAGCGAGCCGGTTGAGGCGCAGGAAGATCTGCTGGATCTTAATTCCACGGCGCCATCGTTAGCAGCAGTCGACTCGGCAAAGTCTGCACCAGCCGACCTACACGATCCAGACTCTTTCGACCTCGGTTCCGACTCCGACGCAGAATCCGACCTTCTAGATATGGGTGACGAGAAGCATAACTCCTCTGCACCAACCTCAATGACATCCAAAAAACTTCCCGTCACACCAGCAGGCGAGTCGGCACCACCAGCAATTGGCGAACCATCAAGAGAGACTACCAAACAACGCACACTTTCAGCACAACAATCCGTGCAAGCCAACGCAGCGCTCGACCCAAGTAATCCATTACACATCACACTCCCGACCTTTAGGATGGTGGTCTTGGCTGACGAGCTTCTGGAGCAATTCTTTGAGTCCTCATTCCCTGCCTCTTTTCACATCCTTGACGCAGGCAGCACTGTCGCGACACCTAATAGAGGATCAACGCTTACTACATTCGCCAATATGGGATTCGCACGCAGCCCAGGAGTAAGTGTAGGCATGGGCATGGCAGCCGGTGGAGCGGGAGGCGTTGTGCCGCCTGGCAAGGGGCTGAGGGGTGTGTTGGATAATATCGTTACGGATGGTATGAGAGTCGCAGCAGAAGTGAGGCGGAGGGTTGATGAGGCGCAGAGGGATCTGGAGAAGAATGCTACTGGGCGGGAAGAGGATGAGGAGGATGATGAGCCGTTGGAGTGGGGGGAGAGTAGGGCGGGCCCAAGTAGTAGAAGTATTAGGAGTGTGAGGAGCGAGGACAGAGATCTGCTTGATGGTCTTGATGCCGATGCAGGGGCTGAGGGTGCAGGAAAGGGCGAGGTTAGTACGCTTGTTGTGGAGTCATTGAGAGTGGGGGAGGGAAGAAGTTTGAGTATTAGTAGTAGGGATAAGGTGGAGTTTGAGCAGTAGGGAGATTAGACGCTGGGCGTGAGGGTAGAGATAGAGTATTTGTAGCAGCTAGCTGTATTTACAGAGAATTGGCATTTGCTATGCATGACTAAAGATTCCCAGCTGGCCCGACGACATCGCTCGGACGATTGTGAGTTAACCTGTTGGCGGCCTAGATAGTATTTGTCGTGATGTGGAACCTACCTTGTTGCCGCTGGGAGAGCTGCGTTGGTGGTCTATCGTGTGAGGATTCCTTAACTGACTGGCAGTTCTGGGCTCTTTCTGGCATGGAGAAAGATTATACGTGTGGTTCAGTCATCTATGACTCGTTTGCAAACTGGGCACCGTTTAAGCTGGACGAAAGCGAGATTGTGACTGGATGTTTTGGGTGGTGCTTTGGCGGGTTTTCGAGTTTTGATTCCTGGTGCTAGTGGGGAGAAATGTGGAAAGTTAATCGGCGCAGCTCAGTGTTTTTGGCTTCTAATTGGGCTTATATTAGAAGTGGCAGCTTTGCCCTTCACTGTTGCAGCGAGTCTTTTAAGGCTTATGATATTGGTTGTTCTGTGGCGCTAGAGCTAACCAATTTGTCATGTTTGAGTAAGGCTTTGAGCGACTGACACCTTGGTCTCGGTATTTTAGTTGTCGATATTAACTGGAGGAGGTGGTGGTACCGAAGACGTCTCACCCATATAAACCCAGCGTTTTGCCTCTCTAACCTCGTCCGCGACGGGGAACAGATTGCTGGCATCTGTTTTATGGGCAGCTTGTCCTTTGCTCGAATACCGTTCTCTGGCTGGCTGGGTCTCTTTGCGAACTTGATGCGTATAACGTCGGCATAAAAATATTTCTTTTCAAAAACGTCATAGCATTTTGCAAACCAAAGTGTTTCCAGCCCATTCGAGGTAATTACAATGCACCATATCTTTAATTGCTTGTTTAAGTCTTCATACTGCCGCCATATGGTGACATCTTTGGTTTGCCTAGCAAAGTCCTCTTTGCTTTTCCTCCCATTCTTCAGATAAATAGTGAGTCATGGTTTGGACACCTAAAGAATCGTAAGTTGGTCTTGTGATGGAGAAATATGTCTTTGAGGGTACTTCATTCGCTCGAGGCCGCTGCTGAGCTTCGCTGTGAAGTTCGCCATCCAGATTGCCTTTCTGTAAACACGTGGGCCATATTGTGGTATTATTGTCCTTCTGGCCACAAACTTATCATACAGTTTGTTCTCACTTGGGTACCCGGCGCCCGCGACATGTTTAATAGGAACTTCGTCGAGTGGCAACCGGTAAGTGCTGCTTTGACGAGAATGTTGGTAAATGTCTGCATTCTGACTCATGGCCATTTTTCCGAAGAGGTCAGTGTATCAAACTAATAGCGAAATACCGTTCACGACAATAGTTAAGTATTTTGAGTGCTTTAAATCTCGAAGTCAACATGTTGGATCAGGGTAACACCCCAGCTGAGGTTAACCTGTTTTATGCAGAGGTCCATAGGTACATGATCGCCTACCCTCACCAAAGTTGCGAGATTTAAACAGCGAAAACAAGAATGTAAACACGGCCATGACTTGGCTACTAAATGATTACCAGCTAGACACAAAGAATATCTGTCATTGCCTAGGAACAGTGTCGTCGCTATCACCAGTGGCAACGGCATTATCGACACCAACAACGCAAAGAACTTAATACCTCACAAGGACCATCAGATTTTCGCTAGCTGCCATTTAAATACCTCAACCGACATCGATACCGTCCATTATGCATCACAAGCAGCCTTGAACAAAAAATATCCGCCCATAATCCCTGCCAGCGTCCCAAGAACAATACACCACCCCTCCCATGTCGCAGTCAAGAACCCTCCAATTCCGAGCATCAATTCTTCCTTCCTCGCCCTCGCCCGCCTCTCCCTCCAATCTCTAACAATCTCAAACGGCGGCCTCACCCTCGAATCCTCACTCTCCTCGTCTGGCTCAGGTATCGGCATCAAAGGCACCTTGACACTTAACACCACAGCGCGGTGGTCGGACATGGGCATTAGTGGGAGGCAGTCGTACTTGTTGAGTTCGATGGTGGCAGACGGCTTGGAAGCACGAAACCAGTGTGGGTGGTCGAGGTAGAGGATGCGGTCTGTCCAAGAGGGCCAGCGGTGTTGCGCCCAGGTCCATCTATCCTCACCTTCGCCATCAGTGATGAGCTCGCCTTTCTTGTAATCGTATTTATAAGTCGGCGGGAAGGTGATTGGGAACTCGGACAGTCCATGCATGGTGTGGCGGGCAAGACGTTCTTCGTTAAGCTGATCCCTGGCGTAGTAGACACTATAATTCTGTGTGTCCGAATCTCCACCTTTGGGATTGGGTATCGGGAAACTAGTGGTGTGGTCGTCCGGTCCAGGCGCGAGGACGGAAGTACGGTAGTTCAGGTCACCGGCTATGAAGAGGTGGGAGGTGGGTGTGAATATGCCTTCTTCATCCTCTCCTCCCTGTGACAACAGGGCCTGGCTTTCTTCTGGTGAGTCTGCTGCGCCATCTACAGGGATTATTTTTTGTTGATTTGAGGCGGAAGAAGGTGGGTTATCTGGAGTGAAAACAAGGCCACGACAGATGTTCGCCCAGTCCTCGTTCCTCCTCTCCAGCTCCCATTCCATGGCCGCTAAATGCGCCGCGATGAACGTCAACTCCGTCCATGCCTCCTTTCCCGCCTTCTTATCATGGTATTCAAACCTCAGCCCAGCGGCCCCCTTATTCGCCATTCCATTCACACCCAGTCCGACCTCTCCTCTCTTGATACCTCTTACGGCAGTAGAGTCCAGAGCGAAAACGAGGAGGATAACCATCCCGATGTTGTGCTGTGCGACCTTGGCGTAAATATTCTGACCTGGACCCCTCGCTGTCTCATCACCGGACTTGGTCGTCTTGCGTGCAGCGATCTCGACAGCATCTTCTACGCGGTTGGTGTATGGGGTGAGAAGGGATCCTCCGATGAGACCATGGCTCATGGGTGTAGCTTCTTGGAGGGAGATAACGAGGAGTTCTGGAAGATGGTCGGTGGCATTGAAGAGGGAGGTTGAGAAGGTTGGTATGTCGACGAGATTATGGGCGCAGTTGAAGGTAAGGATGTATAAGTCCAGCATGGGAACTGGTTGTGCTTGAGTGAGCGACATGTTGTTTGATGAGGTTGAAGCTGACTGTTACGATAATTCGAGGAATACTATTGTGATAATAGGGACATATAGCTCCTCTAAATAATGGTTGACGCGATGGATAGAAAGACCAGAATGCGCAGAATATATTCAGCTGAGTTGTCTTTTGAGAAGTGTCACCTTGTGATCTAGTATGCTCAGCCTCGTCGAGTAAGGTACGTCAGATGCTTTCGGCCACCCCTGCAAATCTAGTTCCAGACTACTGGGACGCTGAAAATTGTTAGGCCAAAACTCGGGTGCTCTTTCTTTATGACGTCCCATTGAAATGAGGACCTCGATATCAACTTCAGTGAAAAGGAAGTGACGAGAAATTCAGAATGATAGGAGCAAGCCAGGGAAAAAGTCAAAAGTAAATTTGTATCGACCGTGAATCGAACACGGGGCGTTGGCGGATGACGTACGATCCATCCTAAATCCGCTGCAAAATTTGAACTCAACGTGCAAGCGAATTTCGAGCTTAATGCTGGAATTGTATTCGTTACATCCCTTGCCTCTTGAGACACGGGGAAAAACACAGTCTCCGACATAACTCACACCCCATTTCCCAAACTCCGCACGCACCCACACTGAAATCTCAACATTAGGGACCCCTTATACAGTTGACTCTCGCTATTAGCACGCCAACTGGGCACCAGGGCCTGCGGTTAATCCAGTGAGCCTATATGGAGAAAGGCTTGCTCATGTGATTGGGTTATATCCCAATGCATCCCTACGTGAGCTAATTTCAAAGTTTCGGTCATTCAAATTAACCATGTGACTTGCCTCCAGCCATATTTGTGTTACATATTTTTGTGTCAGCGATTTTACAGCACAACACACCGACACATTTAGTTATTGTGAGCTAGTTCTCTCATTGCAACTTTTGGTACGTATTGTATATATAATGGAGAATAGGGGAATGCCAGCTAGCATTGCTCAATGAGACGGACAGTGTTTTAAAAGCACCATATCACTGCAACCTCCCTATATCTTACTACATTGTTAAAATGTATTGTCCAGGAAGGTCATAACAATGTTTGCTTGCACAATATTGAGGCCGAGGAGTTTGCTCTTACGCATATAGCAAACATTGTAGCGATTGCCTCCCTTTTTGTTAGTATGTTAGATTTGAACATATGAATTTCTTAGTAGGTAAGAAGAAAAACAACTGATTCAAAACAGAGACTTTATAAGTGATTAGTTGATTTATATAATTGATTGCCGTCCGGCAAATCTGTAACATACATTCTAACAATTTTCACACTTTCATACATAATTCTCATATAAATGGAAATGCTAGCCTAAGCTTAGGTGATTTGGAATTGTTTAAGCAAAATTTAAGCAAGTTGTAGCAATCTGAGTTTGGAAGCTGTTGAAGTAAAACAAAATGTTGATCTGACACTGTTGCTATGAAGGACTTTGGTTATACATTGCTGGGAGAAGCCAGATATCTTACAGAACTTGGAAGTTAATGATGACTGTATACTTGAGTATAAGAACAAAATTCAATGTGCTTAATGTGAACCTTCTATTGAGTCTAGGCATCTTTACCTTACTCAAACACGTCTTTTTCTGTTGTCAGAACACGTCTTGCTGCTGTTCTAACAGCTCAACACGTCCTCTAGCTTTAAACACAGGAACAAGCAAGCACACATGCTTGCTTTGGCCTTTTCTGTGTACTTATTTTACCTTTGTTTACACGCCGGCATTCTGTAGAACCTGTTAGGGCAGCTCTGTCACCTTTTGTTGCCATTTGAGCTCTGAAGGTTCTAAAAAGTTCCACAGACCTCTGATGCTGTTCTAACGTTGTTTTCTTTGTTTTCTACAGATCCTTTGGGCGTTTTTTTGTGGCGGAGTTCTGGCTTCTGCCGAAAACCCCCTTTTTTAGAAACAATGGCGGCGTGTGATTACAGAATTAGAGGCCCCCAAAAGGACCTAGACGAGGGTAATTTTTGTCACCTACGAGGTTTTTATTTATCCTACACATGTATTATAGAAGTTCCGCATGGCCAGACGGCCGAAACGGCGTAAGAATTTATTATTATTATTATTATTTGGGCGTTTTTGTATGCTCAAAATGCCGCTGTTGCCTGGTAGGCAGCAGCTTCTGTGTATTTCTTTGGTAGGCCGCAGAAGATTTTGTGTACTTCCACGCATCTGGTTCTTTGTGTTGATCAGGCAATTGCATAGCTACCTAGCAACTGAGCGAGCTATAAGAGCTCGCCTCATCCCACTAGATAGTCTTCTTTTAGATAGACATTCAGACACAGTTTAATATTACTTTAATGATACTGCCTTCTCGAATTTCTTTGCTGAACCCTCAGAAGACCTTTGTCAAGTCTTAACTTTTCCAACACAAGCTTATGACCTCGACGCAGCTACTGTCGCCTCTCTTGCCAACAGGCTTCACCCCTCAACACATAGCACTATTTTAACGTGCAACGTCTTTCAGCTCTGGCCAAACATTAGCAGCCCTGTTGATATACCCAAATCACTTTTTAAAATAATTGGCAGGATGCTGTTTCATATTTCATGCCAAAGAACTCTCCTGCATGCTCTCTCACTGCCAAAACGGGTTTACAGCATATTTAACAAAATAAAGCGAAAATTGGTCCTTTCCGCCTTTCCTGAAGAAGTTAAACGACGGCAGTGTACATCTTCTAATGCAATTGACATGTTTTGTCGGCACAAATGGACATTCAGAATCCACCTTGGTAGTGTTTGAAGGCGTTTGGAAAGTATTATCACTCCAAGTCAATGGGACGATGCCGTTCCTTTTCTAACTTGTATTGACAAAGGTGAGTTTTTCAATAAAGCGCTACACTTATTGGAAATTGTTGGAATTTGTGGATGGGCAATAACTTCAATTGATCAATCAATCGCTTTAAAGTTGCTTCCTTATTCAGTTGTTCTATTTCTACCTTTGCTACGCAGTGAGTGATAAAAACATACCAGGCAATAGACATGTTGGCAAAGACGTGCGACGTATGCTTCAAAACATGTGGAATCATATCGTTCTGCAAGGTCTGGGACGAGATCGATTTTCAAAACCAATGGTATTTGGCCCTCGATCTAGCAAAACGCTTAGTCCCACGACTCAAAGCTCGGTTCTATCACAGTGAGGTGGAACGCATACTTGCCAAAGATGATAGCAACTATCACTATGAGATGATAATAATAATAATAATAATAATAAATTCTTACGCCGTTTCGGCCGTCTGGCCATGCGGAACTTCTATAATACATGTGTAGGATAAATAAAAACCTCGTAGGTGACAAAAATTACCCTCGTCTAGGTCCTTTTGGGGGCCTCTAATTCTGTAATCACACGCCGCCATTGTTTCTAAAAAAGGGGGTTTTCGGCAGAAGCCAGAACTCCGCCACAACACAACACACACACACACACCCTCTCGCTCTCTCTCCACTTCTTTGTATTTCACCTCCTACTGGTCTTGAACTTCGTTTCCATATAGTAGTTTTCTCGCCAGAGAAAACTGATGGATGCGGTCCGACTCAATGAGCCATCTGGTGAGCTGTCTTGCCTGTGTTGGCTTTCCAATCAATACATTCCATGATTGCTGCCGCCCATGAACATCCAAGAGTGCGTGTCGTTTAGAGGATTCGAGTGGGCACAGCATGGCGATGTGCTCGGCTGTCTCCTCTCCCCCTCCGCACGTATGAGATGATAAGACTGGGGGGTTGTGAGGGTACGGGGTACTTATGCTGAATACGCCTCCGTCCTCATAAACCTTGCTCCGATCCTCGCCACAGTCTTGTTTGTATCCTTCTGGACAGCATCTATCATATATCGTAGTTGAAGAGTAACAAATCGCTGTTGGATCTATTTAACCTACATTCTCCCTCGATTCCTGACAATGCTACATACGCTCTGCGACGAAGCTGTTTCAAAACGCCACTGGCCCAGGGCTGTCAGGGGGGGATAACGGAGATAACAGTGCCACAGCATGGTAAATGTACAATTCCTAAGTTGACAAGGGCATGGAACCTGGAATGCTGACGCCACTGGCGAGATGCTTTGTTTGTTGGTCAGATGGTTGTTGCCAGAGATCAAGATGGGCCAGGGAGAATGCTTGAAATGATGTGAACACCAACCATTGAAATAAACATGTGGAAGGGCGCCTTCATTATCGCGGCAGACATAGCCAGATGGTCTCAAATGAGCCACAACCAGGCAGGGACAGCGTCGCAGCACAGGCACATCTCCCGAACTCTCGAGGAGCTTTGGACCTAGATAGTTCTGACGATGCACACCACCTTAATTCTCTATTTCCTTACTCCTACATTCGCTACGCATGGAGTGGTATCTATACCAATGTTCAGTAATGTTCAGGGAGCGGGGAAATTTGCCACAATGTTTGGTACTATAAACGGGGGAAAACATTCCGACTTCGACATCGTACGAGCAAACTTCTCGATACCGATTCCTCCCGAGTAAGCTTCATGGGGTTTGATCCCATGCGAACAAACGTTGTGGGTAGCTTTCCTAATTGGTATATTCTAACAGTAATGCAGGGAAAAGAGGGAAAAGAGGGAGAAGTTTCTGATGTATCAATGGCAACGATGCTTTATTACTTGTTGCAATTAAGTTGGTATAGCGATAATGCAGGACGCGCAGGGAGCGACGGAGTTTCAAGCCAAAGTAAGATTGTATTAGGGTGCTTGTATTTTCTAGTCTGACTGTCTCTTCCTACTTAAAGGTGCCCGTTTGTCGTGAGTGCCATTTGATGGGGGCGGCGTAATGTCGCTGCCCTCGAGGCCGTTTGCTTTCCGGTTCCTTTCCGTTTCTCATGTCCGAGGACACGGGACTGTCGTTTGTCTGCGGTAGCGATCTTTCATTCAACATTACTACTAAACCACCGATGCTAGGTATTTGTTTTATATCGTTTAGATGTGGTGTCAAACACAACAAAACTAAAGAACGATTCTGTTCGTGTGAAAAGGATCAAGGATGCGAAGATCGAAGACGCAAAGGATGTTTGCTTAAACACCGTCAAAGGCCACAGGGAAATAGTTTGCTAGTACGATGCCAAGGACGAAGTGTTTGCTTCCATGCCCATAAGCAAACACTGTGGCGATCGGTCCTTTCGCCCGACGCCTTCAACAGGAATATATATAGTTCATAAATGAGTATGTAGAAAAAGAAGCAGAGTCAATTAAAACCAACGACCTAATCCCTTGGGACGACTCTCTCCCCAGTTAGGTCGCAACAGTTCGCTCGTTCCTTACTTTTCTTGATACTTTGCATCCGGAGTTACTATCGATGGAACGATTAAGTGAGACTTTCAGAGTATCGGGACAAGGATATATGATAATGAGGCGAATTGGTTAGGCAGAGGAAGAGCAAGAGCAGGCAAGAACGGGGGTTATTGTGTATGAATTATAGTCTGGCTTTGTTGTGGTGAGACGTAAGGAAACAACCTGAGCCCACAGCCTACATGGTGACGCTGTCTCGACAGATTCAGGAAGGATCGTTTCCAAGTGAGAACATGGGATATACACTATGAATGTAGGTTTTAGCGGAAATCCGTTGTCGTCGGCAAGCAACAAGGTTAGGACCGCCACAGAGACCAAGTCGAGGGGCAGATGAGTCCTTCGCTATCAACCATGTCGCAGGCCGAAGCTGGTGCCACAGAGAGTAGACGAGCTTCTGTTAACAGTCGAGGCCTACAGGGAGATCTGTGAAAAATGCTAACTAGTTGTGCTAACAGCGCCTTGTTGACCAAGACATGAATGAAACATAAGACGTGTAGGAAATGCTGTATGCGAAACCCGGTTCTACACTCGAAGATAACAAGCGCGTACCAAAATTTAGCCTTGAAGAATACCTCGGAAGCTAGGCTGAAGAATGAGATGAGGAGAGACTTCGCTACCATATATAATCGACTTACCCAGAAATGATATGGATTCGGGGTGCTCTGTAGAAGAGTGAGGTAGCAAATATTAAACGGGGCTGCCGCTTATCCAAAAATAGCCTCTTCCAATAAGAGAGTGTTGTGGTCCAACCCCTGCAAAACACCTTTTCTGCCGGAATACGCTAGGCAAGAAGAGACCTGGCGGCTTGCAGGGTTACTGCTATACGAGACACACTTCAAATTCTACAACCACACCAACTCTTCGACACACATCTCTTTCGTATTTACAACCATCTTTGCGCTTTCCACCACTTTCGTTAACGCATACATTCACGACACATTTGAATCTACGATAAGGGGACGACATTCAGAGATACACTCGTTTGACATCATACCTGAGGCATAAATAGGAGTACAAGTCCGACGGCCTGTCAATAAGCAACGGCAACGAATCGGTTGTCGCCCCAGACAAAACGACAGCGACACCGACACTGACGGACATCTGTCAAGCACTAGACACATCGAGTTCACTTTCTCGCCGACAAGATGCGCTCTCCACAACTCGCACTCTCGCTCCTCCTGCTCTCAAGCATGGCCACTGCAGGCTCCTTCACTGGTCGCCGCGCCGCGTACGACTTCTCGAATGGCGCCATCGTCGCTCGCCAGGACGCGCCGAAAGAGTCGGGAGGTGACAACACACTAGCACCACAATCTGACAAGCCACAAGAGACCGCGCCATCTGCTGTGACTACAACGCCACCAGCGACCACCGCACCTCCAACCCAGTCTAGCTCAATGCCAACACAGCCAAATGAGCCAGAAACAAGCGCTGAGCCAGAGACAAGCGTTGAGCCAAAGCCAGAACCAGAACCTGAAACGCAGACTACGGAATCATCCCAGCCACCAGCTGATCCCACCACCGAACCACCGGCTAACTCCGAGCCAACCACTCCCCCAACTGCTCAGCCAACGAGCAACAAGCCAGATGAGACATCCAAACCGGAGGAGAGCAAGACAAGCGAGATGCTCGAAACCTCTGCGCCGCCAAAAACCACCTCAACAACCAAGGAGGAGCCGACGACTTTGTTCAGTATGTCGGACTATACCACCGTTGTGGTAGTGACTGTCAACGGCGAAGCGAAGTCGAGCACCCAGGTATCTAAGACTGCGATCCCGACTGCGACGCAGGCACCAGCAAATATCAATTCGGATCCGGATACGAGTGGTGGCATGAGTCAGCAGACAAAGAATACAGTTATTGGTGTTGTTTGTGGTGTTGGCGGTGCGATCCTGCTTGCTGTGCTTGGATTTGGCTGGTTTAAATGGAATAGCAGACGCAAGCAGAGAGCGATGGTGGATGACGGGGATGAGCTTGTGGGCATGAATGCTATGGGTAGTGTTGGGAATAACGAGAAATTCGGCGCTACTTCGCCGGGTAGCAATGATCCTTTCAAGAGCAACTTGGAGAGTTATCATCAGCCTGGACGAGCGAACCCAGGGACGAATTTCTAAGGAGGATGCGGGAAGGAAGAATAATGAGCACATAAAGATGGATGAGGATCTCAAGAATGGACATCGAGCGTAATTTGATGGCATGGAATGGTGTTTTAGACGGATCTGTGGCATACACTCCTTTTTTTCTCGAATAGACCACCCTCATTTAGCGAAGACATTTAGAACGTTGTCTTCACCATCGGCGCCGCCTCTGCGGTGCGCCTAATATGAAAATTTACACAATAACCACTTCGTATTCTCTCAACTTGCCGAGCTTCTGTCCACGACGAGGGTGCGTCGAGTATAGGGTAAAGGCCCAGATTTCGTCACTGTGGGGGAAGTGGACCTCATCCTCTCCGCCCATCTCCTCCACAACGTCGATCACGGGTATTGCGGGTTCTCAAAGTGAACACGGCTCGATATATCTGGCACTAATGCAGGTACAATTTCTAAATCTACCCTCGATTTTGTGATGCGATATATTTAGACTTCTGTGCTGCTAGCCTTTGAACAGGGATGTGATAGAGGTTGACATTTATTTTGAGGAGTTACGAGTATCACCAACACGTTAACCGCTTCTGAGTGATGTTATGGACGGGGGACGATAGAGGGCAATTGGCCAAAACGATTTCGCGCCTCACCAAAACCTCGCATCAACTTCAATTCAACCTCATTTGAATCTCACCACAACTTCACCATAACCTCAAGATAAGATTAAATATTAATCTAGATGGTTATAAAGAAATGGCTACTTCTCGGCTTTGAATCTGGAAGTGCACTCGCGGAAATTATTTAGCCGCTTGAGAATGACCACAAATTATTTGTGTCTGACAGAACACTCTGCCAAAAACAACAAGAGTGGGACTCGAACAAGTGAAAACAAACTGAGGAAACTCCTGGGCTTCGACTACACATTGCTTACTTGTCCATCATTTAAAGTTAATGATGAAGAAATGCTACATGTTTTGCATCCCAAAGGCATTCATATTGCAAAAACAACTTTAGCCATAATCCGCCAAAGCCAAAGCTATGGAGAAGACTGTCAGCACAAGAAAGAAAACAACAGGAGCCTGCGTTACGAGCAATTGTTCAGCTAAACTTGATCAAGATCAGATTGAATGATATAGAAGGCGCTTGCTTCACACACATTCCCGAACACAGGAAGTGCTTGTTTCTAGGTTTGTTCTCCGTTTGATTTTACTAACACTACTAACACAAGCCTAGATTCAATTTCTGCTATTGTCAAAGAGCTCAATCCAATAGGCAACTGCTGCCGAGCCCAAGATTTGTCGAGAAACAGGACTACTTATAAGGTCCCCGGACTTGATATCATTTCGTGCTATGATGGACGCGATAAGTTGGCAGAATGGGGGACTAAGAAACATGATGGAATTGATGCTTATTTGCAGTTTATTCCATGGATATATGCGGGAATTCCTAACAGAGGGTCCATTTTGTGGCACTTTAAAATGCTCAAGTTTTGAAACAGCTTAGTAAGCATCTAGATTGATTTTTATTGATAAAGGAAAAGAAACCTCAGTTTTAAGTTGAGGTCTGTTTTGCTTTAGTAAGAAAAAGTCAGCTGGATACAGGATTATCATAGTATCACTTTTACGGCACCAGCAAGAAGAATCAGAGAATTGTGTAGTGATGGGGCCAGTAAAAAAGACAAATCTTAAAAAATAAGAGTGTGTCCAACATTTGAGTTTGAGCTTACCACTAACAAAGCACAGGTCTAGTTTCGATTCTTAATTAGAAATAGTTATTGAATGTGTTGCAATTAAGCCGGTCTAGCGACAATGCTGGGCGCGCGGGGAGCAACGGAATTTGTTAGGTGTTAATTAAATTGTATTAAAGCCCTTGTTCTATTCTAATATTACTAAGTTATCTCTTCCTACATATAGGCACTCGTTGTTATGAGTGTCGTTTGATGGCGGCGACTTGCTGTCGTTGCCCTAGACGGCGTTTGCTTTCCGCCTCTCTCCCGCTTCTCATTTCCGAGGACACGGGACTGTCGTTTGACTGCGGGAGCGGTCTTCAGTTTAACAGAATGTTCTTGCTTGCTTGATTATCCAGATAGAGGGAGAAGGGAAAATTTTGAGCTAACCTCAAGGCATTCCGGAAGTCCAGCCATCAGTGCGCGGCCAAGTGTGGATATAGTCAGGCCAAAAGAAGGACTAGTCAATAGCTTTTTCAATCAACACCACTCTCGATTGGAAGTTGGAAGTACAAATTTCATGATGGTTTTCTGCGAAAAGTCACAGGAGACTTTATACAAACTTTGGAAGATCTCGTCCATCTAGCCAAGCACTCAATCTGCTCAGCAGTATCTTCAATAACTATAGGCGATCAGGGACTTCCACATCATGACCCAATAATCAATCGTCTCATTCAACGCCTCAGCCAGAAGTCTCTATAAGTCTCAATACTAAACATGAGGCTGACCAAACCAATGATCCGCTAAATCCACTCATCTTCAATCCTTGGGCCTAAGCTCAGTCTCCATCCCGCCTCCCGAGAAGCACCGGTTGACACTCTGAACACTAGTCCCGGGAATGGACCATCACCAAATCCAAATGCATAGACAACACCAAGGAATGCGCAGCAATATAAACCGGTTCGTTTTGTCAAAGACGGTATCTATATTTACTCTGCATTTCATTATTCTACACCAAGCAACGCCCAGTAAAAGAAAGCGGTTAATGGTGTCAACAAATGGTATCAATATACGCTCCACATCTCAGTATTCTACTCCTAATCATGTGCCTCTCCTTCCCTCCACTTTCCCCCTCTCATCTCTGTAGCTCACTTCACTTCCTACCCTTATTCCTCCCGCCACTCGTCTTAATACTCCCATCCGCACTCCCATCAAACTCCCCCATACTAACGCCTCCCACCGGCTTCCCAACAGGCGGACTGATACCCTTTGTGAAGTCGAAGCTTACGTTGCTGCCTTTCCTTCTCACCTTCGTCTTCAGCTTCACGCTGTCTAGTGGTTCGTCCACCACGCTACTTGCCACCGAAATATCCGCTCCTGAGGCGGCGATCGAAGCAGTCGTACTCGCCGTATCCGGTCTCTTGTGATCCTGTGTCTCCCCCACGACCTGATTGTGTCCATTCGGCTCATAACTCGAACTTCCTTCGGATTCCAAATCCTCCTGTCTAGCGACTCGGAAGGAGTCAGAGCTTCTCTCAGTTTTTGACCTCTTCCTCATGCTCTGCGGCTGTTCGACCTCGGAATTTGTTCCCCTGTTTATCTCAACTCTCTCCTTCGCCACACCCCCATAATAACTGCCCATCGACGGAGCCAAGGTTACGTCGCGAACTGCTTTGAAGGCATCAAAATGTTCCTTCTCATGCCCCTCACTAAAACTTTCCAACGCATCGAGTACGTGTGGGAAAACGAGTGTATCAACATCCCTCGCCCACAGAAAGTCAAGGTGTTCATAATGCGGTATCTCAGTTGCCACCGTATTGTGCGGAAGCTGGCGAAGCATAACATCGATATCCACCAGGCTATCTGAGCCGCCATACACCAGCACACAAGGTGTCTTGATATTCCGTGTCGGGAAGCGGGCAACCCTTGTGTATTTTGAGCCCAGACTTGCGCCACTTAGGATGGGAAGGGACTGGATGTCGTCGTCGTACATTTGGAAGGCTTTTGTGCGTATGATCTGAAACCAATGTACCACGGATTTCGTACTCGTGAAAGAGTACAAGTGCGGATAAGCAGCCAGTTTCTGCGCGAAACTTATGTTCTGGGCTTGCCATCCAAACAGGAAGGACAATGACATATCGATTGCGCGGACGAATATGGGAGGATAGAGGATGCTCTGCCACATTGTGGCGGAGCTCAATATGGACTTGCGTCCAAAGAGGAGGAAAAGCAGTTGCGGACTGGCTTTCATGAGAGAGTCGACGACGCCATTTCTTAACCCGGCTGGTGCCATAGCGGGAGCGAGCGCGACGAAAACATTTACTTTATCATTGAGTTTTGGATGGATTGAGAGGGTGGCGAAGGCTTGTGCCGTGCCTTGGGAGAAACCGATGTAAGATAACGAAGCCTGGCCCGTGGCGTTCAGGATATAGTTTATGCTATCAGGTATGTCGTGGAAGGCGAACTCGTCCATACTAAAATCCCAGAATTGGGGTGACGTGGGCGGGTAGTGTGTGGATTTCTTGGAGTACTTGTTGCCTCTGTTATTCCCCAACCAGACATCGTACCCGCGCTCTACGAGAAGGAAGGGGAGGTTGCGTTGCTCGTCGGTGAGACACACCCAGATCTCAGAGTTCATGAGGAGGCCGTGGTGCAGGTAGACTACTGGCTTTTTGATGCCGCCTTTGCTGGAGTTGACTTTGATGTCTTCGTCGCCTCGTTTCCATGCCACGCGGTGCAGGCATAAAAGGTATCCGTCTGTAGTCTGTACAACGTGTTCTTCGGCCGCATATCCCCATAGTGCGCACAAGTCTACAAAGTCGTACGCATCTTGTATTTTGCTCGACATGTCATTCTTTCTGGATCTCGCTAGGCTCTTCCGCCGTGCTGGTGTGAGGGCCCAGTGGAATAGGCGCTTTGAGGCTCGGTAGAAGACTGTGACAAGAGACGGCGGCAACATAAGTGTAAAGAATCGTATGACCCCTTCGAGGCAGACGAGGGAGATGGATAGTATCATGCCGATGTATTCCAACGGATTGAGGCGCGAAAGAACGGGTATTCGTGCCATTGTGAGGTTTAGGAGGGGTTGTCTAAGAGGTTATTAATGCTGACGCTCGAGGCGCAGAGGGTAATCGCAAGTTGTAGCAATGATCTAGGTATTGTGCTCTATCTTGGAGTTGTTAGTCCATAGTCACCAAGTTTAAACCCTTCAGTCGTACGAACCAGTTGGGCATTCACATGCAAACGCGCCTCCTTCAACTTTCCAATCTTCATTTGCTATTGTGACTCGTGGGTTCTACGTGTCCCTTCGTCTAGGTTTTATTTCGCTAGCTTCTAAATTACCGCGCGATTTTCATTGACTGAATTGAATGGTTTACAGAGGTGAAAGTCGCAAGTCATTACCTTGTTGGCCGCGAAGCTCGGAATCTAATCGCCTGGCCTATGACGCCGCCAAGGCGGGGCCTGAATTAAACACCGAATATTAGCCGTCGCGTGTCTCTTTTGACAACAGACGGTGAAATGGCACGCAACAAGTCATCGCGGCTAAAGCGTGTAGAGAGATATCAAGGTAGAAGTCAAAAGGTTGTTATGCATTCCAGCACTTGGATAAGTCGTAACATTTGCACGAAGTCTGAAACAAAATTCGGAAGTCCGTATTCGTGCACCGAGTTAAGGTCAAAGTTTGAATTAAGAAGTGGTAGAGTGAATATGAGCATTAAAGCTATTGGTATGCCCTGGAGATTACTACGCTAACCCATAGACATCTGACTACAAGCGCTTCTTGGCTCACACCGATGATCCTAAGCGACATCCTCTGGACACAGACAACCCATACCACTTCCTCACTAGAGACTACTAATTCCATGGCATGGTCTTGCAATGCAATACCTTCACTATGACACCGTCAGTATAACTTGCTTTATAGTATCCTGGCTTGAAGGTATTTCTTCTGGCCTTGGTGTTGATACTTCGCGTCTAGAACAGTCGAGGTGGAAGATCAAGATGTCAAAATCGCTTACTAAGCCTAATAAAGCAATCTTACGTGACACCTTCCGCACGAGGCTTGGCGGGGGGAACAAATTCCATGATGTCTAAACGTTCGACCGCCATCTTCTTCCTGCAACATCAAACAACAGCTTTAGCTGCCATATAGTCGACTCAGCAGTGAACGACTTGAAGTCTTTGCGTTCACAGGGGAGAGCTAGAAAGACTTAGTAGACTATCTTTCGACTTTGCAACATCCACGACCATTTCGACAATTACATCTACGGCGTTACGACAGAGATACCATTTGGGATATACAATTCAATTATAGGAGTATATATTGGGCACATAGAGTTATAGGCGCAATTATGACTGAAAATAATGGCGGCACGGAAGGAAGGCGTTCTATACAGGAGGTATCGACTACCCAGCCTTCGACTACGGATATCAGCACCAATCCACTCATCAGGGGCCTCGATGATAAGAATAATTACGATGCGACTGTTCAGCCGACTGACATCGGCTCTGAGCGCCGCGTTGAGCGCTCGTCACAGGAGACAGATAATAGCATTATTCGCGCCATGGACGATCTGGAGCTGAAGAGCAAGAGGTCCTGGTTCGCATACTTGAAGACTCGGGACTTTTTTATCGTCTTATTCCTTGGGTATGTTTTCAACTGCTCATTTCCAATAACAAAAGCAAATCGCTAACCGCCACTTAGTCAATGTCTTGCCCTCTGCATCACTGCCACCAACACCTTCTCCACCAAGCTTGTTCTCGCAGGCACATCGATTCCGGCATTCCAGACGATTTTCAACTATGTCCTCCTCACCCTCGTCTACACTACATACACTGTGTACAAGATGGGCCCACGCGCCTACTTCCGCCTCATGTGGACCGACGGCTGGAAATACTTCCTCCTCTCCTTCCTCGACGTCGAGGGGAACTACTTCACCGTCCTCTGCTACCGCTACACCACCATCCTCTCCGCGCAGCTCCTAAACTTTTGGTCCATCGTTTGCGTCATTACCATCTCCTTCTTCCTCCTCAAAGTGCGCTATAAGTGGACCCAGATCGCAGGTGTGCTCATCTGCTGCGGCGGCATGGGCATCCTCCTCGCCTCGGACCATTTGGCTGGCTCGAGCGGAGGAGCAATGGACGAGCTGAAAGGCGATCTTTTCGGCCTCCTCGGCGCGACATTCTACGGTATCTCAAATGTCTTTGAAGAGTGGTTTGTTTCGCGTCGTCCAGCTTATGAGGTCCTGGGTATGTTAGGCCTCTTTGGGATTTGCATCAACGGCGTGCAAATGGCGATCTTCGATCGCGAACAACTGCGAGGCGCACACTGGGACTCGGCCGTCGGCGGCTGGTTAGTTGGGTACACGCTTGCACTGTTTATCTTCTACTCCACGGTGCCGATTCTGCTGCGCATGGCTTCTGCGGCTTTCTTTGATGTTTCGCTCCTCACTGGAAACTTTTGGGGAACGATCATCGGAATCCGCGTTTTTGGTTACAAGATTCACTTTCTGTACCCAATTGCTTTCGTCTGTATCATCGTTGGGCAAATTGTTTATTTCCTGGCTGGTAGCATGCTGGGAGATTCGAGGAAGCCATGGCTGGGAGTTGGACAGGAGCATGGCGTTGAGGGACTGGGAACTGCGAAGAGAAAGGCGAGGAAGCATGCGGAAATGTCGAGGGCGAATGAGAGTCAAGTTAATGTTTGAGATGTGTCGTTGAGGATGTGGTTGATTAGGGAACTGTGTCCGAGGTGGCAGTTTAGCAGGGCCCTAGCCATTGAGATTAAACAGGCCTGGGAAGAAAGAGAAATATGGGTGCCTATTTTATTTTAAGAACTATTTATTTTGTTAATTGACGATAATGGCGAACTGCATATTCCTACCACACCTCGCCTGTATCAACTGTCACGTGCCTATTCACTTCCCATCAATTAACAGCCAACTTTCCCATGTTGAAACGTGGTCCCTTCATGCTACATTGTACCCCGCACTAATGCACCCATGATTCTCACTGGACTCCTCAATGCCAAAGTAATCAACTCCCTGCCGTGGAAAGTGATGCGCGTCCCGCGACACTTTGTGTTCCAAGGTAGGATGTAGACGTGATGGGACATTTCGCGCAACTGATACCACGCACTACAACGGTAACGCACACGAAGACAAATGTGGTTATCGCGTCCGCCTGAAGGCCTGCCTTTGGAAGTGAGGCAGCTTGCGCTGGGTGTCGCCGGAGACGTTAATCAATTGGTAGTTTTGGGGACAGGACCTTTCAAGGCATTGCAGCGCAGCCGTCCCATCATCTTCGCATACGACATTGGTTTCAGTACCGATGGGCTATGTGCTGCCGCATAGTGGTGCTACTGTGACGCCTTGAAGGCGTATTCTACTTCCAATAGAGGGATTCCAAAGGATACTTAGTATGGGCGCGGAAGTTACCAGAGCCTCCTATCGGCGCTGTCGCGGTAGTGGGTTGACAATGACGTAGTTCAGGGCCTCACCTTGGGAGATACTTGTAGAATAGAGGCATCGGTACTTCGGTCGAATCCAAATAATTTGTGGTATACTTGCAACCTATGTACTCATTCTTTAATTTACAATTAATATTATAACCTTTTAATCACTGTTTGACAATTTGAGGAAAGACAAGGTGCTCGCTCGCCTTCCTTGACAATCGAGGCGCCAACGCGTATCAGAATCAGCAACTAGCCGACAAGCGCAAGCGCGCCTTGACCACAACCAAACCCTCGAATCAGGGATCAAAATAGGGATAGCACGAGAAAGGGATCGCGGGGCCGGCACGATGTCCGCAATTTCAGGGCTGGCGAGGGCTAGCTCGCAGGCGGGCACGGCTCCGAAGAGGAGAATCGGGACCGTGACTAGTAATGCGTGTACCGAGTGTAGGAAGAAGAGGAGTAAGGTGCGTGACTTCCTACATCAATCTGTTGTCCCCATTCTCTCATGAGGGGGAGTTTAGAGCCATCTTGCTCGATTACTGCTTGGATGCTTGCCAGCGATATGTCAACAGTGTGATTGAGGATGAAGATGCCGGCGATGTCATGGATAGGTTTAACGCCAAACAGTGCGATGGCGCCCAGCCCTGCTGCGCCCGCTGCGTCACTCAGAACGCAACATGCGTCTACCAAATCCCCATCCGCCAATCGAAAGACGAGATGCGCTCCGAAATGGAAGACCTGCGGAAACAGTGCTCACAAGCCGAAGAACTGATCAACCGCCTAATCATCGCCGCGCCAGACGATGCCCAAGTCATACTACAGGAGATGCAGAGTGGGAAGGGTGTCAGCGAGATGCATGAATGGCTAGAGAATAAGGATGAGAGCGCAGAGGAGGCAGCTGGGATCGAAGACGTGGGAATGGGGTATACCACGAAATTTAATACCGAGAAGGCGAGAGAAGCCATCAAGATTGCCACAGAAAGGGTAGAGGGCCCTGTTTTAATTGGGAGAAATTGGGGAGAGTTGCAAGATATTGAGATGGCGGAAGCTCCTGGTCCGCCACCAAATCCCGTTGCAGAGATTGCGCAGGTGAAGATGGATGGGAGACCGCTGGTGTTTGACTGGTCGCGCACGCCAAGCGAACATGCAATACAAAGTGCCAGAACCCATGGACGCTCTCAAATACTGGGCCCGCTGTCGGATACTACCAACCAAAATACACCACCATATGAGCCGATCCCGGATAATTGGACGAATGTCACGCCTGACAAGGATCTTGTGGAGCATTTGATGGCGTTATATTTTTGTTGGGAATACCCTACCTTCGCCTCGTTGTCTAAAGACCATTTCTTAGCCGACTTCCGCATGAGGAGACCGAGATATTGCTCTCAGTTATTGGTCAATGCTATGTTGGCTTTGGGATGTCGATTTGCAAGCCTACCGGAGGCGAGGGCTGATCCGAGTGATTCGAGGACGGCTGGCAACCATTTCTTTGTTGAAGCTAAGAGGTTGCTTGCTGCTGAGACGGACTTGAGCTCTTTGACGAGTATTCAGGCCCTGGCATTGCTGTCCATTCGTGAAGGCAGCTGCGGAAGGGATATTGAGAGCTTTTACTATTCTGGCCTCGCTATCCGCCTGGCCGTCGAAAAAGGCCTACATAGAGAGGACTCCGTTGTGGATTCAACAGAGAGGGGAGTGAGGAGGGCGACCTTCTGGGGTGAGTTGAAGTCTCCTCCATATTTCTCTTATGGATGACCCTTACTAACAGGTTGTAAGGTGCATTTACTTTGGACCAGTACGTATTTACTCTTCCCATTTCTCCTTAGCCAGTCTAGAGCGGAACACTACTAACGATGTTGAATAGAACGTGGTCGTTGAACCTCTCCAAAATTCCTCATCTGAGCTATAATTCGAGTTTCCCCCCCAAGCCATCCCTCATCGCAACATCAGAGGAGGCGCCGTGGGTTCCGTATACTGATAAGGGTATGCCAACTGATATCCATGCCATACAGCCGAGTAATGTCCATAGTGTGTACAAGAGTTTCTGCGAGCTGTCTGAGCTCATCCACGAAGGTAACCATAGCTTTGGGACCCTAATTTTAGTGACTATCCCGCTAAACTTACGAAGGACTCTACATGCTCTATAGCCCTCGGAAACGTGTCACGAGTTTGGATTTGTATGATCGGTATATTCAATATTCAAAGTGGATGGACAAGATGCCGAACGCACTGAAGATCGGCGATAATTTTACGCCGAGTGTCGTTTTCGTCCAGTAAGTGTGCCTCTCTGTCTGACAACTTGTTTCATTTATTGCCTAGTTATACAATTCTTCCGGCTCTCCTTCATCAACTACAAAGAAGAGCAAATTCTGATATATCTAACAGTGTCCACTTCCAATACGCCCTTCTGTCCCTCTTCCTCCCCTTCTTCCACCTCCGCCTCGCAACACCCACCCAAACCCCGGCTTCGAGCGAATCATCCAGTCAACCTTCACCCTCAGATGAAAGACCACAACACCATTTCTTCATCCCCCGCGATATGGGACCTCCGGCCGAACAGGTTCACCAAGCCGCAACACACATAACCCGCCTAATGCTTTTCTACAGGAACCTCTACACCCTCCACCTCACGCCCAGCATGACACCTTATATCATCTTGATGGCTACCATCGCTCATTTACTTCGTGCCGCTAAGCAGAACCGCGCGGGAGGATGGACAATGATAGATAATCTACAATCAATATCTGATTCCGTCGACGCCCTTCGCGACATGGCAGAATGTCACGGCTTCGCCTCCCGCGCCCTTGAAATCACCAAACACCTAGCCGGCGCATGGGGTCTCGGCGAAATTCTCGAACACGTCGTCTCCCAGTGGGGACAAGAGCGCGGACAGGTCGGAGACGGCAGCTCGATGGGTGGGTGGAAGGACTGGAATTCTGTGGAGCCGAAAGCTGGTAGCACGAATCTGTTTGTGCCGTGGGGACAGTGGGAGGAGGGGGAGACGAGCTTGGGGCATGGGCCGGTTGAGCAGGGGCCGAGCCTTTTTGCGGCGTTCCCATTGCACGGTACGCCACTGATGGGTGAACAGGGGGGGTGGGAGAGGGATGGATTTTTGCCGTGGAGATTGGGCGTTGACGAGGAATACTGGGATAATGATGAGGAGGACCAGGTGAATGAGGAGTTGGTGGTTGAGAATGGGGTTCGGATGTTGTGAAATTCATCTGATTCTCAGGTTCCTAGGGTTTGAAAAGGAAATTGCGAGCTAGGTTGACTGAAGGGAACAAAATCATGATGCGCTAGGAGGGGAGCGCGTCTGATACTTTGCCGGCGCTTTGCGGGAGTTACAAAGATACCACTTTTTGGCTGTCAACGCCTGTTATGCCATACAAACTCGATACCAAAACGTGGCGCGTTTGATTGTAAGAGGATTGCTAGCTTATTGTAATAATACCTTGCCATTTTCTGTCTCTCTGACGCCGGCGGTGCAAAATTACCGTAGGAGGGGCAGTTCAGCCATACTCTGTTTACGGAACATTACCCAACTGCCACTTGCCGTCTGGTGGTTTACCAAATTGGCACTTCTTATAATCTCAATATCTAGACTGCCACTCCTGATTTTTAGCAGGTTTCTTGGGTCATGCCATGGGCTTTCATTCTAGATAGATAGGGATGAGAATTAACGAAAAAAATAAAGGCAACGACTCAAAACCGGCTAACAAAGCATGACTGCAACCAGGGAAAACTCAATTTCCAACCTCAACATGAAGTCCTGACTTTAAAACTACAATCCAATGATTCTGTTGAGTTGGGAAATACTAACCCTTATGAGCGAGGTGAGGGTTATTGTCATGTGAATCGGTTTTGATGATGGTGTTGGTGTGACGAATCCGGAAGGAACACCAAAGCTTCCAGCAGCTAACCGCAATGCCGCATTTTCTTCAAACAAGAACCTCTGCCTCACCTGCCGCCCGCGGTTATCGTTCGTGCTACACAAAGATGCGCGACCGATTGGGGTAAATGTGAAGCTGTCCATCGGCGTCTAACAAGCGCGCAGACGACAACTCTGAGCCGGAACTAGTTATCAACTGCAATCTCATGCCTCGACGACCGCAAAAGAATAAACCCACCCTCCTTTACCTTTCGACCTTAATTTAACGCCGAGCGGCCATAGTGCGCGGCTTTTTCATACGTCTCGACGCTTTCCATAAACTCCTCGAAACTCAAGCGGAACCACTCCATTCGAGACAAGTCGCCGCACCAACTTGGTGTAACCAGTCAACCGATACCCACGATGGCAACCCGCCGCCGAATATATTTCGTAGCGTTAATCGCATTGATAGCCATCTGGACACTTCTCTGCTTCCTGCGCGCATTCGTGCGTATTTTTCTTTCCAAACTCATCCCAACACTAACCAGTTCTAGGACCGCTACCCACCAGGGATTGGAGGTTTTATCTCCACATCTGCTACACTGTCACCACTCTCCAAGATCCTCCACAGCGCCCAAAGCGACAGCAAAGAGTCCATTGCCTCAATCATCAAGACCCTGCGCGCTCACGAGGCAAACCTGTGGGCACGTGAAAGACATCTCAAGCTTCGTGCCGCCAATTTCACCGCCGCCATCCGTCGCTCGACACGACCAACCAATTTGGTATCCTACGTCTATACCGAGAGCCCGACAAACCGTCGCAACCTCGAGTTCTTCATCGCGCATGGACTGCATGGTAGTGCGGATTTTGTGTTTACGTTTAATGGGGAGACGGATGCGCATTTGTTGTTGCCGATTTACTCGGAATCGCCGTTCTATCAGAAGTTCAAGGAGAAGGGGCATAACCTTTTAAACATCGCGGTTCTGTTTCGAGACAACAAATGTCACGATATGGGCGCCCACGGCTCTGCTCTTCTCCGAACATGGTATGTGCTCATCTGCTCACGGAAAAGAAAATTTGCTAACTTGTTTGCTAGGAATAAGGAAACGAAGCCCTGGCGTCCCATGGCCGGAAGGCGGCACCGGACGCCCCATCATCACGGACGACGAGACCTTCATGTCCCGTTACGACCGCTTCATCCTCATGAACGCCTCAATCCGGGGCCCTTTCATGCCCATCTGGTCGCATGACTGCTGGACAGAAGCCTTCTGGTCGCTTCTTTCCAAAAAGAAGAAACTGATTGGCATGACGTACAACTGCTATGGCGACAATCCCGGTGATGGGAAGGGACATGTGCAGAGCATGGCGTGGGCGACTGATGCGGGGGGGGATACGGGAACTGATGCGACCGGAGAATGAGGGCGGAATAGGGTACTGGTGTCCTGTTGAGGTGAGTTCGAGGTGCAGTGGCTTTGAGGTGATGACTAATGTGGTAGATGGCGGACGCTATTAAGAGCGAGACACGAGCCACACCACTCATGTTGAATGCTGGCTACGAGGTAGAAGCCCTTGACCTGAGCTATCACAGCATGCATGGGCTGAAGCCGCCTTGGAACGATAAGCCGTACACCTCGCTTGAGAAGTCTAAGGAGAATGCAAAGAGGGAGGAGAAAAGTGGGGAGAATGAGAATGTGGGAGTTCGGCACTATCGAGAGTGGTGTTCCATGAATTCGCCGGGTGATTTTTGGGTAAGTGTTTCTGTAAAACAACACTCCTAGAACGAAGGCACTCTACTAACTGTTAAAAGCATGAAAATGCGTACCATGGGTTCAACATCCATCCCTTCGAGACAATCTTCATCAAGGCGGCGAGGGAGATGCAAGCCAAGGTGTTAGAAAAGTTTACGGAGTGGACGGATGGGAGAGGATATAGCAGTTTTGATGTTTGTGATGGGGATTGGAATGCCAGGTTTGAAGGAGAGAGGAGGTCGGATATTAATGTCTGATCTAAGAGCTAGAGCTGAATGGACACTTGCACCTGTTGAAGGCAGAGCAGGGTAACTCCGCCAGCTGATGGTATCATTACCCCCCATTTTCCGTGGTAACCCGTTATCCTACTATCTTAACGTGAAGGGTATCATCATAAATGAATGAAGAAAAGGCAGCGTTGCTAATCGATTAGCAAGGCCGTATATTCTTGAAGCAACAGATTCGAATTCATCGCAGGTAGTGGTGTCTGGAGACGACAATGGCAGAACCTCGAAAACGAAAGAGATAGGTTGTCCCTCAGAAGCCACCTGGCTGTCCTGCAAACCGATTGCTGTCATCAAGCAAGATTCAAAACGATTCCTCCTTGGGAATGATAAGTGGCGGCAGTTAGCGAACCTGTCGGCTGTGGTCCAACCTGGATAACCCACAAAAAAGCCACCGCTGAGAATCCAGGGGAAAGACCACAAGAGCTAAAGAGGGATTCTGGAGAAGGCGTGAAACAGACACCGGAGTCTGCCTTGAATAGTACCGTAGACGACCCTTAGCTTCCACAGGAGGCTTTGTGCAGTACTCGCAAGACAGGAAACCCATCATTACCACCACGCCAGCGATGGCGCTGAAGCAACCACCATTCATACCGCCGGGCCTGGATACGATGTGGTTTTATATGATGAATGGCGGGGAGACATACAAAAGACCGATGATGAAGTAATCCAGGATCGTGCCACCGGAAGAAGTGATGGGGATGTGCTTATGGAAGCGATTGTGTTGGGCGACTATCAACGCCAGCTTTTTCAAGCCTTAGAAGCTGCCAATTTGGCTGACCGCGAGGGGAGAAAAGGGTCTTATGAAGACTGCTTGAAAATGTGACTTCTTGAATACGAAGCGCCCAAAGGCGAGTGGAAGGCTTTCGTCGATGAATTTTGGGTTCCCAAGGGTTTGCAGCTTTTCACGCTGAGGGTGGAGAAAAACATATACAACGGTTGGCCGCCGCTGAGAAACTACTCAACAGATTGGCAATGTTTCCGGTGTGATGTCTAGCTGCTGCTGAGGAGAGTGATTCTTCGTTGCTTAGTAGTAAGGCAAGACTATGCCCCGTAGGCTGCTCTGCTGCTCTTTCTCGGGCTGCTCCATCTTTCACCATATTGATAGAAACTTGTTCGTCATTCTTTCAGGTGATCAACTCCGTATCGAAGAGGCTTCTTGGCAGCTAAGTAGCACACGTCTATTCGCTCAACGTCCGCTTAGCATAACCATATAAAAATACGCTCAAGCTCAGTCATGAGAATCATCAATTCATTCTACATCATTTCATCATTCAGTCTCTCAGCTCTCCTTTAATCGTGATCCCACGTTACAAGCCCCTTCCCATAGAAGCATCCATTGTCCCATTCGCCCTCGGGTTTCCAGCCGCGGCACTCCCACCTCCTGGGACCGCTGAATCACGGCCATAAACCGAGCCGCCAACCACATTCGAGTCACCGACAACCTGTGGACCGCCGACAGGATGGAAGTTCCTCTCTCTCACTTCGCCAAGGCCCTTCTCCTCGACCGCCTTGTTTTTTGCCAGGCCCGTGTTCTGCTTGTTGTTAGCTTTCATTCTGTAGAAGCGCTAAAGCCTCTCCATCATATCTTCCTCTTCCGTCTTTCCCCTCCTAATGTCAGCCACTTGGCCTCCCGCCCACTCTGATCCCACAGTACCGGCTACCGCAAAATAAAAAGGTTTGAAAATGTCAACGTACATCTCCCGCAACCTGGTCAACACCACTATTAAACGCCCCCCTCGCAGTCTCGCCCATCCCATGGATCGCAGCCGCAAAGCCCTTGACCTTTCCTCCCACTCCCTCACCACTCTCAAACCTCTCCCCGCTAGTCCCTGAAGTCATACCCCCAGAGGTACCGGCGTGTGTTTGGCCTGCCGTAGTTCCACGAGAGGTAGTGGTCGTGGTCGTGGTCGTGGTGTGAGTCGTGGAGCCCGGCTGTTCCGGGTAGCCCTGAGGACCGGTATGGGAGTCTATAGGATCCATCTCGTTGTATGCGTTAGTTGACATTGATGTACGTTCGGTCGTTGGATCTGGAGGTGTTAGCTGGATACCAGATTCAGGCATTGAACGCCGGAGGGGTGAGACGAGGTAGTGAGGGTTGCGCTATTTACTTACTAAATAGTTATTCGATTATAGCTTCGTGGTTTCAGGATAATTGTTCGTTCTGGCTTTGTTGAAGTGATATAACTACAAGTTGTAGAAGTAGGTGTTAATAAGTTGGAGGGGTTACGTGGTTACGAGGGCGTCAGCAATTCTACGTCATACTGTACGTCAACTCCGACGATCTACCAAGGTGACACCTCCATCAATATCAAGCGAGAGCTGTAAGAGCACCTGACGTCGGAAAATCCAAGTTTCCGGTCTGTTTCAAACAAAAGAATAATCGAAAAGGCATTTATAGATCAGGTCCAGTCAGCTTTAAAACCCCTCTAATTAACGGCCATCTAATAGAGCCGTGTATTTAATATCGTTCTCCTCCAGCCGCCAAGACCGACATTCCCTTCGCCTCCTTTGACGAAGTGGAGAAAACGGCCACAGCCACCACTATTGGTCAGGGAAGCTCTCTCCGCCGAAGCGCCGTATGCGACGGTGGCAGCTCCGCCTCCTCCGATTAGAGACCTCACCTCTTGAATTACATGCAGAAAGCCACGAAGTCTGGGTGGACGGCACACAGCCGTGGCGTACAGCATGCCAGAGGTTTTGGTTTATTTCAGCGCGCTTCTAGTGTGCCAGGCTATGCTCCCCACTAACTGGGGCCTGGTCTGAGTCCCGGAAGCTATCCTAAGCTTCTGCCGCCGCGCAGGCTCCCGGCGTCTTATTAACCAGTTTGCACCATATTGAAGTTAGTAATCTCCTTCCTTTTGAGACGCTTTTTGATATACTTCCTCCTAGAGTAAAACCAACCGATTTTCCCCATCCCTCCCTCAATCAACATTATACACCTGTCTCAAAGTCCCCATACACCACGCCGCCACCGGATGCACAACCTGCATATCCTTCATCCACGCCAAAAAGCGCCTCTTGCTAACCTCCAGCTCCTCAGAGAGGCACTGCCAATGCTCGCCCGAATTAAGCTTTTTCACCTCAATCCCGGACGTAGGGAGTGCGCCGCCCGTCGCAACCTTCATAGCATCTACCAACGGCCCATTCCTCTCCGCCGCCTTCAACAGCAGCAAAATCCCAAAAATTGTATGACTATACTCATACAAATGCGGCAGCAACCTCCTCTGATCGTCAAAAACCGGATGAGTCAGCGGCCACAAACTAATGGCCTTCAACGCCTTCATCGCGCCCTCTGAATCCGCCTCGTTGCTCCCCAACGGGTAATGCAAAATTTTGTACAGAAAAGGGCGCCAAATCAGATACTGCGCGTACTTGTACCGTGTCCGTAGCGCCGCATCGAGGATCGCGTCGATGTTGGCGAACGCGCCTTTTACGAGGCGCACGCCTTCGGAAGGCTCGAACCAGTTGACGCGAAGGCTGTCGCGATGGTATTCTGGGTGCAGGGCCAGATTTTCGTCCCATTCCAGGCGCTGGAGGGGCTCGGGCAGGAGCTGCCGCCAGCGTTGGAGGGCGTCGAGGAGGGCTTGGGTCACTTGGGGGCTGGTGAGAACTTCGCCTGCGGGGTAATTTGAGGGGTCGCCTGGAGTGTGTGAGTAGTGATCTTGCTATCCGGTTTAGACGCACGAACGGAAGGTTTTTGTAGAGTCTTGGATGCGGGTTATGTGGGAGCGCAAGCTGATCTGCGCTAGAAAGTGATAGTGTGAGAGTAAATCCAGTGGGCCAGGCTCGGCTCCAGTTTGGTAAGGCAGCCAGCGTGGCAGGTTAACTGAACTTGCCAAGTCGGTGATGCCTGTGGGCGAGACACCGAGTTCGGTGGTAAGACCTCTGGACACCAGTTAAAATGGACTTGAACTTGAGGTTGGCAGGACGCACCCTTCCATGAGAATACACATCCAGAATGTCAGTGATATTGTGTTGCTCTCGAATGAGTCCCAGTTAACGACTCTGTGTATAGCCAACCAGTTAGCTTAGAGTACAGTAAGAATTTCGGCAAGCGTACGTCCGAACCAAAGCTTTGGATAATGTGGCTGCCAACATAGTCGTACGCCAATAATCCTACCAACCAGTTAGTCAACAATACTAGCTCTGGGCGCAAAAACCTACTATGTTTCTAGAGATTTGTGCGTAATACAACCTGAAAGAAGATTAACTTCCACTATGAGCATAGGAATGTTCTGCACTTACGCCAATAGAAGAAAGGATTGCAAAGTTATTAGATCATGATTGGTTAATGCCAGTCCCAGTCTCTTCTTTGCCTCATGTACATATGCATATCCAGGGGGCAAATGGATATCACCGCCTCGTACTCCCGTCTGCCTGTTTGTGTTGGGCTCCAGTATAGGTTGTGCATAGAGGCCATCATGTGCAACAGTTCCAAGGGCCAGCACCAGTAGTAACAACGTTGTATGCTGATCGGACGGATCGAAATTACTCGCCTGAGCTTTTGGCAACACAACTTCCCCAAAGTAGCATTGATCTAATATCGGATACATACAATGAAAGCTGTCAAAGTAGTGGACTACAAGTTCAATTACCCGGGCAGGTGTAAGGATTATTGTCGCCGAATTCCACATTTGATCTTGCTGAAACGAGATTGGCGGTATATCTTGTATGTTATCGTCCATATTGGCCGATATATCCATAATCCACTTCTCAACGGGTATGTCTTGAGCGTTGATGATGTCCATGGGGATGTTTTCCTCGATAAGCATTTGCCGGACAACAGGCCACTGTAAGAGCTTTCGGGCTTCGATCGTTTCCGGCGTCGTAAAAGCTCGCGCTGTCGGGCCTGTGCTGAAAGAACCAGACCCCTCCAAAAGCTCTGAAGGCGACACCACCATGGAGCTAAAACCCAGGCTTGTGCTGAACGAAGGCAACGTGCTGAACGAAGGCAACGTGCTTTGGTAGGGGCTCTCGTCCAGTTGAGCATTGATGTCGCCGGCACCGACAGGTGGTCCCGTTAAAGGTGAGATATGCTGAGGTGGCCGGCACTGGCTGGAGGCAGTTTGATGTGCCTCGTAGCTCGAGACCAGCGTATCGACTTTTGACTCGATCGTCTTTAGTGTTTCCAACAAAAAGAGGAGAGTCTTATCCTTTCTACGCGCGCAAACTGGTTAGCATCCGGCTGGAAAGACATGATCGAATCGACAGGACCGAGGGGTGTCTCTCTCGCGCGACATGAGCATAATGGTAAAAGCAGGGGGAGTACTTTGTTGGCTTAGGCTCTCGGTATTCACATTTGGTCTTTAGACGTCGACAGACGCCGCAGCGTGGAGTCTCCTCATCGCACTTGACTTTGCGGACTCGGCATGTTTGACAGGCCTTTGTGTAATGGTGGTGTTAGTGGTCATGTATCTGGTGTTTTTACACTAAAGTTTATGTGTAGGCGAAGTCGGACACAAGCAGCGTACCTGGGCAGCAGCTTTTGCTCGTTGAGGGACGTATGAGCCTTCGTCGTCGCTCACGGGCAAGGTGACCTCCATGGAGGATTCGGTCGACATTTTTAAATTTACAACTTTAGGCGCATGAAGTGGACCGGACGAAGTTGCGTGCCGTTGTTACATGAAATCATACCTATTGTGGTGTGGCAAGCAACACGTAGCAGGCTCGGCGAGACAGCTGTGGAGATGGCGAGATTGATCGAGGGAAGAGGCACAAGGCACGAGGCACGAGGCACGAAGCACGAGACGACTGGCCGTAGTAGCGTCACTTCGGCGTCGTTACAGGGCCAAACACAAGGAAAGTTGCCATAGAAAAGATATAAAAAACGCGACTAGAGCAATAACTAGGATATAGAGTACAGAATACTGTTTAACCACAAGAAAGATTCGGCTAAAGATGACGTGGGTGAAATGTCGCGAGTACACAGTACGTTTTCCCTCATCGATGCCAGAGTGGTGGGTGGTAGGTGGTGGATGGTGGTAGGTGGATGGTGGATGGGTGGTGGATGGTGGATGGTGGATGGGTGGTGGATGGTGGGTGGTGGATGGGGAGCAGAAACTCCATACTTTAAACCCCAGCACTTCTCGGACGGGGGTTTGTGCTCGGGATGATGAAGAAACCGGGACACGCCAGCGTAGGGTATCCTACATACAGGGATCGGGAGAGAGAGGGGGCAGGGGGAGAAATTTTACCTCCAGTGCCATAGTCGGTACAATACTCGTAAATGGGCGACTCGACGAAGAATCCGGTCCCTGATGGCAGCAGGCTGGCGCCAAGAGGACCGGAGAAGATCCTCCGATGTCTCCCACGATGGGTGGCAGAGGAGGAGAGCGGGGAATCGCCAGTAGCCATGCTGGAATTTATCTGCCATGCCTGATACAGTAACAATGATTGCTCCACCCTGCACTGCTGGTGTCACAATGGGAGGCGCAGCCAGTAGTTGGCCCTCTCTTAACCAAGAAGATGCGGGAAGAAAAGCCTTGGTCCGCCCGCTGCCGGGCCTGCGTCCTACGATCAGTATTCGTGGATTCGTGGGTGGATTTATGGGTA
The DNA here is from genome assembly GCA_010623925.1 of Antarctomyces pellizariae. Lineage (NCBI taxonomy): Eukaryota > Fungi > Ascomycota > Leotiomycetes > Thelebolales > Thelebolaceae > Antarctomyces > Antarctomyces pellizariae. The sequence goes on from WCAA01000079.1 coordinate 40,276, forward strand.
AATTCGTTGATTCGTTGATTCGTTGATTCGTGGATTCATGGATTCGTGGGTTCGTGGGTTCGTGGGTTCGTGGTGCTGTTGTGCTGACCATGGCATTGTTAGCCATTGGCGAGGCCCCGCAAATTCCATCTACTGAGTACCAGGGCTGTCTTTGGCTTCCATTCATGTCCGAGGGGCTCACATTGATTATTCCAAGCACTGCATCCTGCTCCTAGTAAACATCGCAGGAGCATTGGTGTGCAGTGTGAGCATGTTTGCCAGCAGTGCTGCTCAAGAGTTCTTCTATCACGATTGCGGTTTGCTGTTCCGCTTCGGTGCTCGCGGACGGGCTAGTATTCGTGCTAGCTGCGCAATATGTTATTTACTAGTAGAGAAGCTGAATGTATTCTTGACTTTATTTTGACATCGGTCTCACGCCACCAAGACTCCTTTCACGGCGGTCATGTTCATGTTCATGTTCATGTTCATGTTCATGTTCATGTTCATGTTCATGTTCATACTCATGTTCATACTCATAATGGCTAGGGTCTCAAGACGATGGGCCTGCTAAAGTGAAAGTTTGGAGATGGCGCTCACTGAGAACAATGATTGATCAGGGCGGTCTGGAAGATAAGATCTTATCCTAAATTCTGCCGTCTAACAGCAACAAAAGCTCGGCATGTACCCAGCTGGACAAGCACAAGCTCTGACTTCCCGTCTCCAGCTATCGACAACGAGACAAGCGTCCTTAAAGCTTCAGCTCGTGTGCTTTGGTTTTTATATTTCTACAGCAAAATCGCTTCAATTCCTCCCTCTGTCCACCCTTATCTCGACCATATCCCACTTCTCACAACACCTCCACACCTCTACATCTCTACACCTCTACATCCCTACACTTCCACACCTCCACACCTCTACACCTCTCGCGCCCTACCCGCTTCCCCAACCGCCATAATGCCACACACAAACAACCCCTCCCATCTCAAACCCTCATGCGCCAAACCCACCACGATAAAACGACAAATCATAGAAGACTCCGACGGCTGGGCTCACGTCATAGGCGGCCGCACCCAAAAGAAAGGCAACAGCAAAGCCTCCCTAAAATCAGCCTTGAAAGCACCGGGGGATTTCAGCATTGGCCCGTATCAGTATACGCGGAAGACTTTAGAGGAAATAAGGGAGCAATATGCCGTTCGGAGGGATGCGTGGCGGAAGAGTGATGCGGCTGGGGAGTTGAAACAATCGACACTGAAACTCGGCCTTGATAACGTGGAGAATGTGGTGGTGTTGGGATTGGGCACTTTTCAAGCGCATGAGGAGCAGTTCAGTAGGAGTTGTATGACACAGCTTGCTGCCCTTTACACCGTACTTGAGGTCATCGAAAAGACCCCTGCGAGCCCCTCGTCCCCGACGTCAATGGAAAAGAAAGAGATACAAATCATCCAACAAGACCCAGCCTTCACACCCCTCGATACCTCCTTCCTCGCCTCCTTGAACCACACTGTCGTCGACGACCCAGAAGCTTATTCGCACATTGGTCCCAACACGCTGGTTTATGCTATACACTGCTATCCGGAGATTTATGATAATATTCGGGCGCTGGGGAAGACGCCTGGGTGGCTGATAGGGAATGCGTTGAAGGGGAATGATGATGGGAATTCGTTGACGGTGGGGTACCCGAGGATACAGGAGTTGTATGAGGAGATGGAGGAGAGATGTGTGATGCCGAGGTATGGGAATTGTTTTGCTGAGACGGTCGTGTACGCCAGGAAGGAAAGGGAGGACGAGGAAGAGGAAGAGCGACAGGTGAAAGAGGAGAAGGGAGAAAAGAAGGAACCGAAGGCGGAAGAGATTGGGGTCGAGCAGTTGACAGAAGGCGTGAAGGAGGTGGGTATGTGAGATTACCTCCTATCCACGAGTCACTCTTCCCTAGCAGTACTCAGATCATCAAGTCAAAACTCGTCCACCCATTCACCAACCATTTTCTGGCGCCAAGTCCGATTAAGAACACACGGTACACTTCGGTTGTCGTAGATGCGAACTGGTTGTGGTGAGGCACCGGGATCGTTTCAATTTACATCTTAATTTGGTACTTCGTTGAATGTGAGAATGCTAACTAGACCGAGGTCAAGAGCTGTCCAGTTGTTGTTGTTTTTTGGAAGAAGGTTGTTGGCATGGGATACATGGCGCATATCGGCGTCTGTGCCACCATCGTTGAGTGTCCTTTCCGAATTGGAACATCAACCATCAAGATGGGAAGGCACGCTAAGTGCTGCACACAACCCAGCAAAGGCAGAAATGGAGGACTCTTCACGTTCACACACACGTCTGAATCTCCCTATAACTTCCATACATACGATAATATAAATATTCACACCATAACCTCGACCAAACAAGATGAAGATGGCACCGGCGCCTGATCCAACCCTCCTCAGCCTCGTCATCGCGCTCCGCTGGAGCTGCCTTGAATCCGCCCTTTAATTAGCGGACTGTTACTCTGTGGAGTTCACTTCTACTCGCTACCTCGAAGCCCTTGTTGACAAGATCCCATTGTCGTTATCCGACGAGCTGTTCGACGCTCTGTGCAGCTACGGTGGCCCCCCAACGATTGACTTCCTCAAAGGCCCGCCCTCAGTCGCAGAGTATCCTGTTAAGCGTATCTGGGGCGTGTTCCTCCTCGCCCTCGAAGAGCCCGGCGTGCGCACGCGGATCTTGTCGAAAAGGGACATCTGTAGATGGTCTGGGATCGCGCATGCGTAGTTATGGTAACCGCACCGTGCTTCCGGTACGCGTCAAAGCTCCACTCGACCAAGGCTATGGTATCACTCACCGAGCGCTTCTGGCCTGGACTCGTTCATGCGTAGTTATGGTAACCGCACCGTGCTTCCGGTACGCGTCGAAGCTCCACTCGACCAAGGCTATGGCATCACTCACCGAGAGCTTCTCGCCTGGACTTCTATTCCACCGTTCAAGTATGCCATTCTTGTGCGTAACTAGTCCAGTACCGTAACACAAGGGCGGCATCAGAATCACCTACCGAGAGGAAACAGTGCAGACGCAAACCGGTTTCGACACGCTATGATTGATTTAAATTTCAACTAGCAAGTTGCGAATACAAAACGACAGTCCGCGCGTCCTCTTCGAAACCGGTTAGCATTCTGCCGATGGAACGTGAGGGAGGCTGAAATTGGGATTCTCAAATGCTATGATTACGCTTGCTGAATTACTTGACTCTCAAGGCCCAGAACAAAATTTAGAAAATAGCACTGCTTGGGAGCACGGTAGCGAACCCATCCTCCAACTCTGCAAGCACAGTCGCGGTCAACTCTTCACCCGAAATGACCGCCTTCACCGGGCCGGAAGCACCACCGATACCGCTGGCTTGTACCTTGCGGCCCTGTCCATCAACTCCACTACCGACTGGGATGTCACGATCCGATACCGCGTCTCCGCAGACGACAACCTCAAGTCCTCTCTCGGCAGCCTGTCTCGTAGTGGTAGACACGCAGACGTGCGCCATGTATCCAGTAATAACAACCTTCGTACGTCCAAATCCTCTAATAAGTTCCTCGAGGTTGGTACCAGTAAATGCACCTGGGAACTGCTTATGCACCGTCACCTCCTTGCTCTCCTTCACGCCTCTAAACTCCTGCGCCGGTGCATCAAGAGGATCAGCCGAGGTAGTAGACTGGATGATATCCTGTGGTCCCTTGGTTGGGAGTTTTGGTCTCAGCTCCTCAAACTCCTCCGCCAAGCGGGTGCCTGGGGTGAAAACTGGTGCGCCTTCTGGTGTGTCATGGAGAACGTGGATGATTGGTGCGTTCTTGAGGCGATACTTCTCGAGGAGGGCGGCGATTGCGGCCCTTGTGTATGTAATGTTGCGCACGGTGAGTTTGCCCTCGGCGTATCTTTTTTGTGTCAGTACCCCTTCTCTCCCAATCAAAACTATATAAAATTGCTTAGTGGGTCCTACTCATTCTGCGCATCAATGATAATCAAGATCGAATCGTCAGTGCTGGCCTTGGTAACCGGCGCACCAACAATCTCACGGAACGAGATGGCTGGTGGGTAGTTTGAGTTTGGAACTTGGACGTGGACGCCAGTGTTGGTTCCTTGAGTAATGTTGGCGGCAGCGCTCTGGACCCTTGAGGTGGCCTGGTTGGCGACGTTCTTGAGGGTCTCGGCACTTGGGGCGTTTTGGTAGGCGGCCTGGGCGGTGCTGCTGGCTGCAGCGGCGGCGGAGGCGGCGGCGTTCTTGATGGTGTCCATTTTGGGTGGCGTTAACTGGCTGATGTGTAGGTGAGGTTTGGTTGCAGTGTTGTAGTAATTTGTTGGTACCGTTCGTGGTATTGGGTGTCAATTGAATTCTTGGAAGCGTAAATTGATTGTAACTACAATTGTTGTGAGATGTGAAAGCGGGAAATATGAAGATTAAATAGTAGAAGAGGATATTAAATGGTCGAAGAGGTAGAGAGTCTTGATATAAAAGTACCCGGGGGGGTTATTCGTTCACCCCGCTACGTCACGCATCGGAAGCTGACGAATCAACCCCACATTTGGACAGTGACACACAAGTCGGTTAGAACTGATACAGTACGGGGGCCCATGATCGTGATTGCGGGTCTCTGTTACCTTGAGATTACTAAACTTGAAATTGAAAGTAGAATAGCAACATGGCTCTTGGTCTTATACACAACTACTTCGTTATCGACGTCGAGATCGACTTTGAAGTTGAAATTGAGAAGGACAAGAACGGGAAACTGATTTGCATAACTACCACCGACCTCGGGAATCCAAACATTGACACCGGAATCAACGAATTTGAAAACTAGTCACAGAAACCGATTAGCAGGCGAGGCCGGCACGAGATGCCTGATACTTAGAAAGTGGTTCCAGATTGAGCTTCGACTTTGCTGTACTTCTTGCGACATCAAACGCCAACACAGAAAATGGCGGAGACTCCGGCAATGAGCGTGCGAAAACTTACGCATAAGTTGATATGTTTATGCAAAAACCGGTTAGCATATAGGGCCTAGAGAGTCGCATCTTCACAATAGGCACAATAACATCCATTGCTTTCCCCCCCTTTCGCTTGGGTCTTGCCCTTCCAGGTTCGCATCATGCACGGAAAAGACTTCTTCGTGGAGGCACAGGGCAGCGCAGGTGCCCATGCTAAAATCTCCCAGGAAGTGTTGGCGATTAAGATTGAGCGTGGTTGTTTTTTTTGCTTCTTCCATTCTCCTCTGCGTAGTGATATGTACAACAGCACAGCCTTATCCTCTTTATGCGGATTGGTATTCTCCTTCTCCTTCTCGCCTCTTCGTTCGTGCTACACGAGTAGTCTATTGTGGATCATCATAGATAGTTGGAAGCTGCTTTCTTGGGCCAGCTGGGACTGGAACATATTGTCAGCATGGACTCTTTCGAATACGCACATCCTATCGCGCAACCCCTCTGGCCTCATCCTTGGCCATAATTTCTCGGATATTGTCTCCATGACCACACTCAACCAATCCTTCACAATGCCGAATCTCCTCGTTATAATTCTTCGTGGCAGTAAAACGTACCAGGATAAGTGAATGGGACAGGCGGCCTTGGTCCATCACCGAGCATTCTGCGGATTGGTGGAACAGTGAAGACACAAAGAGGACCACAGGCACCGATGATGATAGAGTAGAAGATGGCTGGCTTCTCGATGGCGGCCCAGTGGAGGTACTTCAGCGGCTGCTGGAAGAAGCGTGGAACGGACATTGTGTCTGTGACGACGTTACGTTAGCCAGGGACCCCAATGTACCACCGCGGGCGCGCAAACACAGCGTCGAAAAGGAGAAGGGAGTGGTGTAAAAATGTTACTTACATGGTGTTGCCGCGACTCAATTGCTCAAAGCGTGGTATAGCTCGTCCTTGCGCGAGTGCTGATGTCGAGGAGTCCTGGGGACGCTTCGCGACCGGTTCAACTTTCGACCGACCCCTGTCAGGCCTGGCGGGTACCGGTGCCACGTCTCCCCAGTGAAGCTTGAAGCTTGGAGCTGCGATTGATAGCGAAATATCTCGCGACCACAACAACAAAATGAGAGTTCTATGCTCTATAATACTGCTCGGCTTGATAGCCTTGGCTAGTGCAGTTAGCACGACTGGGAACCGGTTACTGGTGGTTCTTGAGGAGCTGCAGGAGAAGGAGAAGTATGGACGTTTCTTTGGAGATTTGAAGGGTAAGTGCAGCATTCACAAAATATCTTGCCATTGAACTGCCTATGCGTGTTATGGTTGTTGTTGCATGAATTCAAGCTAACTGCTCGACCTAGAACGCGGCTTCGACATAATTTACCAGACCCCAAGATCCGACTCACTCGCCCTCTTCACCCTTGGCGAGCGCGCCTACGACCACCTCCTCATCCTCCCTGTCAAAGCGAAGGGCTTAGGACCATCCCTCACACCCCAGCTACTCCTCAAATTCATCAATGAGAACGGAAACATCCTCCTCACCCTCTCCTCAAACCGCCCAACACCAATCGGTTTGGTCTCCCTCCTCCACGAGCTCGACATCCACCTCCCAACCGACCGTTCCTCTCTGCTTGTTGACCACTTCAACTACGACACCGTCAGCGCAGCAGAGACTCACGATGTCGTCCTCCTTCCAAGACCGTCGGCCTTGAAAGAGGGTGTCAAGAACTACTTCGGCGGCAAGGAGGGCAACAAGGATATCCTCGCCTTCCCACACGGTGTCGGACAGCTTCTGGGCAATGATTCACCACTGTTGGCACCAATCCTCCGCGCATCAAGGACAGCATACAGCTACTCCCCCAAGGAGGAGGCAGAGGGCTCCGAGGATCCATTCGGTGTTGGTGCCCAGCTCAGCTTAATCAGCTCCATGCAGGCAAGGAATTCGGCAAGATTCACTGTGCTGGGCGCTGCCGAGATGCTTGAGGATGCTTGGTTTGGCGCTGAGGTTCAGCCGACTGGTGCCGAGAAGAGGAAGACTGCGAACGAGGAGTTTGTTAAGGAAGTCTCGGCGTGGGCTTTCAAGGAGCTTGGTGTCTTGCAGGTTGGCAGCATTACACACTTCTTGGACGAGGGAGAGATGAAGAATGCGACGGATTTGAACCCGAAGATTTACAGGATTAAGAACGAAGTTGTAAGTATCCCTTTATATTTGATTAATCTTCGTCTGGCGATTCTTAGTAGGCCTAACCCGAACACAGTCATACGCTATCGAACTCTCCGAGTACATCTACGACAAGTGGGTCCCATACGTCCCACCAACCGGCGACTCCGTCCAACTCGAGTTCTCCATGCTCTCCCCCTTCCACCGCCTCTCGCTTCCAATCACCCACCAAACTCCATACTCCAGCATTTTCAGCACGCAATTCAAGACGCCGGATCAGCACGGCATCTTCAACTTTTACGTCGAGTACAGAAGACCGTTCTTGACGACAGTGGAGGAGAAGAACACTGTTACCGTGCGCCACTTTGCGCACGATGAGTGGGACAGGTCGTGGACTATCTCGGCGGCGTGGCCGTGGATTGGTGGTGTGGGTGTGACGATTGGGGGCTGGGTCGCTTTTGTTGCCATTTGGTTGTGGTCTGCTCCGCCAAAGACTGCGGTTATGCTGAAGAAGTCGCAATAGATCAACCGGTTAGTGTAAGAGTAGGACATCCAAATTATAGAAAGCTTGATCAAAATCGTCCCAACCAGTTCATCGATTGGAATTGAGTGTGGTGCTAGTATGATACAATGCTTACGATACATTAATATGGTACAAATGCTGTGTAACGCCGCTCTAATGCTCCATCCAATTCATTTGTTTGCGCATAATCAGCCTTATGCAACGAATGCTTCCTCCGAACCTCCAACCACCAGATATGAGCGGCTTCTCTGCTCTCGTCTCTCTATCTTGTAATCCAGGCGAACCGCCGCCGGCTGAATTCCTGTCTCGGAGGTGAGCTGTCTCATAACAGCAAAACTGGCTCCGGATATGCTTCAACTTTGCGGCACTACCACTGAATGAATAGAGCTGGCTCAGGAGCTCGAGATTTGCCTCCTTATCCAGCATGACGGTTCGCTAGCCCCGTCCTTGGCTCTCCTTCCACGCCACCCTCAAAGCCGCGTGGCGCCTCGGCTCTCTGGCATACAGCGCCCAGGATACCCCAAGCACCGAGCGCAGGTTTACTTGCTCTCGCGGTACTTCCTGTTCTCTGCCTCCTTCCAATCCTCTGGCTCCGGCTCATACCCATCCGTCTTCCTCGCCGTAGACCCAAACGCACTCGTTCCAGCGTACAATTGCCCACTCCTCTCCTCGTCCCTCGCCTTCTTCTTCCCCGCAACCTCCTCGATATCCTTCTGGCCGACCGAAATCGGCTGGTTGCCTCTGAAGCGCTTCCTCATGTCCACCATCCCGCGCTTGCACTCTGCGTAGCCTTTTTGGAGTTGTTGACATTTTGTGGGCAGGGTTTGGGCGAGTGGCGGGCGGAGACATTCAGAGGGGGTGTGTCGTTGAATCATGATGCAGTCGGAACTTTGCAGGCAGATAGCCAGGGCGTCGCGGATGTCCTTGCAGGAGGACGGCATTATGGCGTGTGTAGTGTGTTGACTACTTTGGGCAGATTGAAGTGATTCGATTCGGTTGAAGTTGTATTCAGAAAGCTGAGACGAACTGCAGATGTCTCTTAGGTTTGGCTGGAAAATTTCGAACCTTTCTTCGTGCGATTGGGCGTTACTCGAGAGTGGTGGATTTCGGAGGTCTGAGTAGAAAGACCTTGATGGATTGGCATCGGCAACTTTTGCGACGGAGTCGCGCCACGCCCGCGTCTCCCGGCGATGTGACAACAATTTTCCGACATCCATAAACCAAAACTCATGGCTCCGTCCTCGTTCTATTTTTTCCTCGTTTCTGCGTCAATATAGGTCCTAATAGGCAAGCCCAAGCATCAAGTATCAGTGGCTTGGTGGCAATAAAACATTGTTGCCATCGATGCATCAAAAATTTATTCACTTTTTTCCCTGCATTACCCCAACACGTCCTTGACGGACCTATGGATGGCGACTTAACCTTTGTTTTCGGGGAAGTGATTACGGAATGGAACTCCCGTAACCTGTATCAGAAAGAAGGGAGCCATAGACGGTGAACTGACAACTTGTAAAGGAAATGCAAGTTTTTACAGGCCTTGTGGTACCTCCAGGGATTCCTTACGGCAGAACATTGCTTTGTTCCTTAGTTTCGGCTTACCTGTGCTAGTTTTGGAGAACACTATTTACCGAATACTGCTTACAGAGTCGTGGTGAAGGGCGACCAGTGCAGTTTGTAACTTGCAACGCGTAAGTTACATTGAGTCGCTCCTTTTTGAAGAAACCGTCGCCTGCTTCCATTTTCCAGCAATTAAACCGTATCTTTGTTAACCATCATAAACCACAAACCGTAACCTGGTTCCTATTTATCACAATCCATACTCCAAAAAATAATTATCGTGTTGCTATGCGTCCTTACCTATCACTTCCAGTCCATTTGTCTACTGTTTAATATACTCCCATCCCATACTATATTCGAAACCTTAGTCCTATCTATGTCTTCGCTAAACTAAAAAAAAAAAAATCTCCAAGTGGTTGAAGCAATATACTCCTTACTTGCCGAGCCAAATGATGACACCCAGCCCATTTTGCTACCTTCTTAATATACTCCCACTCCATCTTATAATCAGACGATCGGTCCTATGTCTCCGCCAAAAGAGGTTTATTGTCTGTCACACATAGATAGCATCACGATCCACGGCTTCGCCGTCGTCCAACACGCTTTTCCGAGACTCAAAACCGAAATCCATTTCCCATTTATCAACAACCTATGGGCGCTTCAAGTGCAAAAGTGCAGAAGTAAACTGCGCGATGACAATGTTTAACACCAGTGTTTCATCAAAATCCTGCTCGTCAAAAAAGACGCCAACAGCCAACAGACCATGGTGCGCACCTTGGTAGTGTATTTACGAGACGTACTATGCGCAGCACACCAACCTCCTCCCAGATTGCTCACGACTAAGCGCTAAGTGTTGGCGTTGGCAGAGCGCTGAGGGCTGATTCGTCCAGGCTTACCGTCGTCCTCAACTTAGGGCCAATGTTCTATAGAGGTGATTGATGCAAGAAACACCTCTTGACGGCCTTTTCCCAAGTATTTTTCTGCATCCAAATTTCCCATTCCGAGTTAGAACGACAGATCCTTTCTTTCAAGTCATCGTTTAAGTTAGCAGGTACTTTGTGTGAGACTTGTTGGTGATGTAAAGCCCAGTCACATAGTTCTTGAAGCATGACCACTACCTGGTTGTGGCTCATTTGAGACCATCTGGCTATGTCTGCCGCGATAATGAAGGCGTCCTTCCACATGTCTATTTCAATGGTTGGTGTTCACATCATTTCAAGCATTCTCCCTGCCCCATCTTGATCTCTGGCAACAACCATCTGACCAACAAACAAAGCATCTCGCCAGTTGCGTCGGCATTCCAGGTCCCATACCTTTGTCAACATAGAAATTGTCTGTTTACCAGGCAATGGCACTATTATCTACGTTATCCCCCTCTGGTAGCCCTGACCCAGTGGTATTTGTAGAATGCGCCCCAACTCATTGTGATAGAACCCGGCTTTGAGTTGTGGGACTAAGCGTTTTGCTAGATCGAGGGCCAAATACCATTGGTTTTGAAAATCGATCTCATCCCACTGAACTTGCGGAGCGATATGATTCCACATGTTGCGAAGCATACGTAGCATGTCTTCGCCAACATGTCTATCGCCTGTTATGTGTTGAAACATAGCTACTGCTTTAATGGAGCCGTTCCACTGATCCTCTGAAATGGCACGATTGCAAATAATTTCAAGAGAACGTATCACCCCATGAGGATTTGCATCCTGTGTCGCTAAGTTAAATACTAAACGAGAGGCGTCATCGCTTTGATTTTCTTGTATGGCAGAATACGACTATCACCGTCTAGCCCACAGTTGACCGAATAACCAGCTGTGCGCTTCAGGCTCGACGGGAAGGTTCTCCTCTCACTTCAACACCAAGGCAAGTCGGCTCTTATGATGCTCTTATATGTGCTGACCATCCCAATACACCCTCCTCATCCTCCACGCCTTTTTTGAATTGAGCTCGGTGGCTGATTATCGGGCGGGCCGTTGCGGGCCTGGGATCCTCGTGAACGATGAGCTCTTACCATCATTAGCGCAGCTGTGTCAATAGTCAAGCGGCCATGTAGGTTGATCCAGCATAGAATGTTACTGAAACGTTAATGCTGACATCGAACCTAACAATGATGGGTATCATGGTGGCAGGTAAGCGGCTGCCAGTGGCAACACCTGACTGCCTTTTGCATACTGAAAGTAGCCCAGTTGGCCGAATTGGTATCGCCATTGCCCTTTTTGATTGGAGGTGCATTGGGGCAGTATACAACCTGGCGAAGATGTATTACTCTCGAGCCCATCGACACTGTCGCCGCAGTCTTCGTACTGGTGATAAAGAATCCGGGCAGTGGCGGCAAAGCCACGGCAGCCGGAGGACCCACGCTTAAACTACTGCTCAAAAGTCTCGATCGGGTCGGGTTTTTCCTGTTTGCACCGCTTGTAGTTATGTTCCTCATGGCCCTCGAATGGGGCGATACAAAGTATGCGGGGAACAGCGCAGACATCATTGGGCGCTTTTGCGGCGGAGAGGGGATGCTTCATATTTTCATCGCCTGGGAGTATCGCGTTGGTGACGGAGCAATGATAACTCTTTTCCGTGGTGCGCCAGAGGATCGTCTGGGCTTCCTACTTCGTCGGTGCATTTGTTTTTAGCTGCATATTCCTTTCCTCGTGCTATCACCCAGTATAATTCAAGTCCGTGAGGAGCGCGTCTCCGTCTCTCAGCGAGGTATGTGCCTTGCCTGGGATCCTCGGGCAGGTGCTGGCAGCCGTCGTATCAGGAGCCCTAGGTACGATTACCTACCGAAACACTATAAACGTTTTTCTACACAGCAACAATTGGAAAGATAAGATACCACCTTCCTTGGAATGTGGCAAGCGGTGTGATTGTAGCGATCGGATCAGGCTTGATCTCGATGTTCACGCCGTTTGCCCCAGCTGCGGAGTGGGTAAGCTACCACTTCCCCGCCGGCATCGAGCGAGGATGTGGTATACAAATGGTGAGCACTCCTCCCCATCTCTCCCATTTCGAGTCAGCGGCGCGATCAACAGCCCATCGCCGCCGTCCAAAACGCCTTCCCACCTAGCGGCATCCCCGTCCCAATGGCTATCCTGACCTTCAGCCAAACCTTCGCCGCCCATCACCCTCTCGCCCTCTCCCAGCCGATTCTCAACCACAGTCTCGGCGATGGGCTGGCAACGTTGGGGCCGGCCGTGTCCCTGTTCTTGTAGGCGTCTTGGGGGCTGTGGGCTGGCAGACGGGTGTGTTGGAACTGATATATTCGTAACTCAGTTCTGACTTTCTTAACTATCTAAGGGGGGAAAGTATCCTTATTATGGAGACCGCATACACAATCGAAATGCCTAGCTAGCCTAGACCCGTTGCTAGGCAACCGACCACAGCCTGTTTGTTCTCCTGTTTATTTCTGGAAGGGCCTGGGACGTTCATCATCCTCAACAGCATGTGGCCCGGCGTCGTTAGGTCGTGGGCCATCATGTCGTCGAAGGAGCTGCCAGCGGCTAAGTCAACGAGATTACCGCCGGCCTTGTTACCGTTATGCTGTAGCTGCGGACGGAGCTAGATGGTCTGTTAGTTGTCGAGCTTAAGACCTTGTGCTCTCACTAATGTTCTCAAAAAATGAAAACCCCCAGCAATGCGGAATAAATTACCCCTTAATTAGATCTTCGATAGTAATGCCACCAAAATTTGTGCCACCTAGGGAACCAATGCCGGAGGGGGCGTTACGAGGATTTGCTGTTCATGCATCCTCCCTGACCACAATTGGCGGATATGCCCTCAGCAGTTGCCAGACAGTAGAGCTTGTCGTCGTGGCAGACATGGACGGCATACATGGTTTCCTCGCTAAGACAGTCCTCGAGTGGGTCCTTGGTGTCGTAGAGATAGCCATTGGCAATGTTGGCATCCAGCTCGGCCTCGCTGGCTGCGAGCGGCACGAAGCTGGTCTCGCCGTGATTGTCCGAGAGTAGCTTACCGCCCGAGATGCTCTTGTACAGAGTCTTAATGCTCACGTCTGACCCATCAAACAGGTGATATGGCATGTTTTACCTCTGCTGATTGGAAAATTGCCGTGGCTGCTATCCAGAAGCTGTGCAGTTATGACTTTATGGAAGGCAACGCGACTTGACTGCTGGTTCTGGCCCAGGACTGAGCGTATGATTGACTCACCAACAGCCTAGTGGTCAGTAAGGTGTCTAAAATGGAACATCATGGATGAAACCAAGGATTTTAACGTCAAGTGGCTGGGAAAGGAATGGCGCTCCCAGCTTCGAGCTGGACAAGGAGATGCAGAGTTTGCCCTCCTTCTGGCATTGGTACCTGGCACGGAAAAGCTGACACTGGGCGGCTTAGACAACTGCGAGAATCGGATTAAATGTGACACGACCAGGAATAAGCCGATTGGCCATCTCATTCGCATCCTCATGCGCGGAGCGAAGAATGGACAAACTGACGCTTTACAGTAGCCGAATGCTAGAAGCTCCATCCTACCCCGTGTCCGAAGCATTGCGTTTCAGCAACCTGAAAACAACTTTTCATGCGACCGTGCACGAACGACCCAAATACAGCTTCGGTGATCGCTTAGATGTGTGGCTTGTTATGTCCCTCCTATACTCTTCCCTACTGGAATCGGCCGAGATCTGGGGCTGTTCCGGGACATTCATTCACCATAGTACTTGCTGGTCGGATGAATGGTGTTAGCCTAGGCTCACTCACAAGCATTTGTCATCGCCTTACAAGTTCTTTAATTCAGGATTGGTCATAGGTCGCCTACGACGAGGTCGGCCGTGTAGAATTCTGACTAGCAAAAGGACCATGACCCTGCGACGGAGAGATGTTGGAGTGTGAAGGATGTGTTGGGAAAACCTGGCTGCATGTCTGAGGGAAGTGGTGCTCTTAAGTTGGCTTGAATGTGGAGTCCCTCTCCATCCACATCGAGCACATTCTTGACGCGAGGCTCGGAAATCCACGACCAAACCTAGCCTGCAAAATTCCCGCCAGCCTTGAAAACCTAACTCTCAGGCATCATTTTTAACAGCAAACCATCTCATGACGGCTTCGCGTGCAAAGACTGCGAGTTCCTAACAACGAGCTAGAAGTGGTTTCAGGTACATCTGAATAGAGACCACAAGTGTGGCGTTGCTGACGGTAGTCGATGGTCAAATGGCCACTTTCGAACTCTGCGAAATGACAGAAACGTAGCACAAAATTGTACGATGAACGATCTTGCATTCTGCTATCGAATCTCTCAGGAACGTTGTATATTACTGTACCAAACATCGACTCAGCTGAGCGGCTGGACGTTTTTGAAGCAGTATCGTGATGGTAGCACATGTGGCGCATGCAGTCTGTGGATGGGCCTACGAATTGAATCTGGCTCGCTTAGAAATCCTTGGCTGTCGACCTTCACGGTACGTAGACCATCGAAGTAGGCTGTGTCTGGGACTCGGACCACTCGGAGATGCCACGTTTAGAGGAGGTGAGCTGGCCTTTTGCCCCGCCTCAGTACTTAGGCATCATATAAACAGAATAAGCCACAGAAATAACATATGGAATCATCTACAATAAGCAGAGCAACATACTAAGCAGCGCACACAGCGACGAACAACCAAATACGAGCAAGACAAACAAGAAAAGACGAAAGATCGACAATAGAGAAAGATTCAGCGACAGCCACAGTCACCAAACACCGACTCTCATAATCCGAGCAAAAAGCCTACTATTTCGATAGCCACCAATTCCAACTTCTCAGTATTCGAGAAAACCCCACGTGCTTCACTGCAATTCCCTAGGTTCCTTCTCGGTCGGAACTTGTTGACTGTACACTATCCGACCTGGAAGATTCTCGTCCCTGGAGGGAACTTTAGAGAATGTTGGGGTCGATGCATGAGCCCTTGTCTCGCCTTCTCTATATTAGATAGAAAACATGATTTTATGTTTCCACGATACCAGATACCTTCCGCGCCCACTTCAATAGAACTCCATATTCTCGCAACATAAGGAACTATCACTTACTTCTCTCACCGAGACTTCCAAGCCCTCTCCTCATTGCCCAGACTCGACCTTATTTGCCCAAGTGATAATGGCGGTTCTGTCACACTTCCCACAATCCGTCTGGATGGTGGATAGGACTCCACGTATCACCTAATTGAGGCTGTGCGTGCATCTTCCACGTAACTTGGCCAAATGGAGCACGCGGACACGTGTTGACGGTGACGAGAACAACGCGAAAGCTTGACTCCAAACTCCCCGGAGCGTCAGGTCGCAGAAAGGTACAGTACCTCGCCGCGGAACTTTAGACGCGACTGAGGCGGACAGCTAATTCCATAATGTGTTGAAAGCAGTACTATTCCGAGATTTTTAAGTGATCTGAATCAGGACTCCAACGAGGGGTGGCAGGGGGAAAACTGAAGAAGGAAAGAGTATTGCGAAAAACGTGGTTGGCGCACTTCATGTTGGTGTCTAAAGGGTACTTAGCCCTTCATAGCCAATCGCCTAGTTGGGCCTAATCTGACACAAGCAATGCGGCGCCTCTGATTGGTATTCCGTTTGTCGCGTATCGGGTTCAGGAACAAAGATGTGAGCATTTTACTTCTTCCAAAGCTTTGCAATTGAGACATCGGGAATAAAGCAGCTGCAGTAAGATCCTGGTCTGACGTTGAGATTGTCTCACTCCGCTTACCGTTCTGAAACAAACTTATTCGGGAGACATCGGGGGCCACTCGATTGCGTCACTCGATGCCAAGCAACTGTCGACCTTCAACAAAGATGATATAAGCGGTAAATTAGCTCAACTTACAGGTCCGGCTGTGGTGGCACGGGGCCAATTGGGAGAAGAAGAATGCGACAGGAATTGTGGAGTCCAAATCTTACATTCGGCGGATCCCTGTGTGTTTGAGTATCGTGGTCGTCATCTTCCTGAGGCGAAGCAAATTCTACAAGTTTCATGTGTTTGATGAGATGGAACGATTGTCCCCGAAGTTCCGTGATTGTATTTTGATTATATCTAACCACATTCACCCTTTCATCGTTGTTCACCCTACGTGCTATTTCAGGGACACAAAAGAAGTTGAAGAGTGGTGACGTTGACCACTCCCACTAAGAAGTCTCCCGTCTTGGCCACCAACCATAAGTCACCGAAACTTCCGCTAATAGATCTGCGCCTCAACCCGGCGCGCTAAGAACATCGACCCGCACCTGTGGATCGTATTCCGTATTCCGTATACCGTATAGATTGGCGCTTGTTTTGATAGTGTAAGCTGCCATATTTTGACACATCTAGACAACTGCGGCTCTTGACAATCTCTGATTCCCCTTGCAAACACTACAACTTGTTTGAAACCTGAACAGCGGCTGTGTGTTCGAGGACGAAACAAAACGACAAAGGCGCATAGAGACGACGTGACAAAGGATTGCGATAGAGAGTATCTGTCATAGCCGCAAAAGGCCGACGTTGATACCCACAAAGGTTTTACCTTTGGGCAGACGTTCACCCTTCACCTTCACTTTCACCTTCACTTTCACCTTCACTTTCACCTTCACCTCCATCTTCACACCACAACATGGCCTCCCTCCTCTACGCCGGCGCCTCCGCGCTCGCAAAACGCATCGACCCAACCAAACAAGAAAATTTCGACGCCATCTGGTCTACGCTAACGCAACAGGAGCGCAAAAAGTTGCGCGAAAGCTGCAGCGTCGATACCTGTCCGATTGACACCTCTTACTACTTCTACCGAGTCTCCCTGCCCGCCAACGCCACTTTTCTAGCCCTATTCTCTGTCTCCTTCATCGGCTTCATCGCCGTGGCAGCTCTAACATGGAAGAGGAGTACGAAATCTGATTGGGCGTTTACTTTTGCGCTGGCCTCGGGGACTTTCTTGGAGATTATGGGATATGTCGGGAGGATTATGAGTTGGGATAACCAATGGAAAGAGGACGGGTTTTTGATGCAGATTGTGTGCCTCACAATCGCACCAGCATTCATGGCCGGAGGTATCTACCTGTGTCTGCGTCGCATCGTGGGCGCTTTTGGAGCCGAGAACTCGAGGTTGAAGCCGGAGATGTATACTAGAATTGTACGATCGCCTTATTACCTTCCCTATCCTGTGCCATTATCAAAGTAAGACTACGGACTAACACAAAACAGTTCATTCCCTGCGACGTAGGCTCCCTTCTCCTCCAAGCCGCCGGCGGCGGCGTCGCCTCCGCAAAATCTCACGCAGAGGAAGACCCAACCGTGGGGAACAACATCATGATCGCCGGCCTGGCCTTCCAAGTCGCAACCCTAACTGCCTTCATCGTCCTCAGTCTCGATTTCGCAATCCGCACCTACCGCCGCCAGAAGGCCATGGGCGAGTCAGCATTCGACCAGAACCCAGTTTTGGTGAAGCTGAGAAGAAGTACTGCGTTTAGGGGTTTTGTTGCTGCGCTTACTTTGGCGACGATTTGCATTTTCTGGCGCTCGGTTTATCGTGTCGCCGAACTTGCTCAGGGTTGGACGGGCGACCTTATCAAGCAGCAAAACCTCTTCATCGCGTTCGAAGGTGTTATGGTGGTGGTTGCTGTTTTGGCCCTAAATGTCTTCCACCCGGCGATCTGCTTCCAGGGCAAGGTTGCCAACGCCGAGAGAGCGGCTGGACACGAATTAGATGCAGACGAGATTCACTTGCAGAATGTGAGGCAGAAAAATGCTAGAGCGGACGGCGCGGCTGTCAGCTCGAATGGCAGCGACACTGTCTAAAAAGGGAGGAGGATCAGAGGTTTCGATGTTGAGATGAGAAAAATCGCTAATCCCTACAGTGTTCGCATGTATGGGCGGGGACTCTTGAAATCGGTCTATTATCATCAGAATCTTGAGTTGCGCAGTATCAGAAAGTATACGGAAGCATGGAGTTAGGCATAGACTATTGTTGTTTTCTTTCCTCAGCGAGCTACCTCAGAAAATACAGTCTGATTATATATGCCGCCTATGTAAACTTTTTGGCAGATGGCTCGCCCTAAATCGCCCCGTGGTCGCTTTTGAGGAATTGAAAGACACTTGACGAAGTATCTAGTACTTCGAAGATAAGAGGGCGAATCGATTAGCTGCACGGAGGAAGGGAAACGCTAAGACGCTTGACGATGGGCCGCCGCCAGGGGCACACGAAGGGTCCACGACGCCAGAGTTTTCCCTTACTCTTCCGGTGTTTCAACCCACGGACCTAGAGATCAAATAATACTACCGCAGCAAGCGCCGTGGAGACAGAGAAAAAGAGCATGTCATGAAGTTCACAGACGTGACTGTCAGGCGACAGTCCGAGGACGTGATGATGGGAAATGTGCTTCGAGATTACGGTGTCTAGCTATGGAGCACTCGAAACGCCGCTGCCAGCTGAGAAAATAGGAACAGGGAGGAGTTTCATGACGGCTTGTTGGGGGAGTTGGGTTTTGATAATAAGGAGACGGGGACGGAGAAAGCGACGTTCTTGGAGTATTGGGGCCAGATGGGGGTGACAATGATGATTTTACTACTGTGGATGAGCAACTTTTTATAAGAACTAAACCGGGTCGTGCCGATGAATCATCAAGTTCCGAATTTGGCCCTTCCGGTGAAGAAGATCCGGTTGCTTCTGCACAAATTGCATGGAGCAAAGGCTTGGTGTCCGCTACGAACCAAGAAGAACCAGGAGGGTCATTGGTATCATATGTAGCGGTGAATATTCGGTCCTCAGAACTCTGACTGGATACTGTGTCAATTGTGGAAGAGGCTTCAATAGGACGGAGACAACGAAGTATATGCGGACGTATTAGACGGTCCCGGTTAGTAGTTCTACATAATTTGTTCAACCTCAAAATTGTCGTCATTAAGAACACATGCCAAATCAATCGATGCAGTGTGTCTCTTTACTTATGTCGTCGACCCCATAACCTTTGGCTACCCTTCTACTGGTGGGCGGCGAAGAGTAGAGAGAACGTAAGAATTGAGAGAGCATGAGAATTGTAGATCATATATCAGCCTCAAGCACAGATAATATGGCGCATAATACTCGGAAGATAACGAGGTGTGGCGGTCTTGGGGTACGAATAAATGAGAGGAGTTATTTTAGAAGGTCGGGTTGGAAAAGATTATTGCTTTATCATTTGGAATATCGATCGTTGTCACTATATGCCATTTTCCAAGTGATTTTTGCCGCTGTTACTGTGTGTTATACGAAAATTAAACATACCTAAACTTGCCATATATCCATCCTTGTTATCGACGTCCCCGGTCATCAAACCCAACCATGATCTTCAGGGAGCAGCAGGCTTCACTCCGAATCATCTACGGAGTACTGGCGAGACAATGTTATAGTAGCTGTAATTCACCGCTGAGAGTATAACGACAACGTTCTCCTGTTGCGTCAGCAACTGCTTATCCGCCTGCTTATACTTCTTCAATTTTCCTGGCACATCTCGCAAGAACTCCTGTCGTGCGGCCTCATCTCGTAGTAGTCGGAGCTTTAACCTCTCGTCAAGGAGCTGGAAGTATACTTTATGGGCCGGTTTCATGTCGTTCTTGCACTCTTTGCATTCGCACAGGTTGGTCCTATGCGGCGTCAACGCTGTTCGTTCCCTGCGTCGCCGAGCCTTATCCGCGTCATTAGTGGCACTCTGCAAGCGCTCCTCAAGCCGCTGGATTCTGGGTTTTAATACCTACGCCTCTTTCTTCCAACCCTCCATCGCCTCCACAATCCCCTTCAGCACCTCCTCCCTATCCACCAACCACTCTCTCAAACCTCTCAACTCGGCCCCCTCCGGCGCACCAAGACAAAATGCCCCTCGTCAAATCATCGATACGATTCTCCATAGCCGCAATATCCCCTCTAACCTCAGTCCACCTCTTCATCATCTCAGTTGGTACAGCATCCATCCTGTCCATCATCTCGTCAACTTCGACCGGCAGCCTCAGAGCACACATCTCCTGCTTCGATTCTTCTACCACTCTGAGATCCTTCGCACAACCCAGACACTGACAGTTGCTCATTCTATGGGCCCGAATACCTTTTTCCCCTCGTGTCCTGCGGTTTTTGTCGAAAATAGTAAGGATGCTGTTGAGTTTATGTACTGCCGACCCAAGTAGTTTACGTGTTGAATTGGAGCTTTCTTCAGGTTTCCAAGTCGTCGTACCTGGCGGATTTGGGACATGAGATGGCACAACACCAACTGGCGCAGCCCTCGTATCATTTGACCCCATCGCCTACTCCTGGGCTAACGTCTCCTCTCAAGCCACAATCTTCCCTCTCCACCTCGGCGGGTACTTTCCCATTCTAGCCGCCTTAACACTATCTAGTTTCCAGATCTCAAGCTCCCTCTCCCTTCTGCGCACCTTCGTAACAGTATCCTCCATGCTCTACCTAAGCCGACTATACTTGTTGACCCACGACCGAACTTCCTTTTCATGATGCTTCACATCTGGCACTCTCCGACGGGATGTTTGGATCTTCCTGCCAGCATCGAATATCTCATCCAGTTCTGCTACGACGTTGCCGTTCACCTGCGGCTTTTCCCACAAGATGAATTGGTTTAAATGCGCCAGCCAGATATCAAGCTCACTCCGCTCTTCCACCTTCTCCTCCCGCTGCTCCCGCTTAACCTTCTTGCTCTGTATTTCCCTCTGCTTCTCCCAAGCCTCTATAAAAACTCCCTCTCTCCGCTTGACGGCCACCATCCTCCCCGTTATTCTCTCTGCCCACACCAGACCCTTCCCGCTCCTTGGGCTCCTCAGCCTATACTTCATCGTCTCAACCTCCTCTCACATCTTCCGTATCTCATCACTTACGGGCCTAGGCATTCCGTCTCTCACTTTGTAGATTTTTCTATCGCCCTTATCTTTCTCTTCTAGAAACTTTTACCTCGCTTTTTCCAGTTCAAGCCGCTTTTGGGAAAAGTTGGTGCAGTCACACAAATCGCCGTTGTCTCTATCAAGATCGACCTCTTTGTTGTTGCGGCGAAATCTGGCTGCGCACTTCAGTTTGGTTTTAATACTGATTCTAGGTATTTAAGATGTTGATCGGAGAATTCTCGTAGTGAAAGTGCGATATTCGATGTTCTTGAGCTCGCTAAGCTCGCACCTTGATTTGCACATTAATCTTCATTTCTATAGGGTATCTAGTTAAAGCAAATTCCCTCGAAACTCCAGGATATTTTCCTCCTCGTAATATATGCATTCCATACCATGCATTTCTCATATCGGTCTCTGATACATGCAAAACAAAGAAAACCACCTCATCACATTGGAAAGGAAACCGGCTGATCTGCTCTCGCCGTACATGCAAAGCAAAGAAAGCCGCCTCATCATCTCATCATGCCACATATCTCATATGCACCGAAAAGCAAACACCCTCTCCGTTCCCATATAGTTGTCCATCCATACGACCAAGAGGTCCCGAAAAGCAAGTGCAAAGTAGTAGAAAACAAATGCAAAAAGCAAGCAAATATCGCCATATTGGTCTCCGATCCTCCGCATTCAGCAAGCGCCGGGCTGATTAGTTATCCTCATCCGAGTCTAAGCTAATAAAAGAAGTCTGCATTGGCAGGTTCGACGTACGTGGGTTTGCACCACTACCATTCGTATTCAGAGGCATTGCCGGTGGAATCCCTGTCCCCGGTCTTTCCAATCCTGTGTATCTTGGAGCTAATGGAGGCGGTGGAGTACCAAAAGTTGCATATGGAGAGTTAATGGTAGCAGCGCGATTCGGCATATCCCTCCACGTCTGGCCCAGTGCGCTGGATCCAGGGACCGGGGCGTTTAGGTTAGGATACGCTGGTCCAGATCCAGGTTGCGCAAATTCGGCACCGTTCAGGCCACCGAAAATATTTGGTCCTGCACCCATACTACCGAGTCCCATACCATTCGCGCCACCTAAGCCGGCCATAGCGCCCATCGGAATATCACCATCATCATCAGCACCAAACTGTGTGCTCGAAGGAAGACGGCTCTGCATCGTCTCACGCTCCTCAGTGTTGTTGAAAAGGTAGATGAGCTCGGCTTGACCCAGACGTCCAACCTGGCGGGAAGCGTGTTCATCGAGCGCAGACTCTACCAACTTCCTCTTCTTCTCCTGCAGAGCAATGATACGATCCTCAACGGTTCCTTTGACAAGGATGCGGTGAACCTTAACTGGCTTCATCTGACCGATACGGTGCGCGCGGTCAACTGCTTGCATCTCGACGAATGGGTTCCAGAACGGGTCTAAGATGATGACTTGGGAGCCTGCGACTAAGTTCAGACCAGCATTACCAGCCTTGAGGGAGACGAGAAGGATCTTGCTATCCGCGTTCGTCATAAATTTCTCCACAGCCACGAACCTCTGATCAGCGCTCATCGAGCCATCGTACCTCCCCATTCCCATCTTCGCCCTCTTGATCGGAATCTCGCAAAGATCAAGAAGGGTAGTAAATTGCGAAAACACAATCGTCTTGATCCCTTCCTCCGTATTTTCAAGAATCTCCATCAACTTATCGATCTTAGCAGACGTCACCCAGTTCTTTTTAAGGTAACGCATGTACTTCGCTCTTCCCTCAGCATTCCTCATGCCCTCCCTCTTCAATTTCGCAAGGTTAAGGTGCTTGCGTGGATCCTTCTCATTATCACCCTCCTTCGCAGCCTTCTTAGCGGCCTTGCGCTTCTTCATCTCCTTGCGTCTCTTCTCAAGAGCCTTGGACTTCTCAAGAGCCTTCGAAATCCTTCTGACCGAGCGGCCACAGGGTCCCTCCTCAGCCTCAGCTTTACGGAGCGCAGCGATAGGATTCTCAGGGAGAAAATCGTCTTCTGGGTCTTCGTAGAAAATATCTCCTGGCTGACGGGTTGGGATAGGGAGCTCGGCGTGTTCGGGAATGAAGTCATCGTCGGAATCCTCGTGAATAACGTTACGCAAGACGCCACGCTCCGGCTCGACCTCGGCTTTGACTTCGGTTTTGATGCCACTAGCCGCCTTCTTGACTTCGCTCTTGACAGACACAGATGCCTCGGCCTTCACCTTGGTCTTTGGCTTAGGCTTGGCGTCCAGGTCGTCGGTCTCGGAGTCGGAGCCATCGGTTTGTGGGCGCGTGGCTGGCTTGGCATCGTCCTCGTCGTCGCTGTCGTCGAGGGTTGGCAAAAAGCACTTCGAGATTTTGGAAGTGGGCTTTCCCTTCCCGATTCTGCGAGCTTCAGCAGCAGTAGTCTCGGCATCACTTGCATCCGTCTTAATCTCATCCTTGACTTCGTCATCGGCGACAATAAAGTCCCTGATGTTTCCGTTGCGATCAACATCGGTGGCATCGTCATCATCGTCCTCATCCGAGAAACCAGAGGAGTCATCAGTATCATTCGAATCATCCGAATCTTCAGAAACATCCTCCAACTCATTGATTTTAGCGCCCTTGCCGCCCATGTGAACATCCTTGAAAGTCTCGTAATCGATGCATCTGTTCGTATTGATAGAACCGCGACAGGTAGGGCATCTAGCCGTGTTCTGTCCATCTTCCGTGTTTGGATCATACTGACTCGTAATCTTAACAAAGCACTCCGAACAAGTATGATGACAGCAATCAAGCGGGAAAACCGGGTTCAAAAGAGCATCGTAACAAATCGGACATTCGAATGGAGCCTCCTCTGCCTTGAGACGAAGGACGGTCGCTTCTGGCAGACCCATGGCCAGAGCGACCTTGTCAGCTCCACTGATTGGCGCCTCGTCGAACTCCATGATAAGATGTGGATGGCAAGCAGCTTGACGGAGACGAAGAAGCAGGACCAAAATGCTGGAGTAGTTCTTGCCGACCGTTCCGGCCCTGAGATATTTGTTGAATGCGACCTTTGCCTTGCCTTCCAACATAGAGTAGTAAGCCTGCTGGTCCTCATCGAAGACAGCATGGACAACCTCCTCAGTCTTTGGAGGAAGTTGAAGAATCGGCTCACCATCGATCTTGGAGTCCTTGGTACGGCGAAGAAGAATGGCCTTCAGGAGAGCTTGGAGCTTCCTCATTGCGAACTCCATTTTGGCCCTAGAAACAATACCATTCTTCAGGCAGCCGAAGGCTTGGTTAAATTCCGTCTGCTCACAGTAAGGTCTAATCCTCAGGAAGCGAATAAGACTATGCAACTCATGCACACCGTTCATCATTGGGGTACCCGTAAGACAGAAGCGTGTCTCAGCCTGCAAAGTAGCCACAGCCTTAGCTGCCTTCGTGTTCTGATTTTTAACGTTCTGAGCTTCATCGAGGATAACGCGGTACCACTTGGAGTTCTTGCCGAGGAAGTGGAGATCTTTTTGGTACTTGTCGTCGTTGATTTCCAACCCCGGGTGCTCCTCCTTCCTCTTCCAGAGTGCTTCGTATCTCTTGTACTCAGCCCCCAATGTACCATATGTTGTGAGGACAACTTCGTAGTTGCGCAGTGTTGACCAATCGGCCTTCTTTTGGCCGTGGTGGATGAAGACGCTCAATCTATGAGATGGGAGGATCTTATTCTTGATTTCCGACTCCCATTGTCTGGCGAGAGCAACTGGAGCGACGATGAGCGTAGTCTGACGGCGTGTTAGTATTAAACGAGAAAAATGATGTCAGGAAAATGATGTCGCGAAAATACAACATACCTTGCGATTACGACTTGGTGAAGGTCTCGCGAGAAGAAGAGCTAAAGTGCTAATCGTCTTACCAAGGCCCATATCGTCGGCAAGGATACCACCCTTGTTATTACTCGTCTCCATAGCCTCGAGCCACGCCAAAGCCAACTTCTGATGCTCATAAAGTGGATACTTCAGACCCTCTGGCGTTCCCTTTCTATCCGCCTTTGGAATCTCCATATCCGGACGAATGTTCTCCAGCAGATTTTTCAAGTCCTCTTGAGTGCGACGAGGATCAGAAACGAATACGTCGAGCTCGTCGCGCATGCTTTGGGAAATACCGTTGGTCTGGTTGATCATGTTGCCGATTGCGTCGGTCATCATTGATCCGGCCATTTGGGTGTAGTTCCCAAGGCCGCTGAAGAGACCGGCACCCGGACCGGCACTGCTCGCACCAAGGGCTGGGAGAGTACGGCTTCCGTATGGGTTGGGTTCCCCGAAAGTGACATTGGCCATGGCGCCCATTTGCTGACTCAAAGAATGCTGTTGGGCGCGAACTTGGGTGTATGGGACATACTGGCTTGGCCTTGCGGCTGCGACACCAGTCGAGTTCGGTGGGTTCGAGTGAGACACTACTGGCCAGCTGGTAAAGGGTATTGAGTTGTATCCAGTGATCATCATATCATCGTCATCGTCAGAATCAACCGGGAATGATCCAGGAAGATTCATCTGCTTGGATGAGGTGTTAGAAGAAGCGGCTTGCGTGGCTGGTGGTCCCATCATCTTCATAAAAGCAGATGGACCAGGCTTTGGAACCTGAGACATGCTTGGAGCTTGGCCACTGTTCAAGGAGTGCTGGAGCTCACGAGCGATCTCTTCGTCATTCGACGTGTTCTGCATTCTCTTTCTTCTGGCCGCAGCGTCCTTCTCGGCTCTCTGCTGTCTCTGGATGGCAAGGTCATCCTCCTCATCCGAGCACAAATCAACAAAGCCGTTCTTGTCTACCTTGAATGAGCTTAGAGTTGGACGTTCAGAGCCTGGAGAGGTGCGGCGTGACTTGTTCTCGGACTCTTCTGCAGTGTCGAGTCCCAGGGACTGGTGGAGAGTACGCTTGTTTCCGTTCATGTTCGCTACGCTGTTTGGGAGGTTTGGTGTTCCGGCGGTTGCTGGATTAAGGCGGTTTGATGGCTGCATTTGCAAGCTGCCGTCGTCGGCGAATGGATCGAAGTTATCCATGTTGTCGTCAAAGACGGAGTCTGAGGTAAAGTCGTGATTAGCTTCTGATGTTGCAGCTTGTGGTCTTGTGATATTCCCAATGGTCTTTCGGCAAGAAAATAATCTTTGATAGCTTCAAGGATAGATGGCATCTTCTTGTCTCATAAGAACAGGATAGCAAGGTGATGAAAGCTTACCCGAGAACGGTGATTGTGTGGATGGGCTGTGAATCATTCGATTCAATAGTGATGTGTCTTTTGGAGAAGGCTGTGTGCGACTTTGGGTGCTTGCTGTTCGCGCAGCTGCTGCGGCAAAGGGACCTCGTAACGGTATAGTCGCAGCCTGCTTTTTTTTCTCTTTCAAGGCGTTCAGCCGTCGTTTTATGCGGATGATCTCTTCTTCTATAGCGGCTTTCGTTTCTGTAAAGTCGACTTGTGTGTGATCTAAGCTGGAGAGTAGAATCTTTTGTAAAGCGAGGTCGTCAACAAGTTCTTCTCGCGACATGTAGGGTTCCTCAGGCTCTGCGCCTGAGCCCTGGATGGACGCCATCCTTGTGGGACTTCAAGCAAGCGAATAGCCGCAGCAGCTGGTGCGCTTAACGTCCTGACCACGAAATCGGTGAATGAGGGCAGAAATGTGCGTCGATGCCGTCGTGGCTGGGGTGAGGGAGGAAGGTGCGCTGTGGCAGAGTGTACACTGTGGTACAAGTGAGTGCGCCCTGGATCGCCACTGCCTATTCCAATTTCCAAAGTCTCAGCTGCCAGAACTGTTCTTTATCCAACCATTTGTCGTTTATCGTCTGCCCGAGTATGCCTGCAATGTCCAAAAATGAGGGTTAGGACAAAATGGTTCGGTCTACCAATTTGGCGGTGCAGTATATTGGGTAGTGTATGTAATTGCTGGCCCAGCCCGACCTTGTTCTAACTCCGGAATATCTGTGAGCACCGACTGGTGGGACGTGTTGAAAGACGTGACAAAGCGCGTTTCAATTAACGAGCAGCCACTCAGTGTCGACGGCTGTTGTTGTGGGTCTCCGATCAAGTGGAGCACTTAGCCTTGCTAGTAAAGCAGTCGAGCTGCGGCTGGAGCTGCATGGTCTGTGCTCGTATCTGGCATTTCTCAGCCACATGGGGCGAGGCTCAAGCCATACAGGGTTCAAGCCACACAAGGCTCATCAGAGATGAACGACAAATGAGCACTTGTTCCACATCTACACATCAAACTCTATACTCGCCTAGCGAAGCACAATAACAATTCTATCAAAGAGCTGCAGCCGTATGTTCAGTCAACCACATTTGATTGACTTAAGTGCATCATCTCAAGTAGCCGCAGGCTGAATTCAACGACGCCTTCATCCGCCGATCTTATTGTAACCCTCCTGGATACCCCGAACAAGTCAGATACATCACCACCGTCAAGACCTCACTTCTCTTGACAACATCAAACAATCATTTCGCGTGACATAGATCTCACCACCTCACCAATGTCTCCATAATATCCTCCTGATCAACAACTTCTCCGCAACAATAACACACAATGCCACCCTCACCTCCACGCCCCCAATCCTCCTACCTCTCACCCACAATCCAACGAGGGCTCCAACGCCGCAACTCAGACACCTCATCTATTCACTCCGTAGTCTCTGAACATTCTGAGCAAGACACAGACTCAGAAGACGACTCCATAATAAACGCAGCGCGCACCAGCGCTGAAATCCGCGCGCATGATCGAAATGTGCTATTTGAGGAGGAGGAGAGGGATCGCATCCTGACTGAGCAACGAGAGGGACAAGGGAGAAGGCTAGAAAGGAGGGGTAGTGGGCTGGGTGTACCCAATCCTTTCAAGAAAGTCGCGGGGAAGATAAAAGGTCAATATGAAACATTAGCGCAGGGGAACAGCCAAGCTCTCCCTTCTTCGAGTACCGATACAGAGAGGTCAAGGCGGGAAGCACGCCGAAAAAGACGGGCCGCTAAGAGAGAGAGGTTATCCAAAGCATCAGAAGACGGCGAAGATAGAGGCCTCTTATACGAAATGGAAGAAGGCAGTATGAAATCCGGATCAGAAACTGGCTCTTCTTCCGACTCTGATGGCTTGGAAGATGGGGAAAAGGAACACCTTCATCACGATGGAAATGAGCATACCAAAACGATGTGGTCGTGGAAACGCTGGCTTTATGTGGCAGTATTAATACTCCTCTTTTTGGCACTGGTGGTGTTAGGTGCATGGAAATTGTCGACGGGTTTTCGACAAAAACGACGAGATCCGCCACCGCTACTCAGCAACGGCACCGATTTGTTCCTACCGACGACGATATACATAAGTCTAGATGGATTCAGAGCTGATTATATCGATCGCGGCGTTACGCCAAACTTGCTAAGGTTTATGAATCAGGGTGTTGCGCCGCCTTACATGAACCCGAGTTTTCCCTCGGTCACATTTCCAAACCACTATACCCTAGCGACCGGTTTATACCCTGAAAGTCATGGTATCGTCGCCAATAAATTTTGGGATCAGAAGCTGAACAAGACGTTTTACTACACAGATACACCAAATTCTATGGCTAAAGAGTGGTGGAGCGAGGCAGAGCCTATATGGATTACTGCCGAGAGAAACGACGTCAAGACAGCTGTCCATATGTGGCCTGGGAGCGAAGCCTTGATCTCGGACACAGACATAAGTTATCTCGATAAATACGAGTCTAAATACAACCTCTCGCATAAAGTCGACAGAGTGCTAGAGCTCCTGGATGTGCCAGGTCCGGATCTGGGCTGGAACAATACACTCCTCGATAGGGGAGATCGCCCACAACTCATAATGTCATACGTACCGAACGTCGACAGCGTAGGTCACAAATTCGGCCCAGAATCTTCTCAGGTCACAGACACTCTGAAATTAGTTGACGATATGCTTGGCTCCCTCTTCGCTGGGATAGAGGAGAGAAACCTGACGGGTGTGGTGAACGTAGTTATTGTTTCTGACCACGGTATGGCGGAGTCGAGTAATGGTAGATTGGTTGAGATTGAGGAGCTTATTGATATGAAGCTTGTGGAGCATGTTGATGGGTGGCCGCTTTATGGGTTACGCCCACATTCATCTAAGCGGTTAGAGGAGCAGCGCCAAGACTTGAATCAGCTGGAGAGAAATCTCAGCATCGCTCTCAAGAACAACCCCAAGTACAAAGAAGCCTACCAAGTCTACTTCAAAGATGAGATACCTGAGAGGTATAACTGGCGCACCAACGACAGAATAGCGCCTCTATGGATAATACCCAGTACGGGATGGGCGATTGTCACCAAAGATGAGTTTGACGTCGAAGCCGCAAAGACGTCAGGCGTTCAATACCATCCCAAAGGTATACATGGTTACGACCATGAGGATCCTTTGATGCGTGCTATCTTCGCTGCTCGTGGCCCTGCCTTCATAGTCGACGGAGCCGAGGGAGCAGAGGGAAGCAAGATGAAGCAGTTTCAGAACATCGAAGTCTACAACCTAATCTGCGAGTCTGTCGGCCTCGATCCTTTACCAAATAATGGAACCCTCCACCTGCCTCTTGGCAAAGGCAATGTTTACACGGAGACGAAACTAGTTGACACGTCCTCGACATCTCTGTCCGCGACGCTGGCCTCATCTACACATCTATCATCGACGCGTCAATCATCCGCTAGCGACATCTCATCGCTCAGTTCATCATTGAGCTCGGCTAGTACGGTTTTCAGCTCGGCGAATCAGCTCAAGAAGCCACCTGTCACGATATCCTCCATATTTCACTCTTCGAGCACGTCACCTTCTTCATTGCCGTCGTCGACAAAGTTGGTAACCAGTTCGAGCTCAGAAAATGTGCCGGCGCCGAAGGTGCCTAACCCATCTCCATCAACCTCACCCCCCGCCTCTCCTACCGAAGGCGTGGACAATGGCGAATTTGAGCAAGGGAACGGCGAAGAGGAGGAGGAAGGAGACGGTGGAAGAGGTGGCCTCGGCGGGCTGTGGGACTGGGTTAAAGGTGCGGTAGGTGGCGCTGTTGATTTTGTGGGAGGTCTTCTTCCAGACAGATAGACTTGGGATAGCCAGGAATGTTAGAAGTAGTAGCGGATACTCATAGAGCTATCCAATCTAGTGCATCAAATCTGCATATCTGTCAACACTGTCAAGATCGAGATCTGGTGATCGACGTGATGATGGCAGTATGATGTCTAGACTCGAGACCAGCAACCATAAGAAGCCCTCAGTTCCCTTTAAGGTGGATTTATTCTTTTCTCATCGATATCTGAGCCCAATTCTATAGCGTGGTAGTAGTAAGATATCATTGGCCCTCCACCCTCCAGTACAAAGTACGAATAAATAAGATTGCACTCTTCATGCATCAGCCCCGCCAATATGTCCTTCCTCACGGTCCCAAAATTCGATGCCCGCGACCGCATCATCGTCACCTCGACCAAGAAAACCATCGCCATAGCCAAACCCGTCCGCCAGATCTCAAAATGGTGTATCAACACCGAAACTCACACTGCTAGGTTCTCTCAAATCGGCATCACGACCTCGAAGCTCGGTAATAACACCGGCAAACTCCTTAGGTCGGCGCTTAAACGCCCCACCGTGACCTTCTCTGCCGACGCTGCCGCCATCCCAACGATCATAGTTACCGACCCGAGCGGTGCCACAATGGAGTATATCGAGGAGAGAGTGAAGAAAGTCGATTTCGCGGATAAAATCCGCATCGCTAAAATGGGCAAAGATAACGGAGCGGTCGACTTTGGCACTAAGCTTGTCAACCGTTACGAGATTACGAGGTCGAGGTTTATGAGTAAGAGCGCCAAATCCGGCGGAAAGAAGTTTGAATTACTTTGTGTGAGGATTGAAAAAGTGAGAATTGTGTGGGTTGCAGGGGGGAGGGCGGTGAGGGCGAGTGCGGCGGTGGACCTGGCTACTGGGAAGACGCTAGGAGCTACGCTTGGGGAGGCGAAGAGGGGGAGTGAGGTGGCAATAGTGGAGGGGTTTGGGAAGAGGTGGTTGTGATTAGGGACGAAGGTAATCATGGCTGGTGTCGAAGTGGGAGGGATTCCAGGAGGCTTGATGGCCAGAGCGAAGGTATCATTTAGAAGATATAACAGCGTCTAAAGGTTCTAAATATTAAACCCACTTCATTTTAGCCACTACAACCTTGGAACCGAAAACAGGCTCAAAGCCTGTGCAACCATTCCAACCAGGTCTCAGGTGGCCACGCCTCACCATAAGCTACGCCGACAGGCAATTTGTTTCTGAACCTGATGAAATTCATTTCGGTGCTGGGAAACCAGTATCTCTTTTTAGGTGAAAAACTGATAATGGGCTCCTTGAAATTTCTGGCAGTAATCTCTTCTTTGACGTCTCACCGATCGAGTGGTGGATTCCTGGTTCTCAGGCTTAAAAGCAGGACTTCTTTCCAGGACAGTTACCATGTACTACACCATGGTCTAAATGCTCTTCGTTGGGTTTATTTTGAACCCCAAGGCGCTCCTTTAGGGGTACACAACATACAATCCCATTTCGCTTCGCCATGTTGTCCTGACCAATTCTGTAGCAACGATGACGAGGTATACTGAGTAAGGAAGGTACGGCGGGATAATGAGCATGTTTCTAATCGCGCACGATCGTAAGTTAATTGGAAGGGACCAACCATCTTTGGGATGATTTTGAATCTTTGGGCGGCTGTCCATGTCCGCCCATCCAAGTATTCCTATCGTCCTCGGTTGGGAACAGTGTACGAGAAAGGGTTTCTATTGCTGCCAGCTGTGTATTGTCGAAAGGCACCGTGAAAACGGGTTTCCAAATTTCGATTTGCAACTCTGTAGGAAGGAGTGGGAAGCCATGAAATGTAGCTGATGCACCCTCTGAGGTTGCCGATGTCTCTGGGTTGATGAGCGGTTTGGGAGAAGTGTGCAACCTTCGTTTAACGATTGAGGAGAACTTGGTAACTCCTACAAACTAAATAGTTATGGTTGATGAATAAGCATTGGGATGCTACGATGATGTGAGTTTATGAGGCATCGCATTGATTAGGTGGCACCCAGGACCTGGGTACATCTTTGATGTAACCTCGAACAGCCAATATATACCCCTGCAGTCCCCTGCAAAGAGCTCAACTCCCGGGTCATTTTTGAGGTAAAAGCACGAAGGGAAATTGGCAAAGACAGGAAGAGAATGAGACAAAGTGAATGAGAACTATAAGCGGTCACGACCAGAGCATACGCTTCATGACAACGCCTTCTTGCTTTCAATAGCGTTTGCTTGCAATGGTCCTTGGAAAGCTGCCACTCAGTTTCCATGCGAGTCATGAATACTGGCCTGATCCTCCTGAAGGTACGACCAGACGGACAATAATCTTTGTATACGTAGAAAAGACAATGGTTGAGGCGTCCGATTATTTCGAGAGAATTGACAACTGAATGCACGTGAGCGTCTAGGGGTGACGACACCGTCGACGATGACCGATGATGCTGAAAATTTTAGAATGCGATGCCGGAGTATTAAAGTGGGAAAGATTTCTGACTGGACCAGGCATGGCTGTTTCTGAATCAATGATCTCAGATCTGTGGAGTCACGACCAGATTTTCGAGTGGGTCTGGGGAAGTCGACAACGTGACTTGTGATTCCATGTCAGAACCACAAGAGCAAAGATAATGAGCACGTTCAAGAGACGAAGAGTAATACTCCATCGAACCTTTCGCTCGGGTAGAAAATAAACCATAAGGACTGGATACGGGAACGGCAGAATATTGAGCAGTTTCTGAAGGGATGTAGTGGTAAGGATCTTGTAGTAAGCGCGGCTTCGACGAAGCGACCTCAAACGCCAATAATCGCAACAGGCGCGCGCATACTCTGCCCAGGTACACTGTACACTTGTATCGTGTGCGCTTTTACCAAATAGAATCTAGCCTTCCATTTATCCGCTTGGCCATATGTTGTAGGCTTGCAACCTCCCAAGAAATCCACGGCTTCCATGCATTTTCTTTCCGCAATGCTTCTGCATGATGGCTGCATCCTTCGGAATCCTCCGTCCTACTCTGTCCATTTTCGTCCCTACCATTTACTTACGAGGACAACCACCATCCAGGACACGCTCAGTCACATATTTTGCTATCTATCGTTATTTCGTCTTCCACTTTACCAACTTTTTTATTCCAGTCATCTTAGCATCGCCAACCAGGGTCGCCATGATAGTGGCAAAACCCGATACCAAGCCGACTAAGGACTCGGCATCATATCGCACGGCGGCGATAGCAGACCAAACGCCGTATCAAGCACACTCCGAGTCTCGCCGTTGGCCGAGAGAGGCCGAGACGTTTCGCTAAACAATCGCCCCATTAAATACCCGCATTTGGTTTTTGGCTAGAGTCTGCCTACAACCTGGGGATTCTGCAATCGTGTGGAGGGATGATGGAAGGTGTGGCTGATCATTGCCTTGACTAAACTGTTGACGAATGACAACCAAGATACTTCCTGCTTGGACAAGGCTTGGCAGTGCTTACAGTTGTCAAATGAAGCTAGGATGTGGCGGGGCCCTCCAGTCTGCCGCTCGGCCGGATAATGTACGACTTAATTGACGAATGAGAGGCCAGGAGGGTTGCTTCGGCGGCATTTTTAGGAAGATGGGGAAAAAGTGGAAGGAAGCGGCACAGGTGGGGCTAAGGATGGATAAGGGGCACAGATGGGGAAGTTGAATGCGTGATCGGATACACGAGGGTGTATGGAGACTTTCATTGGTTTAAAGACTGCTCGGCGCATGTCTAGGTTGTTGGGATTCTTGATAGGGAAATGTGTGTCAAGTGATACGCCGGGAGCGCGAGATCGTCCAAATAAGGGAAGTGGGATAAATAGGTTGCGGTTCCCACGGTAGAAGGGGGAAACAGAACCAAACACAGAGACATTGCCAATATATCATCGAGTCCTCTCTATCATTCATGAAAAAAACCCAGCACCATCATAACCATCACACGGCCACATTGACGTCAACTACAACTGTCATCTGCCAACAACAATAACCAACTTGTTACCCCATAAACAACGAGCGAGAGCTCCGAACGTCCCATCCTCCTCAATCGACTTCAGGTCCTAAGACACAATCACAATGCCATTCTCCCGCATCCGTCGCGTCCTCACCTCCTCCTCCACCACCTCCGAACAATCCAACATCTCAGACTCCTCCAGCCGCTCAACCACAAACACATCCCGCACCTCCATAATCCTCTCCACCTCACCTCGCGACATCTCACACTTCGATCTCCCAGTCCTCTCCCGCTCGCCGGTAACATATAACTCATCGCCTCGCGATGTTTTCCCAGACACCCCTTTCGAGTCTTCTTCCTTCACCCCATCATCGTACACCAGAAACTCGACTGAGCGGTCGCAACCACAACCTATGAGAGTGGCGCCAAGTCCGCCAGCTTATAAAAGGGAGAAGGTGAAGGAGCATAGGAGGTCCAGGACGAGCATACTTCTTGGCTTGTTGAGGAGGGAGAGGCCACATCCAGCTGAGGGGCTTTTGAAGCCTGCAGATGAGGAGACTGTGGCCGTGCTTGAGTCATGGGCCGGTTTCGGTGGGAACACGAGACACAGTGGAAGCTCTGATTTCGCCAGGGAGAATGTTGAGGTTAGAGGTGTTAGCCCACGGAGCAGCTTCAGCTGCTAAGCTTGAGACGGAATGATGAATGATGAGCGACGAGGAATGAATACATAATCTAAATGAACGAAAGGTGGGGATATAGCATGGCGCTGGCTGGAAAGGATGGTGTATATGGATGGAACGGTGGGCATTAGGACGGGGGCATCGGCATGGATGGAAAGGTTGAGCTAAGCTCCCTGGCCGGAAGGATATCATGGTAGGCGTTTAGACAAAAGCTTTTTCAAATCACGACGAGATTATTCTACTGCTACTATCCTTGACTATTTTGAGATTGGTGATGCAGGGGTCATTTTGCCTCAATTATCTAACCGCCAAAGCCACCCGCGACTGTGCTGGGCCATTGCGTCTACTGCAAACGCTGTCACGATATAGGTTGACAGTAAGGTTAACAACCTTTTCTTTATATTTCACTTCCGGCGCCCTTTTCTTTCACACATCTTCTATAATCTTCACCGATCGGTTGATGGCTTTGTGATACCTGTCGTCCTCTGCTCTTGCCTCTGGGATGTTCCCGCTAACCCCCAATCTCACGGCTAACACCGTCTGCAATTGTCCGCCAAACAACGACACTCCTCTCGCTGTGACTTCCAGCATTCTGGGATTTGCACCTTTACATTCGCGATCTCGGTGTCGGTGTGGTACTACATAAGTAATGTTCGCCTTGCAAGCAAGGATTTCCTTCGTGCTGTGAGCTTTTGGGTTTTCGAGTGACGCCACCCAGTTTTTTGAACGCCGACCATAATGAAGGAGAGAGATGATGCGCTTGGGTAAAGCAAAAGATTGTACAGACGCCGAGAGTCAACAGGTTCAGAGACTAAGCACGATGGATCAAAGATATTTTAGTGATGCATGATCCTAATTCACTGCGACCTATAAACGAGCATACAGATCAAGCATGGGAAATTTGAAATAGGGAGTCAGTAGTTCCAGTAACTCAGGCGCCGCACCCGCAACACACCCTAGAGAGCAGCCATGAACCTCCTTCGACAACCAATCAACCTGCCAGCAACCTCGGCCTACAAGCCCTCACTCACGGCTGCTTCAAAACGTTCAAAGACCTCGCAACAGCACAACAAGCTCTAGACAGTATGGTACACATCGTCCTTCCTCAACCTCACCTCTTGGCACGCTATCCACAGCCTCTGGCCTCTCCACCAACCCAATACCCTCCTTTCATCGTCTCACCACCTTTCCTTCCACCTCAATCCCAACCAATTAAACTTCCTTGCCACTACACAATCCCAGTCATCCCGCCAATCACCCACGGAGCCGAGCTGGTATTTTTCAAGCGTTAGACCATCTCATTAAGGTCGTATGGATAATAACGCTGAATGATCTGAGGCAGGCGGCGAGATTGGTGCGTCTCCGGCAGAGAGCCCTGGAGCTTAAGCGGAAGAGAGAAGGGTTACATAGCCGAGTGCTGTTTGTGTTTCTTGCTGTTAGTGGTAGTGATATGAGAGAGACTGGTTGGTTAGTTACGGATCTGGGGGGACAGAAAAGTAAAGGATGGCATGGCGAAAGATGATGTGCTGATGGAAGGCATAATCGGCCGAGAGTAAATCGAAGACGTCAAAGAAGAAGAATATGCTTTTTGCATAGCCACAGAATGAGGACTCTAGATGGGCTTTGCTTCGGACTCGACCAGGTTTTCAACCTTCGGCTGTGCTGTCTCGACAGAGGTACCGTTGTATAGTTTTTAGACCAACACTCTGTTCCGTATTAGTAAACAGGCACTAGCTACGTTGAATGGTTCGGGAGGAGCAATCTACCTCTTAAGATTCTCATAAGTATGCCACCCCATATCTAGCTCCCTCTTCAACTGTGCAAGCCAAACTTGTACCTCTGGGATCCAAGACATCGGCTGTCCGAATTTCGTAAGTAGGAACCTGCACACCAGTTAGTGTCTGAACGCTGACCGCATTTCGTTTCACTTGCATACACAATACCTCAAGGGCCTGCTTCATAGGCGCCAGCTGCGCTCTACCGGCATCCTTGTGGATTGCATGGAATCTTGCCGTCGTTGCACTGGCTGTAGATGATGCCTTCGACCTGTGAATGTGGTTAGTAGGTGTTTCCCGAAGTAGAGAGCTCACGTGCATGCTCAATCTAGCCTCCCGGCGCCAAGTTAGCGTATGCTTGCTTGCGCAGCTTTCTAAAATACTCGTGCTTGAATGCTTTGAGCATAAGGCGCATGTGGATGAGGTAGAACTTGGTGTTAAATGTCCACTCTTTAAGGATGTCGTCAACTTGTTCCGCCGTCGGGTCGTACTTTCCTGCGTTTTCGTGCTACTGACGTCAAGAATACAATTAGGAGGCACATGGTTTGCTGGCGGTGGTTAAAGGTCAACACCACATACGGTCACTATCGGCAGCTATGTCGGCTCTACAATTTCTCCATGAGATCAAGCACCGATCCTTTTACAGTTTGGAGACACATCCGCAACGCTGACCACCCGCCTCCCGTCTTCAGTACCAGGGTCAAGCACATTCTGCGTACTATCGGAATGGGGCTTCTGAAAGCGGATTATCGCGGTTGGATTCAGAACCAAGAAGAGGGCGTGGGCGGCCTCCATGCACTCAAACTGCTTTTCGTCCGATGGCACAAAATACTTTCTTGGGCCCTCACGGGCTGTTTGCTAGCAACGGCCGTGCTCCATGTGGCCGGCAAAGATAGACGAGGAGATTGATGCTCAGTCGGGAATCAATTAGCATGCGGGACATCATAGCAAGAAGGCGTACGAGGCGACCGATCTTTCACCGCAGTACACAGATTCATCGTCCTGCCAACTGCTTACTGAGCGCCCACGATCATCACTAGAGGAACTTGCGGTTTCCAGCTGAGCTTCCTCAAGGAGAGGCTCGTCGGCCGCCCGGTTGTTTGCCTACTGAATAGCAGCAGAACTTGTACTTGGCTGCTCATTGACAGACTCAGCTTCTGCCTGGGTTGCACCAGCAGAAGCATCCGCCGTCACTGCGGAAGTGGAGGCATCTACTTCTATGTCTGGAGAGGTCTTTGACCTATTGGTTGGCTGCAGGTGACTGCACCATCTCACCCGCGATGGTTGGAGAAGGAGTCGACATGGTGCTCTTCAAAATGCACAAAGTTCAATTGAATGTAAATCTTTGGGCAAAAAGTAGATCTATTGTGATCAAGAAATTGGTTGACTATTGGCGACAAGAGATATGTGCGATAAAGCACTTTTCTTCGCAAAACACCATGAACTTCGCCAAGCTGCCAATTCATGCAACTATGTGGCCCTAATAAGAGCGAGACACCCGGCAATAACGGCCAGCTTCGTACCTCCGAGGTTTATTGGGGTGTGTATTCATTCTCTGCGAACAAATTGACGCTTATCGAAGGCCCAGGTGCGTTGAATTATGTTCTCGGGCCATCTCGAAGTGGATTGAAGGAAGGACGTGCGTTCACCTCACCGCCGCCAATATATCGGTCCGGTCGCGGCGTCACTGCAAAAGGATCCCATGGTACGGCTCCATCCCATGGTGAATCTGTGACTCGTTTCTTATTTGTCGGCAATGGTATCACGATTCGGCTCTTTGAAGCTTGTAAAGCTTCTGCTTATGAAGTCATATAAACAGCATAGGTGCCATTGGGAGGAGAATGTAGTAGAGTATATGCACGGCAACTTGTGGTGAGCCTACAGAGAGAAGTTTTGGAACTAAATTAACGCTCTGCTGGCGATGTTGTAGATTATCTTGGTAAACGCTCACCGCTACAGCGGAGTTGTACTCGTACCGCTTAACTGAACGTCGATCTGAAACAGGCACTCTTGGCCCGCAATCGCCGCGCTACATTCAGCTCGCCATTGGGCTTCTGAGAAAGTGAAGGAAACGAGCTTTGAATCTTGTACTTGGCCGGGACAGCCGTTCCTAAAAATATTTACATCACAAAGCTGACTGAGGCATCGAGGGTAGCCGTAAGCCATTTGCTCATACTTCACTGGGACGGATCGTCGACTCTGGTCGGTGACCTAGACTTTCAGTACTTCCGGCCTTGAGCATGGCGGCCGCCCATTTCTCATTGGTTCGCAAGCGGCTCGAAAGTCATTCGCTGTAGCTCTACCTCAGCATTAGGACGAGGTCGAAAGTTTCTCACTTGCGAGCTGACCAATGTGGAACGCCATCAGGGGACTATGACTTACTTTTGTCGGCCAATCACTTCTTGTTGTGCAATCATGCTGGTTATAATATCAGCCGTTGATACCCGAATTCTCATTCGTTCGTAGTGCAACATGTTGAAGGAGGCCAAGCATGACTGACCCGATGCTCGCCTCACTCTCATGAGCAATGGTGATAGCCAACCGATCGTCCGATACTGGGGAGCTGTAAGCAGGATAACTGATTTGCTGTCCAACCACACAACTGAGATTCCCAGAAGCTCCTGAGCCACAAAAAAAAAAAAAAAAGACCTAGCCTTGCATGAAAGATGTCGTTGTTCTTGCCACTGCCCTGTGTTGCTCAGTAAGGAGGCAAGCAAGCCCTTGCTTCCTGCCGCCCGCCGATGTAGGAGGAGAGGTCAAATTAAGGTTTGTGGGTCGACAAAGCCACTACCGCGTGCGGAGGCCACGTTACTTTCTGGTTCTGCTGACGAGTAAACGGAGGGCTCCGACTCGGAGGGCTTGGGTCTGGGGCCACAGCACAAGGTGACGCTGCACGCTGCCGCAATGATACTTCTTGCCGGAAGCCCTCTTGGGGAACGCCGAAGAGCTTTTGCGTAAAACAGCTGGAATAATAGGGAGTCGGTTAAATGAGAAGACACGAATCAATGCTAGAGGCGAGTAAATATGAGGAGCCGACGGCTTCTCGCGACGCCGAGAAAGCTTGCCGCTTGCGTGTTGATCGGAAGAAGGGTCTAAAGCACGCCACTTTGACTGCTCTTCGATTGCACGGCGGCCAGGGAAGTTTAACCCACTTCAAAGACATCATACAATGGTTTGTTGATACGGGATCGCTCATAATTTCCAAGGAGGTAATTGCTGATAACTTGCCGGCTGCGACGTAGCAAGCTCACCTTGGCCACTCCGCAGTTCACACCGGTCGTGGAGACATTCTCTCTCATTCTCTCAAGACAACATAATAGTAAACAGTGAACTCTAAACAACAACTGCCTAATTGAAATAGCACGCAAGCATATGAAGCTGACCTGATGTTTAGACTCATCTGAATGCAGATGCGTGGCCGGCCCAATAGCATGCAAGTGAAGCACTTGTTCCGCGGAATGAAGCAAAACTCAAACACTACAACATAATGGACGCTGAAAGAGACCAATTAATAACACCTTACCTTGCTATGTTTTTGGGGAAACTTGATTGTCATACCTGAGGCTGCAGAGAGGACGTCCAATCTTGGCGGTTGGATTTTCGGCCACGTATAGTCGTTCTCGGCAAAGGTTTCACACACACGCCGTCCCGCTTTATGCTTGGTGCGACGAAAACTGTCAACACTGCTGTAGATCACGCATGTAGAATTGATTCAATTCGAAGGTTTCCTAATCTGAGGACAAATTGTCAGCACGTGCGGGATGGACTATGCCTTGGCAATTGGCTCAGGGTATTTATCTTCATTGCAACGATACTGCGAGTAGTGATCTCTCCAAAACACCTCAATTCCTCGCTCAAAATGCGACATGACCGAGCTGCAATATGTACCAGTACTCCTAATCGAACCCTTATATACGCCCTCGTCACTATGCTCGTCTGGGTATTCCTTCTGCAGTCATCCCAACCTTCTTCGGGGCCGGCATTTCCACATCCCCCCCTTCCTCTCTCGCCTTCTTTGCAGCTTTAATTCCTTTCGGCGTTTCCTCGTACGGCTTTGAAACAGGTTTCGGTTTCCGCATATCCTCAGCTTTCATGAAGCCGACATCAACCAATAACTGTTCCACCCATCTTCCCATCCTAAACTGCGACTCGTCGCCTTCGTGGTTACACAACGGCGAACGCTTGATCGGAAGGACCCATTCCGCGAAACTGTTTCCCATGACTTCCTTGAAGTTTTGCGCATATCCGAGATCCCATGGATTCCTCCCAATGCCGAGCTGAAGAATTGCAAAGGTACGTTGGGCCTGGGCATCTCTATCGTTCAGCGCATCGGTCAAAGATTCCACTTGGCTTGGCGAGCTGCTGTCCGGAAGTGGTAGCGGATAAGTGACGTGAGGGTAATATCCCTCTTTCGGAATTTCGTAGTTCGGCGGTATGAGGACCGCAAGGGTATACGGACGGCGGGTCTTGCTGAGGTTCTCAATAGTGGTGAGGTTGTATAAGACAAACTGTAGTGAGCTACCTGACATTCCTCCTGTGAAGGCTGCGAAGAAACCGGCCAAACCGAGTAGAGCAACGAATTGACGATCCCAGTCCATTGTTGGATCAACTACCTGCTTGCGCAAATATGTCGCCGTGCATATCACGCAGAAGATGCAGTATAGGCAGGCGTATGTGACGAACTGGACAAAGAATTTAAAGCTGTTTTCGCCGACGACTCCACCGACCCTAAGAATACATGTAAGCTTACGACCATGATTACGAAGTCCACATCCGGGCGATCACTTACCACGGACAGTAGTGGTCCATCTTATAGACACATCTCCCAATATCGCTGCAGTGGTGGGTCCTGTCAGGTTTCCAGTTCGCGCATTCGCTGCACCACTTCGGCCTTCCGTCTTGCGAGCAAGCAAATATGCGCTTCGTGTAAAACAGCTCCAATCCAGACGAATCCACATCATCGTCCCGTCTAGCTATGCTTCTTTCTGATGAAGCATAGCCATGGCCATAATTATCGCCAGAACGTTCTCTCTTCGAATGACTAGACCGAGGACGGTCTTTCCTCTCCCTCTTCGCAGCAGGGCCCAGCGGCAGGTATCCGGGATCGTACGTAACTATATACAATAGTCGGAGGTATGTAATAACCATGCAAAGCAATAATATGAAGTATACCGTGAGAAAAGCGATAGTGACTCCTGAACGACGTGGTGTGCCATTGAGGAGGTAATCAACGCAAAGGCGTTTAACGAAGACGTAGGTTGCGTATCCTACTGCGCCCGCTAAGAAGGTCGGCACAATGCGCGAGGCCCATACATTCACGACTCTCGGGTCGCTAGGCATGGTGAGTTTGAAATGAGTGAGCAAGAGGCTAATTAATTCGTAGGTGTTTGATTATGGGGGCCGCAGTGTAGTAAGCGCGCAACGCTTTATATAAATGTTTGAGTACGAATACTAGAGCACTTAGGCAGCTCCTAGTACTGAAGGAGTGAATGGGAAGTGCACGCGCATTGCTTGTCGAGACAACGACGTTACGCGGTGATGCTATCCGGAATATTCGTGGTGTTGACTCGAATCCAGATGGCGCTTGCTTTGACAATGACGTCGCTAAAACCTCGGGAGATTGGCGGTTCGGGAACAGCCATAGTTTGTGGCACGCCGGGCGGCCCCAATCAGTTTCTTCAATTCTCCTCGACAAGAAACAGGCTCTTGTATATTCCGCTTGTTTGGTTTGTTTGCGCTTGTAACAAGGCTGACACGGCGTTTTGTGGCGGTTGCTTGAAGGACAGCAGCGCCTGTTGCGCGAGGAAGGTCTGCCTAGTGGTAGAGCCGATGAGTCGTTATAGGCGTCGAGTTGCCTCTCAAAAAGCCTTTGACAAGTTCATATCACAATTTTTTTCGATATTGAGGAAGTGTATGATCCTCGATGTTGGAGATCGTATCGGCGTCGGCTTTCTTTGGTATTGTCATGCTCCTTTCGCTCGTTACACTTAATGTATCGGCCGACGTGCAGCTCAGTGCCAGGGATGAGTACACCATCAAAGCTGCTTAAGCGCCGAGGTCTTGCTTACACAATTTCTTGCTTTTTAATGAGTACTTTCCCTCTTCGTCTTCCAATTTTTGGCTTCTCTTTTACAATGCCATGTCCCTTTTGTTGATTTTGTTGACGGTAGTGCGGGCGCCCCGTAAGCCGCCTTCGAAGCGAGGCATTGTATCGGGGGTACGCCGCCAGGCCGAGCTACTCAGCAACTTGCATGGCCCAAAGCCGGGACGGGCATCTCGCAGGGCCACTGCTGAGAGTTAGATGGAATTCTGCATAGGCGCCCTGCCGGAGGACGTCATTGTCGAGACCCGCGGCTTCAATTCATCATTTAAGGACCCGTGGTGTGGTGGAGGCTGGGGATAAGCCAAGCTCCAGTGAGGCAACCGGGACATACGCAGCAGGTACAGACAGAACTAGTCACCGCACGCTTCAGGCATGAGTCCGATGTCGCCTTCGTTGTGATATGGTTCCTTGACCGCTGCGGCTTCAGCGTGTCTGGACAGTCGCACCGTCTACGAGAATGACACTCTCCGATACGCCTCCAGACTGGCCCAAGCAGATAACCTATAAGCAATCCGCTCACAGCCTCCACAGCCCTGTCATCACTGTCAGACCAATCTCACGATAATTCATAGCACTGTTGAGGCGCCAGTCCGCGGGGGAAGGGCATACACAGAAGTTCTCCCATGTCGGGTGGACGACGGGGCATACTCAACATCCCGGGTCGACCAGGCGCCGCTAGTTACCAACGTTGCCCGCAACGCAATTACACCTCGACTCAGTCGTCCAGATCGCCGTTCGCACAGCCTAGTTCGCCAATGACAGCTTTTACGCATTTTCCGTCCCTTCTCAGTGTCACCCCCATGCGAGACTCAGGAGAAACTGGACAATTTTCGGTTGCACACGAGGCGAAGCATACTGGCAAACTACACAGAACGCTCAGCATGCTTCTATAATGCCTGAGAAGAGACGTGGCTCGGTTCCTAGCCATAGCTGGTCATCCTGAAGGACCCTCTACACGATTTCTAAGGCGGGAATTTTGAGGATTCGTTGCATCTCAGCGAGTAACTCGAGACTTGGGCAGCTTTACTCACAACACAGCCCCATACTACAATGTCAAGTGCGCTTCATCTTGGTGATGTCTCGCTGAGGAGGAGCTTGTAAGGCGGTCTGTAGAAGCTGGTCCAATATTAAACATGGCAACGATCCTTTCCTTCTTGAAGTTCATCCTCGCCAGTGCCATCAAGATCTTCTAAACATCCATCACCCAGCGCGACTCTTCA
Source organism: Antarctomyces pellizariae (assembly GCA_010623925.1). Taxonomy (NCBI): domain Eukaryota; kingdom Fungi; phylum Ascomycota; class Leotiomycetes; order Thelebolales; family Thelebolaceae; genus Antarctomyces; species Antarctomyces pellizariae. The sequence goes on from WCAA01000079.1 coordinate 83,969, forward strand.
CATATAGCTAGACCTACCAAGACAAGCTCACAACAACGCCATCATGCCGAAAAACACCAAGAAATGGACCTGCAGTTCCTGCGCCCAGCGCAATATTCTCACCACTAAGCAGTGCAGCGTCTGCCGTGAACCAAGAAGAACCAAAAAAATCATCGGCATCATATGCAACTGGTGCGAATTCGGTCCTCAGAACTCGGTCCTCAGCACTGGATACTGTACCAATTGTGAAAGTGGCTTCAATGGGACGGAGACAACGGAGTATATGCGGACGTATTAGACGGTCCCGGTTAGTAGTCCTACATAATTTGTTCAACCTCAAAATTGTCGTCATTAAGAACACATGCTAAATCAATCGATGCAGTGTGTCTCTTTACTTATGTCGTCGATCCCATAACCTTTGACTACCCTTCTACTGGTGGGCGGCGAAGAGTAGAGAGAGCATGAGAATTACAGGTCATATATCAGCCTCAAGCACAGATAATATGGCGCATAATACTCGGAAGGCAACCAGGTGTGGCGGTCTTGGGGTACGAATAGATGAGGCAAGGAGTTATTTTAGAGGGTCGAGTTGGAAAAGAATATTGCTTTATCATTTGGTATATCAATTGTTGTCATTATATGCCATTTTCCAAGTGATTATTGCCGCTGTTACTGTGCGCTAGTTATACGAAAATCAAACATCCTAAAGTTTCCATAGATCCATCCTTGTTATCGACGTCTTGGATCATCAAATCCCAACCATGATCTTCAGTGAGCAGCAGGCTTCACTCTAAATGTCTACGGGGTACTGTCGTGAAAATGTTACAGTAGCTGTGGTTCACCGCGGAAAGTATACCTGTTTCCCGCACAATCTGTGACAGCGGGTCTATGCTGTATACGAACACGAGGCGGTACTATGGTGGCTGTACAGTTTCCAGGCTATCGGGTACCAACATGAATTGGCGCGGCGATTAGATTTCCGACCAACTGGTCTCATAAACAATGTGTCAGATCATCCAGGGCAGTCCCTGAAACTCTTCGATGGTGGTGTGAACGTTCCTGGAAACGAGGGCCGCAGCAAGGCTGCATATGGCTGTAGCCATTAGAGGTCGGAGGACAGGAAGCCCCGCTTCCGTGCCTTGCCCTCACTCACAATCTTTGACCTCAAGAAATTGATGAAATGCAGCCAAGGCTAGGAAGGCTTGTTGCAAATCCGTTTCCTTAGTGTTCCCTAGTATATAACAAGTATATCTGGCGGGTGGGATACCGCCGCGGCTTGGTGCCTGTGTTACCAGCAAGTGCAAGGGAGATTATCAAGTTCTCGTCAGTTATGCATGAATGGAGAATATTTGCCAGTGTCTTCATATAACTCTGATCTAGCCTATCTAATATTTTATCTACTGCAAATTGCATCTAAACAGGAAAGCCAAAGTTCAAATTGCTCAAGAAGCCTTGGAAAACAGCGTCCGGCGAGAACGTACTTTAGTACTTTTTCGAGGTCGAAGAGTATGAGTAGCCTTGGCGCGTAATCTCGTAAGTACTTTGCCTGGAACCCCTAAGTACGGACCTACTTATGCTGAACGCTGCTAGAAAAAGAATGTTCACATTTCTCCATTGCTCCTATACGCTGGCAATCACCCTTCTTTCATAGCGAATAATTTCCCACAAAAATCGTAAGTCGTAGCCGCAAAACAATCGATTTGATGCAAGAAAGATGTATTGGCGTAAGACACTGGCGAAGACCAAATGTGAAGTGACGGGATACAAAGTCGAGAAGTCAAGTCAACCGATCGTTAAAAGAAGAAGTGGGTTTCTTTTTAGAAATTGTTAGACTGTTAACCAGTTTGGTAATGAAGTCCGTTACTTACGTTGTTTGGCGGAGCTTGAGAGCACCAACATCATCCTAATGTCTCCTACTTGGCTTGTACTGCTGGCAGTACCCACATTGATTGTGACCACAGAACGGGCAGGCTGGAGAGCTTCCAACAGCCATGCCGGAGTGGCCGCAGCCGCAGCAAGTCCAGAGACGCGTTGTGCCATGGGCGGTAAAAGCGCCGCTGCCGTAAGTGTTGATGTCTGGCACGGCAGCATGGATGATGTCGTCAGAACTGCTTGTATCTGAATCAGAGTCGTCCAGGGAGAGTTTGGAGATGTTTGCTCCAGCTCCCAAGCTGTAAAGGCTCTCGGTCTTGCCAGCCATACCAGTGATGGTGCGGGTGAAGCGGAAGTTTGAGGTGGACATTTTGCTGATAAACTGAGACGTTCTGATCAAGAGTGGGTTTAGATAGTGAGTAGGGCCTGAGAGTTTGGTTGCGGGTAGCAATTATGTCCAAGGTGAACTTGGTAGTGGGAATGGCGTAGAACTGTTAGTATTGTGGATATTGTTGAGAAGGAATGGTTCTCAAGCTCAAGGATTGAGTTTTATTTATGTATCTCAAGTTGATCTCTTACCGTGCAAAGAAGCGCGAGCAGAACGGCGGTCAGGTTGCCTACACCGGGAGCGCCAGCAACAGCAGAACTTTGACAGCTTTGCATCCTGATGACGATGCAGAAGACGAACTCACCGATTTTCTCTCTATGGTAGACAATTGCATCAAATTCCAGTTTTTACCATACACACATCCCTCTTTCCAATCGCCCTGCCCTCCGCCACAACTCAGGATGTATTGCATGGAGACAGGGGCCACATGTTGGCTGAAATGGCAGGCGAGATGACATATGTGGCTTCTGTTGAGTAAATGGTGGCCTCACGACGCCTTCCGGGACTGATTACAACCACCCAGGCCCACTGTCTTCGCGTGCCGGCCTGAATCACTTCCCTAACCACAACATTAGTCAAGGCGACCCCCGACACGAGCAGCGTTCCGCGAGCGCAAGAGATCACGCCGTCTCTTTGGGTCACGGATTGCACCCCACATAAGCATTCGGACACCGATCGACACTACAGCGCAATCTTGCTCCAGCAAGGATGACACGCTGCCACGTCCGTATGATCCATATCAGAGTACCGACATAGGCTTGACACAGATGTATGGACCAACCAGGTGGAGTCCACGAGATACGAAGCACGCGGCAGCGACATGCAACAACAAAACTTGCCCGAGGCCATGAGGCACCAAGAACGGGCATACCGCGACACCGACATTTTGACGTTTGCGCAACAATGTCTGCTAGCGAAAAATCTAGCCCGAAAGCTCAACAACCCACTCGGCAAGTTCAATCGTGTCGAAAAATATTCCGGCCGGACTTCAGCAGAAGCGGCCTAAGAGCTAGAAAGCCTTGAATTGACGCAGTGTTGGACGGAAAGGCTTAACGAGCTCTGAAGATTGTATTTGGGCTTTTCGTTCCTACTGCCTATTTTGGCTCGCCCCTCGACTAGCTCGAAAGCATCCATTATTGCACGTTTCGGTGACTCGAACAGTCAAACAACTCAGCAGGAACGCTAAATTGAAACTTCTAAGAACAAAATTCAGTGGAGCACAACATAACGGGCGGCACTGGGTGTCGGTACTGGAATCGTTCCCATGCTGTCAGGCAGGCTTCCACGGATCTTTCGCAGGGGTTCCCGCCGGCCAATATCTGGCAGGCCGCCTGCTCCCGGATGCCATGAGAGCTATGGCTACTTGCAATGACCTCTATCTGCGGCTGATGCTTGTTTCTGCCAAGGACTGGCATCAGTCATCCCAGGCACACTCCAACAAGACGTATCTGTGCAAACTTGAATGGCGTCTCGCCAGGGCGTGCCAAGGTAATGCTCTAGACGTTACATGAGGCACGACTTGCAGTCAGCGCCTGGAGAGTACACATCGTCAAGCAATACGTACCGCATCTTCCGGGGAGTCGGCCTCCAATCAGCCGTAATTTGAACGGTCAAGGGCAATTTTCGAGCGGTTTTTGGGCCTGTGACCGATAGAACTGAGTGAGGAGGACTGGACTACGAAGCCACCACTACCAGCACTGCCAGAGGCGAGATTTAAAGTCTGAAACATGATTTCGGCCATAGCAACAGCATAACTTCGGTGAAAGAGTAAAAATTGGCAAAACTGTAGGACTTGAGATGGAAGCAATCCGAGAGTGGACTCACCGCTACTTTATTCTTCAATGATGAGGCTCCGTTTGCCGACTCCGTTACGTATTGATAACGAGGTCTCGCAGCCATCTTCATTACCTGCGAAGCATTCGGAAACTCAATCCAACAAGATTCATGCACACCCGCTCGCCGCGCAGCGCTGAATTTGCCGATAATTCAGAGCAGCGGAGGAACGAAAGCCAGGCTATCGGTCACAACTGGCGTTTCGGATCGTCTACACAGTGTGCATACCCTGGCTAACTTCAATGTTTACAACTTCACCGCTCGGTGTTCAACACAGCGACGGCTACCAACGACAGGCAGCAAGGCATATCCCACCGGATGACGAAAATTTTAAGATTGCACCAAGATCTCGGGCTATTCGGGTTAGTAACGAGCGAGCAGAGCCGCAATCTCGGTGTGCTAAAACAGATACCAAATTCGATGCGACTCACATCAAGGACCGGCCGCAGCTCGGAGTTAAACCGGAGGCGCCGTTTCGCTGCTTTGACACCCAGAAACTGAGGCAACTCGTATGCCTTAAGATTATAGGCATTCTATCTCAGTCGCCTGAGGAGACACCATGATTTTGAGACCCCATCTCAGTCTCGTGGGCGATCTCGAATGTTGTTGAGCTTGAGGATCTCAAAAGTCGCGACAGATGGCGTTGTCAGAAGGCTGAGATAAGGATATCTTCGCAGTTCAGCCAAGCAACAATCTCTTGGCACTTACAGAGTAGATGTGGTTGTGTGAGGCTCTGCGGAGGAACTCCTTCCATGCTTACTGTATAAAGACCAAATTCTCGTAGCCTTGCAGCATCCTAAAAACCAGGCCCGAGATTATGTGGCGTAGGTGTTGCGGCCTGACGACGTGGGTAATCCGGCGACATTATACGAAGATGCGAAAACACCATATCTTGATCATCAATGGCAATGCAATTACAAGTCATGAAACCAGATCTCGTTGGCGTAATTCGATCTTTTAATCTGGGATATAGAGCTAACTAACCTTCATCGTTGAACGAACAAAAAGGAACCTTTTAGGACGATATTCCCGCTGCTAACTGGCACGCACGCCGTAATGGTCCGTATGGAGCTCAGTTCCTTCAAAGGCTTCATCTACACACGGATCTTGATATCGACGTGCCTGGAGTGAACCGAAAAGATTTTCGTATTCAGAAAACCTTCCGGACTTCAGGCGCTAGCCCTCCTTTTGTCCTGCGCTTGGCAGGTACAGAGAGTCGGCTGCTTCCCTAGTGGATAGCCTCGAAGGCAGTGTAGTTAGTCGTCTGTTGGTCTCCTCATTCCGCTGTACGTCATGCGACTGCTCTCATAGCGAAAGGGCGAACTCCATCTCCCCCGCTGTTTCCGGTTTTCACGACTCGGCAACAATCTCCTGCAAAGCCTTGGCCTGCGAAGGTTCCTTGCAAGGTCTAAGCATGATGCCTCCTCCATTCTGTTCCTGCTCGTCGAAAAGACTGTCGAATCTGGCCAAAAGTTCGAACCCAAGACTCCTATACATAAACTCTCCCTCGGCGCTAGCCTCCAACGAAACCGGCACGTTCTGACGGTCAGCAATGTTAATCATCTGATTCATTAGCGCCCTCCCGAGTCCCCGTCTCCTCCACTCCTCAGACACAACCATGCTCTTGCAATACCATCTGTTCTTTCTGTTCGGCCTGCCGCGCCAATGCTTTTTATCCTCGATGTCCTGAGCTTCCAAGAAAATTCTCAGGCCTTCGCCACCCATCTCGCTGCGATCCGGCCTAATCCAAGTCGCAACTCTAACATAAGCATTGTAAAGCGTCGACGCAATGCTCACCCAGATGCTCTTCTTCTCCGCTACAATCTCCTTATATCCCTCATCATCACCCAACCTCTCGCACTGCATATAAGCAACAGGTGTTTCCGGCTCATCCGCCGGGCATGCGACCCAGCTTCTGCCAGCCGCAGAGAGTATACGCTGACTTATTCTCATCTGGAAACCGCGGACGAAGTCAGCTGGGTACTGGTCGCGCTTTGGTGACAAGAACTGAGTCAATCCAGTGTGGTAGTAGGCGCGGCAAGCGACGAAGGCCATCTGATAAGCATCTCTAAAAGTGGCCTGGCGGATGACCCAAGGACGCATGTCACGAGATCCGCCTGTCTTGGTGAGGGCGAGATACAGAGGGTCGGTAGAGACTGGCTCTTGAGGTTTCTTGGTGATGGTCTCTGGGATAACCTGGACGTCGTTGGTGGTCGTTGTTGCCGACATACTGGCGGTTATTGAGGAAGTATTGACGATGTTGTGAGTTCTTTTCCTGCGAATTGAAAAGACGAGGTCGTATCAAGCTTTTTATAAAAACTGTCAAGATGACTTGGCGTGTTGAGAAGGGCGGGCGGTGGGTAGTCAATTGAAGAATCCTCTCACGGCGAGCCAATTAGAGCTTAGCGTTGACTCACTTTTGTCAGATTGTGGCTTGGCGGGGTTCGCTCGTATCCTCACAAACCCTTCTGTAACACAATCTAACCACTTTAAGAAGCTACAGACGCCCTTATACGCATTGCGAGTCTGCGTCGTACACGAATGGTCGCGCGAGATTTACTTCCTATATCTCATTATTGGCTACGCTGCATTTTGGTCATCGCAAACACAATGTCTGCCGACCGCACAGAACAGGCTCCTGCGGCCGTGAGGGCATTCGTTCAAATAAACCCAAGTTATCTCCGCCCAGCTATTTTTGAACACCTGCCTTAGTGTAGTTGATAGATTTCATGGCAGATAATTGTCATTCTGAAATCTTCAAAGCTCATCTTTGAAAACCTTGGACCCACGGCTACACAAAAGACCCGTCCCCCGCAATGATTGATGTGTTAGGAAACACCTCGGAGCAGTAGCGAAAAATAAAAATGCGGCCTTCAGTTTAATTATGCTATGTAAATTGTAGTATATGGCAGTATTTGGTAATGTTGGCGCCTAGCCAAGAACTATCAAGGCTTCTTGAAGACTCCGGTATGTTGGACTCAGGCATCACATTTGGCCATGTCACATCCGATCTCATCGTTTTGCCTTCTTAGGTGCGCTATGCAAGCGACCGAGGGCTTGATACTTGAAAAATGCAACGAAAAAAGTGCTTCGGTATAACTAGCCATAAACTATCCCAAGCTTAATACTTGCCAGGTGAAACACAGATAGTTCAGGCAGCCGCAACCTGGGATATGGGCGATGAGTGATCTGCATGGGCGATCTGTTATTGGCAGCTGTCGTCGCCGAAGCAAAAGGGGCGAGCCGCTCGGCAAGAGTGCCAAAATTTACGCCGCACACTGCGCGGACAACGCTTCGCACGTCTAAAGGCCCACGCCAAGTAATTGAATTTTCTCCAAACTGCTACTATCTCATCCGCCGCCTTCTTTGGGTTGACCATGTTGGTCACCCGAAGACAGTGCCTGCAAGATTTGGCTTGCTTCAAAGTGTGGGTTCGGGTACGCGTTCATCGATCCTTGTATGACTTGATCTACAGACTCCGCTGTGTTGCTCAACAGGTTAGACATGAAGTCAGCCGAAGTCGGATATGAAGGATTCGGTTCATTGAAAAAGGAGTAAAAGTCCTGATTTTGGTTGTTTGGATCAGTGAAACCGAGGTTCTGCAGACTTTGATCCCAGTTATCAGTCCTAAGAAAGGGTTAGCAGGTATAGGGAGTGATCGACGCGTCAACGCACCATTTCATCGCATCCATGGTGGCAAACTCGTTAAACATCGAGTCTTCGTCGATTGGCGATGGGAAAGGCTGATAGGCGGATTGAAGATCTACTGGAGTTGACGATGGCTGGCTGACAAGGTTGCCGCTAGAACTTCTCTCGAATGCAGCCGGTAAATCCCAGGGCGAAGTGGTTGGTTGCATGCTTGGAGTGCCAGCCGGCAGTCTAGATGCGTCAAATCGAACTGCAGGCTCGCTGAAGCCATCTCTTATAGGTGTGTACACAGACGAGTTCGAAGGCGTGCCGAAAGTACTCTCCACGGTCGACTGTCTTTTGGCAATGCTTCGGTCATAGCTGCCGGCCGATGGAGGCATTGTTGGCCGAAAAGATGAAGAGAATCCCTCTGGAATAATCCCCAGAACGATACGATCCTGACTACCAAAGGTGGGCCAGACTTGGGACAAGAGCCCCAGGTGGGTATCAAGCTTAGACAATACGATAGGGCTCAATGTCGCACCTAAGTTCTGCCCCGTTAAGTATGTTTGGTTTTCGGCGTAAGCATGTATGATGCAGTCAAGTATCGGAGGAACCACTGCGAAATGGTAATTTGTTTGTAGATTATCCAGCAGCGCAACGATGGAATGTGGACCATCACTGCTCAAAGCTTGATACAGTAATTCGCTGTAGTATTGCTGTGGCAACATGGAGCCTGGTCCATCGCGAGGTACAGTCGTACGTAAGTCGATGAGTTCCCTCCTATGGTCCTCTTGGGCTTCCGAACTGAAGCGATGAAGCATAGTGGTATTCAGTATCCCTACAAGGCGGGCAAAGTAGTTGAATGAGCTCAGTGTCCTTGCGGCACCACGGGAGGCGGAGGTTGAACTGTAGGTACGACGCAACGACAAGCAATCGTTCCATGGAGTCCACTCGTCCAGGCCATCCTCTTGCAGTAGACCATGTCTGAAGACTTGTTTCGTGATGAGATGTGCTGGCCTCTTCAGGCGAGCTGCTATCAGTGTCTCGAGGACAAAACAACCCATGTAAACATGATTGTTGCGTGACTTACCCTCATCCGGAGCCTCGCCAAGCTGCAATTCAATGGCCATACACACTGCTTGTCCTATGAGCACCCATGCTTGTTTCCAGCTGCTATGACCTATGTTCAGAAGAGCGAGCAGGATGAGAGCTTGGACGTGACCGAGCTCGAACACACCATCTTCATCCGGTATGAGCCTTCTCGCATTGCGATAGCTGGCCGTGGAGGTGTACGAAAATAGCTGCATCGATCGGTCACCAACTCGGTTTCTGGTTATTCCAGCTAGTTGGCTCTCAGCATAAGCTAGAGCTGCCCATAAGGCGGCATGGTCACCCGACTTGGGTGTCGCCGAAGAGATGCTTGTTGGATAGGAATGCGAAGCTTTGAAAAGATGTTGTTTCTCCAAGATTGGCAGCCAACAATGTGTGTATGAGAAATATATGTCAAGGAGTTCCCATGCATTACTGGGTAACGCCAATAAATCTGAACTACTGGCTTGCTGCATTTGACTTTGATCTAGACCTTCTCTGGCAGTAGCAATATATCTCGCAGGAGGTGACTCTTCTTTGGCGATAAATGGCTCTGATTGATGTGGTCGCGGAACGAAAGGAACGGGGTCAAGGTTGGAAAGTGTTTGCGATGTGTTCATGGAACTATCCTGACGTTTCCGCTTTGTTGTCTTGTCTTCTGCTATCTCCAGCAGGGAAATGAGGGCCTCAAGCTCTTTTGACAGCCGGCTCTTTCGCCATGTATCTAGTAGCGTCTCTTCACAATCCTTGTCGATCCATGCCTTTGAGAGTACATCACTTTCGTCGCGATTCAGGAGTGCAAATATGGTTGCCTCAACTTGTGGTGCTTCGCGGATGGTAAGACCCCAAAGCTTCTCTAGACCTCGCACGTAGCCTTCCGGCAAACCCCTTTTCTTAATGCTCGGGTCATATGAGCAGTTGTGACCTCCAATCGCGCATGTCGAGCATATTGGCTTTGCACCATCACATTTGTCCTTTCGGCTTCTGCAGCGGTCGCAAGCCTAAAGTTGGGTCAGCACTCTATTCCATAAATTACAAAAGTTTTTGAGTGCCACTTTGGTACGAGAGCGACGGAGGGAGGAGGCGAACGAAGAATGAAACTCGATTGTACCTGAGAGACCCGCTTGCGCTGCGGAGCTGCCGGTGTCATATCAAAATACAATGAATAAGAACACCATCCAGGTTTCGTACCGAAGCCGTCACAATAATACACAGTGAGATGCAGACGAGTTTAGGTCTATCAAATGAGTTGTCAAATGTTGACAGTTCGGATATTCGAACACAGAAATGATGCCGCAACTGGGCAAGTTCTATGTATGCTGCGAGCTCTGAGTCGTGACCAATTCCACCAGTTTAATAACCATCTAATTACGTGATGGTATAGTGTATCTAGACGCTCTGCCGACTAGCAATAGGATGTCGCTTTTGTCGCGTTGCGCACTGCTCTAATAGCGGCTTCAGTGCAAGTCGCAAATTGCCCAATTGGGACTCGGTCTGGCGGGTATAATATTGGCTAGTAAGTCCGTGGATAATAGCAGGAATACAAAGAAGCTAGCAGAGCGCTAATAACTAAAGCCGCCGTGAGAAAAGCATTGTGTCCACGAGGATTCCAGCGGTCGCGAAGCGACCGGCACAACTGGCGTCCGCTTCTTAGGTGAGGATGCAACGCAGGATTCCCGTTAAAGAGGTTTTGATAGGTGTTAGTAGTTAGTGAGCACTTCAAATCGCTCTTAATTAACAATGGATCGCCTAAAACTGATATTAAAACCCCAAAACCTTATGTGTTTTGACTCGGGGATCCGTTGATATTCTTAGTCTGTGATTTAACAACGCGTATGCGAATGTTTTGCAAGTTTCAGAAATGAATAAGATCATGTTCTTGAAACCGTCTCGAGTGGAGTGCATTATGGCCAAGATATTAGATCAAAATAAGATCTTATCTAAATCTTCAATCACCTGATAGCACCGCTTTGCAGGAGGTTTCATCAAGCAGTGGCGACCCCAATTTGACAATTGAGTGGCAAAAATTTAACGAAAAGCATTTCATACCATATAGCAATATTCAGTGTTAAAAAAACAGATGAAAAGCACAGTTTAGTCGTTAATTTGAGGCAGATTTGTTTAGGTACCAGGTGATCGGATATTGAGATAAGCTCTTATCAGTCATGTGATGGCACATTTCGATCCACAGTTACGCCAGTATCTCTTTAGACCGGTTGTGCTTGGGAGATCGCAATGCCGTAGAACTCAACCGCGTAAACGCGGGGAAGACACCTTGACGGCTAACGGATAAACAGTTTGCCGCCGGCTCACAGCAGGGACGAACCTTTGAAGCCCCTACTCTTCATTATAACTCCTCTTGCATTTTTTAAAAAGACTACTGCGTTGCCGATGTGATGAGCAGGTGAACATACAAGAAATCTACCACAAATACGTTGTTTTTGCCATTGTAAAAGTGTCGATGTCGCCCGCGGTCACTCCAGCGCTACGCGTTGTTATGGACAGAGCAGCTGTGTTGGCAGAAATAGAAGAGCTTAATCGATTAAAAACCCCACAAAATCAGAGGTTGTTTGAGGCAGATGCAACAATCGTTCTCGTAGGATGTCGCGGTTCAGGAAAGCGAAGTCTCGGATTTATTGGCGCCACTCATCTTGGCCGAAGGCTGATCACCGAGGAAAATTACTTTGAACAAGTCACTGGGCTTTCGAGAAAAGCGTTTCTATCACGATACGGCAACCAAGAATTCAAGAAGAAGAATGTTCAAGTGTTGCAAAAGATGCTGAAGGAAAACAGCTCGCACTGCATTATTGAATGCGGTATGGGAAGTCTGGCCAAAGAAGCACAAGCAACACTCAGAGAATACTGTCGCACCCATCCAGTCATCCATATCATTCGCAATTTTAGGAGGATACGACGACTCTTAGGGCTTTCTGAGGACGAAGCAAAACGATTGGAGTACGCTGACTCAGTTCACCGATCATGTTCGAATTTTGAGTACTACAACATGCATGATCCTAGTTGTGGAGAAGCTAGCTCAGACCTTTCGCAAGACCGAGCAAATCCTAACTACTCCTTCGGCCTGAAAGACGCCAAAAAGGACTTTTCGACGTTTCTTGATTTCATCACAGGCCGTGGAGCTGGAAATGCTGCAGTTGAGAGCCCACTCTCTATTGCCGCCGTTCCTCCAGAGAGACGACAATACACCACTGCTTTGCAATTACAGTTATCGGATCTCCTGCGTTCACGAATCGATCTATCAGAGCTGGAATCTGGTGGAGGTGATGTTGTAGAATTGGTCATCGATACTTGGGCGCCGAGTGTTCTTTCCGTGATTGGAAAGCAAGTCTCAGTCATCCGCAGAGAGATTGAAGCACCGATCATACTGAGTGTTAGCGACTTTTCGAAGACATCGACTCCTCATGATTATACCGCGGAAGCTAGAATCGACAATTCTATTCAATGCACTCCTGAAATTGCGACTGTCCTCCTTGAACAAGGACTTCGTCTTGCGGTTGACTACATATCAATAAACCTCGGATACGACATGAGGTATACCGAGAGGCTTTTGCGAGAGAGTGGTCGAACCAAGACGATAGCGCATTACCTTGGGGTAAACCACAACTACGGCTGGCGTGACACAAGAAGAAAGGACCAATATCGATTAGCACGAGATATGGGTTTTGATGTCATTCGACTCCTGCAGTTCTCCTCATCACGGGACGACAACGAGGAGATAACAGGCTTCAGAAAGGAAGTAGAATCGTCTCCAACTCCGGGTCCACCATTGATAGCATACAATGTTGGAAGCGGTGGAACGCCCTCTTTGATATGGAATAAGGTATTTTCACCGGTAACACATCCGCAACTTCGTCCCAAAACGGACGAGGCGTACCTACCATCATCTGAAGAGTGTCTGCGCACCCTCTTCATGACTTCAATGTTCGATCCACTGAACTTCTATATCAGCGGCGGCATGGTGTCATACTCCTTGTCACCAGCAATGCATGGCGCCGCATACCAGGTATGTGGTATGAGCCACACCTACCGCATAAATCAGACTTCATCGGTTGAAGATCTTGTTCGTCTTACGCAAGACCCGAATTTTGGTGGCTCAGCTATCAACCAACCTTTCCGCCTCCAAATAATGCCTCACCTCACCACTCTCAGCTATCACGCTCGCGCCATCGGAGCTGTTAATACCATTGTACCATTACGAGCAGTTCCAGATGGCACGCCGCAGTTTCTCATCTCCCAAGCAGCTGAGCGCAAACGCGCAGGACCCATGAAAGGCCTGTACGGGGACAATACAGATTGGATCGGCATTGTGACATCCATCCGTCGTAATTCCTCGCCTCGAAATATCGTGCAGCCATCTCGGACAACTGGTTTGATCATCGGAGCTGGTGGCATGGCACGCTCAGCAATTTACGCACTCATTCGGCTCGGCTGCAGGAAGATCTTCATCTATAATAGAACCGTAGCTCATGCGGAAGCTGTGGCAGCGCATTTCAATGCCTGGACACATCCGCTAAGCAACAATGGGCCAGTCGTGAATGTCTTGACAAATACTGAGCAGAGCTGGCCTGAAAGGTCGGCACAACCCACTCTAATTGTTAGCTGTCTGCCAGCGCATAGTGTTGGAAATAGCCCACTGCCGCACTTTGAGATGCCTGAGCAATGGTTGCGGAGCCCGACTGGTGGTGTTGTAATGGAGGTTCGTTTATTCTCCTCTGTCTTTCGTCGTTCGCTGCTCTGCAGTACATACTAACTCCTTTCAGCTGGCGTACCGCCACTCAGAGACAGCATTAGTTCGCCAGATTCGTGCCCTCCGTGCTCGCACCTCGCAAGCTTGGGTCATTGTAGACTTCTTGGAAGTCCTTCCTGAGCAAGGCATTGCTCAGTTTGAGCTGATGACTGGAAGACGTGCGCCACGAAGGACAATGAGAGAAGCAGTGAGAGATGTAGTTAAAAGAGATGCAGCTGCTGGGATATTTATCCCAGTTACGCACGCGTGAACATGTTGAAGAGTAACATACATCTAGATATGACAAACATGCCATGCTTGAGTTTGAATGGATAGTATGTGATATAGCGTGAAAGACTCATGCTTACAAAAGAAATGAGAGTATGGGAACTTAAGCACTTCCACCACCCATGAGGCTATGCTGTGGGGATACGTCTCAAGATTGAAATAGTTCTGACGGAAGTTCCACATTCGGCATGGGAATCACTTTAAGACTTTTTGAGCGGGCTCAATCTTGTTTGATTGGTCTGAACATGTTAAGCGGCTATTGCATGTCTTGACGAGACGTTGGAAGATGCAGGTCAATACTCATTCATATAAAGCTGTCACGTGTTCGCGCGTTTATCGATAAGGAACCACATGCGCCACATGGCGCTTGCCGCGTCTCTTGAATGGAACTCAACTGCAACCGCTAACATTTTGCGCCATATACTCAGCTTTAGCCTCAAAGATCGAAAATGGTACCGAAGCTGGAAATCCTCGGATTCTGTCTCGACAATTTGCCGTAAACGAACCGAAAATGCCGCCTAGCCAATTCGCCGGCTCTGGTGTTCCCCTCACCCAGAATACCGCTCCAGTTCTCGAATTTCGCTGCCTCTTCACCTCCGACTTGCGTAAAAAGCAAAAGAAATGGCAAGATGGCCGCCTCAAATTTCACACATTCAACAAGCGGATCATGGTTTACGACGACCGCACGAACTACGTCGGAGACACCCACTTTCATACCCACTCTCTGAAGGAGGGAGAGGAGCTGGAATTGGAGAGAGGTGTGCTTGTGGAGGTTGGGGAGTTGTTAGAGAGACATGAGCAGGATCTGGGACAACTAATGGAAAGCGTGACGGCTGGAAAGAGCACGAGACAGGCTAGCATGGCACCAGAGAGAGGTGGAACGCCGGCTGGAGTGAGGAGACAACCTTCACATGTAGCCAGTGGAACATCAAGACCTCTTAGCTCCCTACTTGGCACACCATCGGGGCATCATAGGAGGGCACTGCTGCCAATCACCAGTCCATTCGAAGATCGACAGAATGTTATGCTACAAGCTTCTGAGACACCAGAGCCGGCGAACAAGAGACGAAAAATTGATGCTGTTCCGCCGAGGAAAGAGCCATTGTGGACAAGGACATCAAAGGCGCAATCTGGAATGGGTTATGAGAACATGACTCTTGGCAGGCAGATATCGCACCGTGGTTCTATACTACCACCGGCGAAGGTCAGGGAAGCATATGAGAAGCCAGCTGAGGCAGGGTACACGCAAAAATTGGCGCCTGCTGTGCAGACCCTTTTTGGTTACGGTCCTCAAAAATCTCGGCCGACTCCTGCGCGCCAACCGATTGGCAATGGAGAGTCCGAGTCTGATGATGACGTGGTCATGGTGGGTTCTCGACCACGAAGTCCTAATTCTTCTGCACGGCCAAAAGTAAATCTGAAGGAGATATTCCACAGAGCCCTGTCAAAACCGACAAGAGAAGTTTTATACCCAGACTCGATCGCCCCTGCAAGGAAGGAACGGAAGCAGTACGAGAAACCACCCAAGGCTGGATACGCCCAGAAGCTTGCGCCAGCAGTGTTAATTCTTTCAAGCTCGAAAATGTCAAACTTGCATGCTCGTAGACATAAACCTACAAGGGAGGAAACTCCTGAACTTGATATGGACGATGCTACGGAGACGCCACGCTTGGGCTCGAGGCATAGGCCGATGGAGGTTGAAGACCCGCCACCAAAGAAACAAACTGCTATCTTACCACCGAGCAAGATTCTTCAGCCGGTTGCTAGACAAGTTGTGTATCCGGATTCAATCCCACTGAAGAAGAAAGAGAGGAAGGCGTATGAAAGGAAATCGAAGGAGGGATATGCCTCGAAGCTCACTGGGGCCTCTCTCAATCTCTCTGGTACGACTGCAATAAAGCCATCAAAGCGAGCAAAGATAGACGACTTAATGCGGCCACTAAGTTCTGATGACGAAGATGAAATAGGCGTGGATGAGGTGGTACCTTCGCCGCCTGCGCCAATACGGGGCCCATCGAGAAAAAAAGCAAGTCAGCCGACGCAAAAGGAGGAGGAACCGATGGCGAGGCTGACGGCTATGAGGGCCGAGCAGGAAGCGAAGGAGCGAGAAGATGCTGGGGCGGAGGTCGAAGCTGAAAACAGAGCAGGAGAAGAAAGGCAGGAGGAAGCAGAGAGGCGGATAACTGAAAAGAAAGAAGAAAAGTGGAAAGGAAACGAGGCTGAGAGTAAGGCCGCCGTCCGTGCTGCTAGGGAAGAAGTTGAAGCAGCCGCGCGAGAAGCAGCCAAGAAGGCAGAAGAAGAAGCAAGACGACAAAAAGAGCTTGACGAAGGCTGCAATAAGGCAGGGAGGCGGAATGAAGCTAACCGGCTGGCCACTCAGATGAAGACGAATAAGGATGCTCTCCTTGCCACAATCTCCAAAAACATAAATGTCACAAACTTAAAAACGAAAAGCGACGCAGCGGTAGCTCCGCTGGAAGTTGTTCAAGAGAAGGAAGAGAGTCTATTATGTACTCAGTCCGATGACTTTGTGGATCTTGATGAGATTATGCCACAATTGGACGCAGCGATGCTACCGCCAGGCAAAAGGGCGAAGTTTGCCAGGAAGTCCAAGGGCAAAGAGAACGAGACTATAGCTGGGCGAGGGGAAGAAGAATCGCCATTCTTACTTGGTATTGATGCTTCAACGCCAAACCATGCTGTTGTGAAGCCTGCAAGGGGAATGGAGAAAGCACGCAAGACCCAATTGAATCACTCCGAAACTATTGTAGACAAAAATGGGGCGGCACCTCCAGGGCCACAACCTCGCCCGACTCTCAAAGAGCGCATGCTTGCCAGCGCGCGAAAGCAGGCAGGAGCCTCACCATCTGTCGCCGCTCTAGCGCAAGAGACTTCCCAGTTTAGTACTGCGCCGTCGCTTGCTGACGAAGCAAGTAGAGCTCCTAATGTTGGCTCAGGAAGTACAGGAGATAAATCTCAGACATCTGTGCCTCAAGTCGTGGGGTCGCTAAGGATTAAACCAAAGCCAAAGAGGAAGATGCTTATGATGCAGCAATATCTACCTTCCAGGTCTGCCACGGCGCAAGAGAGACTTGTTGCAGAAGCACCATCAGCAAAGAAGGCCAAAGTACTGAAACCTCAACGCAAGAATGCAGAAGCAGAAGTTGTCCTTGTCGATGATCCAGCTTCCCTTGAACCTCAATCTCGAGTGTCGACAAAATCCGCCCCGGCCGATCCATCGCAAGCAACGAAGAATTTGCAGGACTTCCAGTCGAAGCAGAAAGAGAAGCTTGTAGCAAGGAAAAAGAAGATTGAGCAGAGGAAGAAGAATAGCGCTATTGAGGCTATGTTTTCTCCCGAAGAGCAACAAGAGGGATGGTTTGGAAGTCCAAACTGGCCTGATATTTTGAATGAGGATGATCACATCGTGGTTTGTGGAGACGATGATATGGGCATTGATGCGCCCCCAAGCCCGGTCGTGTTTGGCGAAGCAAAGTCTGTTAGTCTCCCGTCCAGAGCAGTGAAACAGACAGTTTCGAGACCCGCCACCGTTACGACAACCAAGAAAGCTGTTTCAGCTCTCCGTAACGCACCTTACGCACTGAATAGTCCCGCAGCAATACCGGATGATAAGGAGAGTGGCATTAGCTACACGACTATCGACAATCTTCTGCACCCAAACTCAACCAGACCACTTTCAAGGTCTACCACAGCTCCTTCGGCTTCATCTCCAGCGAAGGAGACGGCTAAGAGGCCGGAGCCAAGCCAGACTATGTCCAGTTCTCCAGCCTTTACACAGTTTTCGCAGCGTGAGAAAATACCCCTTCCGGTCTTTTCCATAGAGAAACATCGGCCTATCGTCGCAACTGCTCGATTTAGGCAATATCTCAACCGCTCGAGAATTGTACCGCCATCTAGCTTCCTCAGCACCCAAGCGTCTCAATACCAAACCCAAGACTCACAAGCTCCGCCTCCAGCTTTGGAGCCTTCATGGAGAGAGTCTCCGGCACCCGTAGCCAGAGTCCAGCCAGCTGCCAGCACAAGGCCTCTTGTCTCAACATTTTACTCGACAGAGCCGGATTTTCAGCGTATTCCTTCAGCCGTGCGTCGTCGGTCACGCATAGGGAAGAGCCCCAGTCCTTCTGCTGCCTTGGTGCCAGGTGATGATTCAAGCCCCGACACTTCGTTTCCAAGGAGAGCGAGGCCGAGGATGGCGAGCTGTTCGAACATGGAGAATAATTTTGTGGCTGATGATGATTATTCCTCCGCTGTCCCTGGCTCACGTTACCCGCGTAACGCGTATCCTATCTCTCAGACCGAGGAAACGGATGACGACGGTAGTGATGGCGAAGACAGAGATTGGAGACACCGTGAACTTAGCATGATAGAGGAAGAACAGCTGAAATGTGGGCAGCCTATACTTGTCAAGATCAAGAGTGGAATTAGGAGTAAAGAGATTATCAGGTCCAAGAAGGTAATGACGAAGAGGAAGCCAAGTGTAGTTTATAGGTATGAAAAGAGTCCTGGAAGTGGCCCTCCTGAGCATCGGGAGAGTCAGGAGAATAGGCATGAGGTGAGCAGCTCTATTGTGTTTGATGAGAATGGAATAGATGTTCTCAGGGATATGGAGAGTTTGCAGAGCAGCAGAAGTGTTGTGGCTTCCTCGTATACTCACGATGACGATGATGCTATGCAGGCCCTTTGGGAAGCAGAAACCGACAACCCAAAGATCCAGCCGAGACAGCCTATTATGGGACCTCCGCCTGCTGTCAGAAAATCGTCGCCGACGCATATTAAAGACGAACGGCCTCCAGAGTGCAAAGCAGAGGTTGTGCAGTCACACACCAAACTGGAAACTAGCAATTTCAAAAGTGTGCAGCCATTCGGTACCTCTAAACCTTTAGCACCTGGAACTGTGGAGAGAGAAGTAGATGTCGTTCCAGCTACTCAACCAGAGTCAGCCATCAAGGTGTCGCCAACACAGCCACTCGATAAAGCGTCACAAGAGCCCACTGTGGTGATGGAAAACGTGGAAAAGGCAAAACCTGAAAATACTCAAGCTGAGGAAGACGCTAAAGTGGAGAGGGGACAAAGAGAGGCGGAGATCACACTTCAAAAGGAAGCTGGTGAGAAAACTAGACTTGAAGTGCATGAGCAGGAAATTAAGGCTAGAATTGAGAGAGAGGCAATTGAAGAGAAAGCTCGCCGTGAAACAAAAGAAGCACAGGAGACCCTGGAAGAGAGTGGACCACTGGAGCAGCAAGACGATGAGAAAGCCAGGCTACTGAAACTCTCGACCGAAGCATGTGGCAGACCTGAAGCTGAAGAGGCTATTAAGAAAGTACGATTACTGAAGCTGAAGCAAGACGATGATGCGAGACAGAAGGTACTGAGGCCTGAGGAAGTGGCAAGACTTAAGAGGCAAAGAGTGGAGGAGACTACAATCGCCAAGCAGGAGGTCGACCAGAAAGCAAGATTGGAGGCATTAGAGGAGAATGAAGCACGGATCCAGCGGAAGGAAGCGGAGCAGAAGGCCAGACTTCAGAAGCAGGAGGCTGAGGAGAGAGTAATGCGGTTGAAGGCGGAAGAGGCGAGAGTGGAAAGGGAGAAGGAGGAGCTGAAAGAGAAAGCTAGGAAGGAGAAGTTAGAGGTAGAGGCACAGGCTCAAAGAGATAGGGAGGAGCTGGAGGAGAACGCTCGGAAGGGAAGGTTAGAGGCAGAGGAGAAACTCAGGAGAGAGAGGCACGCTTTCCGGGTTCCCTCGCTCAGGAAATATGGGAGCAATGGTAGTGGGAGCGCAGCTTGGCAGCCAGCTCAGATTCTCGCGCTACAAACACTCCCATCCTCCGAAGATGGGTCAAATTCAATCCTCATGCCTCGACCCACCATAAGCAACTACAAAGCTCCCATTCCACGACCTCCGCCCTTATACCCCACTTCGATGGGACCTCGAACGCAAGCCTTGATGCAGGAGCAGCCGCCACCATCCTCTATAGACGAAGAGGTAGCGCGCCGTGATCGTGAGGAGGCCAACCTGGCGCGCATGAAATCATTATTTGGCGATTCATACGTTCCACCTGATATGTTTTCCGCAAGTTCTAGCTTTGCCGCACCTCTTGTCCTCTCTACACCGGCTGTTAGGCCATTCAAAGCACCGAAGTCAGTGCCGATTGTCGAGAGGCCGAAGACGATGGCGGAGGTTAGAAATGACCAGTGGGCAGAACGGGAGCGGGAGAGGAGGTCAACAGAAAATTTGGTGTACTGGCCGGGCAAGGAAGAGCTAGGGAATATTGGGGAATGGGAGGAAGGTGCTTGGACTGCTGAGGCTGGTGACTTGTTTGATTGGAAGCCCAAGGTTGGAGATGAGGTGGATGGGCTCGCGTGAGTAAGATATAGATATCATATATAGACATCACCGTTCTGAAGTTGGTGAAGTGAGAATTAATGTTTCCGTAGCACACTGCCTGGATGTTTACAGGAGCATAAACATGCAGGTGTGTGTATCACTGTGTCGAGATATGGATACAGAGCGGACCGTGTTGGCGCTGTATGTCGACTGGTAATGATCCAGAATGTTAGACAACAGGGACCCGATAAAGCCTTGGTGGGTGACCTTATGGAGGAGCCGCTGAAGGTTGAATGGAGAACGAAAGATCGCTTTTGTGAAAGCTGCCCTGCTGGTTCAGTGGGAGCTTACATGTCTCGACCAGGACCTTGGCACTACAATAATTGAGAATGAGTTGGTGGAGAACGAACTCATTTTCGGCATGTGGCGCGGTGCGGATAAAGTAAGAGCAAAGTATCAACAGTTAACTGAGATTTATATCGGCCCTTCAAGGCCATCTAAACATTCTCTCAAGATGTCGAAATGGACATTAACGCTGGATAAGCTTAGAAAGCAGTATAACCTTGAATATAAACCCGGCTCAAAGCGCATCAACCCCAAGCCCACAGATACTCAAACCCGGCTTGAGTCCTTGTTCCAGGGTATCTAATCCACCTGAAACCTCGCCGCCAATCGGTTGAAGAAATCTCACTATCACTCACTACCTGCGTCTTATAAGATATCTTTGCTGCAATAAAGATCCTGGCACGGCTTCTATGTTGTTAGAGGCATGCTCGATGCGCTGAAGGATGTTGAGATATACTGATCGACAGCGTCTCAAGGGTATCAGAGAGTGATCGGTG